>SJYX01004444.1:77295-126149 GCA_006410675.1 Oreotragus oreotragus
GTCCAGGTTTGATGCATGAAACAGGGCACTCAGACCCAGTGCACTGGGACAACCAGAGGGATGGGATGGGGAGGAAGGGGGGGGTGAGTTCAGGGGGGTACACATGTACACCCATGGCTAATTCATGTCAATGTCGGGCAAAATCACCACAGTGTTGTAAAGTAATTAGTAAATAAATATTTTTTTAAAAATAGAAAGAAATGACAAACCTAGACAGTGTATTAAAAAATAGAACATTACTTTGCTGACAAAGATTCGTATAGTCAAAGCTATGGTTTTTCCAGTAGTCATGTACGGATGTGAGAGCTGGACAATAAAAAAGGCTGAGCACTGAAGAAATGATGCCTTCAAACTGTGGTGCTGGAGAAGACTCTTGAGAGTCCCTTGGATGGTAAGAAGATCAAACCAGTCAATTCTAAAGGAAATCAATCCTGAATATTCATTGGAAGGGCTGATGCTGAAGCTGAAAGTCTAGTACTTTAGCCACTTCATGCTAAGAGCTAACTCACCAGAAAAGACCCTGATGCTGGAGAAGATTGAAGGCAGGAGGCGAAGGGGAAAACAGAGGATGAGGTGGTCGGATGGCATCACCAACTCTATGGACATGAGTTTGAGCATAGCCCTGCAGGTGCTGAAGGACAGGGAAGCCTGGTGTGCTGCAACCTATGGGGTTGCAAAGAGTCTGACAAGACAACAACTGAATAACAACAATAGAAAGCTTTCTCTTTGAGGTGCTCAAACATTTAAAGAGAAATAGGGCTTTAAGTTTTTTGTGTCTTTTTTTTTTTTTTTAAAGATAAAACCATCACTGACTTGCCCCAGGCACTCAGGAAAATAAGAATTCACGGAAGAAAAGCACAGTTTGTGTCCAAGGACGACCAGCGGTTGCCTCATGGGAAGAGAGAGGAGCTCCAGGAGGGAGGGAAGCTGGAGGAAGTGGAAGGGGCTGAACGAAGAGTGAACGGCCCTGGAAGCAAAGGCAAAGACCTCTTTGTAGGTGTCCAGAGATAGCACAAGACACAGGACCTCAAGCAGTACCTTCTCTGATGCCCTGAAACACACAACCTGGATTTGCACCTACAACACTGCATATGTTTCTTTTTTTATTTTTATATTGGGACAGAGTTGATTTACAATGTTAATTTCAGGTGTACAGCAAAGTGATTTAATTATACATGTTCATAAATCTATTCTTTTTCAGATTCCCTTCGTATATAGGTTATTACAGATTTCCCTGTGGTCCTTGTTGAGTATATTTCCCTGTGGCCCTTGTTGTTGTCTACTTTTTTACATGCTCAGTCACTCAGATATGCAACTCTTTGCAACCCCATGGACTCAAGCCCGCTGGGCTCCTTTGTCCATGGAATTCTCCAGGCAAGAATACTGGAATGGGTTGCCATTTCCTTCTCCAGGCGATATGCCTGACCCAGGGATCAAACCCACCTCTTCTGCATCCCAGATGGTCACTTACATTGCAGGTGTATGCTTTACCCCTGAGCCATAACCTCTTTTGATCACATGGCATGCCGCTACTTAGTAACAAACCAGGAATTCAGGGCAGGGCCTGGGGGGTCCCCAGAGCTCAGAATGGACTTTTTTTCTTCTAAATATTTATTTGGTTTCCTGCATCTTAGTTGCAGATGTGGGATCTAGTTCCCTGACTAGGAATCAAACCCAGGCCTTCTGCGCTGGGAATGTGGAGTCTCAGAGTCTTCACCCCTGGACCACCAGGGAAGTACCCAGAATGGACTCCTTACCCAAGTTTTCAGATGTCATATCTACACAGTGGAAGCCTGGCGCTCACTGAAATTCAGGTGTCCCTCAACTCTTCTCTTCCTAGTGTCAACAAGGTACATGTGACAAAGCACCAGCCTTTTAGTATGAACAAGCACTCACTGAGTCAGGTTACTGGATTAACAAATGGGATGAACACAGAAGTGGAAAGTGGAACAATTCTGGCCAGTGTGTTGGAGCCCCTGCCTTACGGAGCAGCCAGCAATGCGCTGCCTTTCATGAACTAGCAGGTACATAGCCAACCTGGCAAGCAGCCAGAGGTGTAGACACTGAGATCACAGCATCCCAGAAATACGTTTATAACTTTAGAAAAGAAACTAAGAAAAACACCAAGATGATGCTTGGCTGATGATTCAGCATTTGGCTGCAGGATGAGCCAAAACAAATAGCACGGTGCTATCTAAAGGAACCTAAACAAACAAAAGATAGTTTTCCTGTTTCTACGGTTCTTTTCCGTAGACTCTACTGTTTAGAAACAGAAGTGCTCGCAGTGATTGAATTGAAAGATGGTGCAGCATCAGGTCAGTATCCTTTGTGGATTCCATCACAGAGATGGGAAATATGAAACACATTCATGCTAGAGCGCTGTCCGGAGCTCCCTGAAAACACACATGTTTTTCCTATTAAAAAGAGAGGACACTTTGTTATTATTTGAATAAAGCTAATTTATGAAAAGCAGCTGAGGTATCTGGTATGGATTTGTAAAGTCTGTATTTAATTAGGACATTGTAATTTCAGGTGTGTGTAAATCAAGCCATTGTAAAGACATTGTTCATTTTCATGCAAAAATAATATGCTCAATTGTTATGTACAAACATTATACTAACTTTTAGCAAGGTTTTGTCATATATTAATAGTTGCTAATTTCAATTGGAGATAAAAAGACATTTTTATCTCTGTAAAGCAAGAAAAGAGGGTTTCCATAAAGTTCCAAATGCCCTAGATCATTGACTTGTTTCCAGGGATTAAAAAGAAAAAAATAATTCAAGCTCACCAACAAGAACGCTTGATTAGAAACCACTCCTGTAAGCTCTTTTGCTGGTCAGACAAAACATATCTCACCTGGCATGTACTGCTGACCATCTCTCTTCCCTCAAGTTCTTCCTCAAGTTAGCAGCCGCTCCTCTGTCTGAACACAGCTAAATGTCTCCTGAGTCTGGGAGGCAAACTGCAGATCAATCTACATTAGCAGAATTTCCATGTCCCCTTTGTGGACTACTATTATGCCTGAATCAAAAGGAAGGATTGATACTGGAAAGTCTGGCCACTTTGGAAGGCTTACAGGAGATGTGATTTTGACAAGACTTCTTCTGTTGCCACAGACACTAGCTTCTTTCACACGTGGATGAGAGTGGTCTTCCATGGGATATTCTCCCCCTTGAAGACCATTGTTTGCAGGAATGGGTCCATGTGCAGATAGGAGGGCATTGAGACCCCATTTCTCTGTGACCACATAAAAGATCAAGGTGGGAGGAGGGTTCAGGATTGGGAGCTCATATGCACCCATGGCAGATTCATGTCAATGTATGGCAAAACCAATATAGTATTGTAAAGTAAAATAAAAATTTTAAAAAAAATTAAATGAAAAAAAAAACTTAACTAATGCACACACACAAAAAGATCAAGGAAACTGTTGAGGATCAGTAGCAGGTATTTTCTAGGCAGAAAATAAACCTACTGTTAGACACACAGTCTAGAAAAAAAATTATTTAAAACATTTAATTCTACAGTGAATCATATGCTGCTGCTGCTGCTAAGTCACTTCAGTCGTGTCTGACTCTGTGTGACCCCATAGACGGCAGCCCACCAGGCTCCCCCGTCCCTGGAATTCTCCAAGCAAGAACACTGGAGTGGGTTGCCATTTCCTTCTCCAGTGCAGGAAAGTGAAAAGTCAAAGTGAAGTCGTGTTCGACTCTTAGCGACGCCATGGACTGCAGCCTACCAGGCTCCTCCATCCATGGGATTTTCCAGGCAAGAGTACTGGAGTGAGGTGCCATCATATAGAAAATAAAATATTTCCCCTGGATTTCTTGAACTGTGTTTATAGATGAGAAGCAACTCCAGATAATTACCACCATGATATTCATTACAGATCAAGAAACTGACATCTGAATACAGTGTCTTCGTCAGTCACTATCCAGAGTAATTCCTGAGTTTGGGGCACACATCCTGTTATGAACAAAGGAGAAGGAAAAAACAGAAATAAAACACTGCAGACTTTCTGAGGCAACCTCCCTCCAAAGGCATAATCGAGATAATTCAATGTTGATTTGTTGGTAGATAGCCTACATATTTTGATTATGGGACTTTTGGCCATGAAGCTAAAGGCAACTTAAATGTATCAAAAAGAAACGAGCAATTTTTGATTTTATAAAATTCGTCTAGTAAACTTTTATAGTATTATACCTTTCCTTCTCTTTTCCTCTCAGTTATTTCCCCTCAAAAATCAGTTGTTTTTAGAACAAGATACTCAAAAGGAATATTTACGGTGAAACAGAGTGGGAAGAAAGGGTTTGCCTCTGTATATGTGAGCGTATGTGTATGTGTGTGTGTGTATGTGTGTGTGTGTGTATAAGGGGGAGAGAGAGAGAGAGAGTTGGGGAGGAAGGGAGGGAGGGAGGAAAAGAGTTTCAGAGTGGAGAAAATTAAAAGCAAGTTCTTCTAAAGATCCATCCAAATATTCTTGTCCATATTCATAGCAATGCTGAGCTGTCTCCAGATTGTGGAGCAATTAGGCTAATGTCACCGTTTGCTATCCCCTTTGTTCCTGAAGCCTGTTCTTTAACGTGTGTCTAAATAATTTAATTTATGGATGTGATGCTGAGCAGGTTCAGTGAAAAGAGGGCAGGAATCCCATGAATCTTAATGTCTGTCACTTCACCACAAGTCCTTCTGCACTAATATGAGGGATTTGCCCATCCTTTTTTAAAAGGCCTGCAGGAGTCGACAGCCTATAGCTACTGATAATAATAGCTAGATTCGTTTGCATTAAATGCTTCCATAAATGATGTGCAAAAATGCTATTATTTCTGAATATATGCAAGACAATTTTGAATAGCATTAACACAGCTAAAACAAAGGGGAACAGACATTTTAATTTACATTATAATTTCACAGTGAATAAAGTTGAACCAGCTAAAATCAATGAAAAGACGAAAACCTTCCAGTAATTGCTAAATGTGGTTTTCATTGTTAGAATTTCTTCTTTAAGAGAACTGACATTTTATAAGGCCAGTGTCCTCGGCCATTTCTTAGAAAAAGCATTGGAAAATAGAATAGTGATTTTTATTTCTAAGAAAATGTATTGAACACCTATGTAAGCAAGTTACTGGGCCAGCAGACATAAGGATGGGAAGGGAGGTGTTGGGAAGGTCTACACCAGGAAGGAACGGAGAGGAGTCCAGTGAGGGAGGGGAAACTGTGAATGACAGAAAAGTAAAGTTGAAATTTAATTACATATTAACTGTGTAGAATCAGTTCAGTTCAGTTGCTCAGTCAAGTTTGACTCTTAGCTACTCGCTGTCATCAAATAGATACACAGTATAATCTCCATCAGGACATTTACAGAATTCTTCTTAATTAAATAAAGATGGATCTTAAAGTGTTGTTTTAATTCATGCTAATGAAGGAAAGATATGCATTGATCAACTTTCTTGAGCAAATCTAATTTTAAAAATTCGTTTACATGGAATCCCTGAAAACCATTGTCTTAAGCACCAAATGTTTTTATTCTAAAATATAGAAACTGTTAGAGTTGGACATGTCTAGGACAGACCCTTAGAACTTCCCTGGTGGCTCCAGATGGTAAAGCATCTGCCTACAATGCGTGAGACCCGGCTTCAATCCCAGGGTCGAGAAGATCTCCTGGAGGAGGAAATGGCAACCCACTCCAGTATTCTTGCCTGGAAAAATCCCATGGACTCTGTCCATGGGGTCACAAAGAGTCAGATACAACTGAGCGACTTCACTTTCACTTGAAAAAAAATCCATTTTATCAGTTGATTATATTACGATTCGATTCTCTGATTTTCTAAGGCAAAAAAAAAAAAAAAATGGAATGGAAGAAAAGAGAAGAAACCAAAAAGGGAAAGGAAAAAAAATCAAAGGCTTAATTAAGGATTCTAAGATGGTGGTGGTAGACTAGCTCTGAATCTCCCCCAGAGTACCACATAAAAGCAGACAAGTGCCAAGATAATAAAACCTAAATTCCACAGCAGCATGTACTCTGAAGTTAGTGACAAGATGCCTAGGAAACCCTAAATAGTGGCTAACGGGGCAGACCACCATGGCCCCATGAGCTAGGCCGTCAGAAGCTGCAGGAGGGAGCAGGGGGAGGCAAGAGGCAGCATGCCGACACACGCTGCTGTTGGGCAACCATGGGAAAATCCACAGCCAGACGAGGATGGCAGAGGGACCGGGACTGGGCTTCACGGACCCGACCCGTGAGACACGATCCTCCTCTGTGAAGACCCCAGTGGGAGTAGAGTCTGAACAGAACCAAGGGCAGTGGAGACAAGGGAAAGAGACAGCAGAGAGATAGAGTTGAAATCAGAGAGGCAGACCTCAGAATGGACAGCATCATAATTTTTAAGTCATAGCAAAATACACAAAAACATACCATTTTCACCATTTTTAAGTATAAAGTTCCGTAGCATTATTTACATTCATGTTGTTGTACAACCATCACTATCATCCATCCACAGAACTTTTTTCATCTTTCAAATCTGAAACTGCACCCTAATTAAGCACTAACTCCCCAGTTCCTGCCTCCTCTAGGCCCCGGGCAACCACCTTCTACTTTCTGTCTCCATTAGCTGGGCTACTTTGAACACCTCACAAGGACGGAATCATGCAGAATTTGTCCTTTGTGACTGGCCTGTTTCACGGAACACGATGTCTTCGTGGCCCACCCATGCTGTAGCAGTGTCAGAGAGTCCTTCCTTTTAGGGCTGAACTATGCTCCTTTGTATGCATAGACCATGCCTGGTTTACCCATTCCACTGAATCAGCAATTCTATTTCAGATTTTAAAAAGGAAAAACTGAGATTTCTCCCCCAACTGTTGTGTTTCATTCCACTTTAAAAGAAAGTCATTGGACTTTACAAACTATATGTATGATTGTAGCTAAAAGGAGAAAAGAAGACAAAACGGTCAATTATCAGATCCATATTCAATGAAGTTGGCTTTCACATTACACCAAGGAATTGGCTGAAATATATGGATTCTAATATGATGTAAAATAGAGTAAAATGTTCAACGAATTTTTTGTGTATCTTTTGTATGAAGTCTCATAAACATGACTTTCTTAACTCATCTATTGTTTGTTTTTAGCAGCATTGGTCATACTTTCTGCTTTATATTTCCTTCACTCTAGCTTTTCTTTTAACTGAGTTTATAGAACGCGCTGGGGCGGGTGGCAAGCTGCTAAAGAATGTTATATTAGTGGACCTAGGCTGCCATAACCACGTGCCCCAGCCTGGGCAGCTTAAACTGGAGAAATGTGGGAGTCCCACTTCGAGGTGTGGCAAGGCGCGTGCTTCCTGAGGCTGCAGGGGAGGCTCTTTGAGGCCTCTCTCCTGGGCTTGTAGGTGGTGGTCTCCCCTCTGGGCATGTCTATCTCTGTTTCACAGTGCCCTCTTGTTATAAATCACTGGATTCAGGGCCCATCCTGATGATTCCTGTTTTAACCTGATGACCACTTTAAAGGCCCTGTCTTCCCATGAAGGCACATTTTGAGGTTTGGGGGTTACAATGTCGATCTTTTACAGGGGACACAATTCAGCTCATAACACATGTATTTTCATTCTCAGATCAGTCTTATGGTTATCCTCCAAATGAAGCAATTGACCGAGGAACCAGAGCACTTTATCCACAGTAGGAAGAGGAGCAAACTCAAACGACAAATACAGACCAGGTTCTTAACTGTGACAAAGTCAGTACAGCCTCCAACTTGGGAAAAAAAGAAACCTCTTTTCTGGGGAAACACATGCACGCACGTGTGCACACACACACACACACACATACACACACCCTTCACGTGCCATCCTAGAACCGCAAGCAGAGACCTTACGTGGCCTTTCTGAATTAGGGAACATTTGAGTGGAAGAAACTTACTTAAATGTCACATTTCAGTTATTCTTTGATCCAGTGATTCTCACCTCTATCTGTTCAAGAGAACTACCCACAAAGTCTTTAAAACTTACTGATACCTAGAACCCTTGGCCGACTAGATGGTGTCTTAAACTCCTCAGGTGTTTCTAATATTCAGCCAGGATTGAGAACAACATATTATTAATAAGGATTATGAGATTTTTTTTCTGGATTGACTATAAAGAATGACACAAAGAAAGGCCAAACTCTGTCAGTCATGAATAAAAAAATAAAAACTATTATCCACTGAGGGGGAAAAATTTAATTACTGAGCACATCTTACATAGCATGTTCCATGCTGAGAACACTGTCGTTTCTTTTTTCATAAGGAAAAAATATTTGTTGGCAATAAAAAGTGCTTCTCTAATACTCTGTGACAAGTAGTCATGTGACCTGAGGCCATTCCACAAACACTCTGATTTTTTTATTTCTCACCAGTAGAAGGAAATTATAAAATCAACCATTTCTATCTCTCAGGAATACATGAAAAATTATTGGAAGAAAAGGAACAAGACAGCATTTTACAGGCCCAAAGCCATCTACAAAAAAAATTATTAGCAATAGAACTATCATTGCTATTAACCAATGAATGTTCAAACACGGTTCAAGCTTCTTCATGTTCCTTATCTTTGTAAATGAGCAGCATTTAGAAAAAACTGCAAAAGGAAGATAATTATTAATAAGAAAAGTGACCCTACACCATCCATATTTTTAAATGAAGCTGGTGAATACACTGGATCTTTTTCTATAATGTATAAAATTGGCTGAAATGTGTCACATCTGTGTATGCCTCCAAATCCACTGATTAAAGATGACAGAATTCAGCTCTTGGTTCAAAAATGCAGAATTCAGCATGAAAGAGGCAAGTATTAGGAAGGTAGGAAGATGGGAAAAAGAAAAACAGGAAAGAACTTGATGTTCATTAAGGTCCAATAGGTAGTATCTGTTCTGGGCATTTAACGTTTAATTTCCCCAGCAATTTATAAAACACTCTAAGTTTCTCCCTCTCCTGTGAACTTAGATCTGAAAACCTCAGCCTGTTTGTGACCTCTCAGTGCAACCCTGCTGGATGCCAGGAGCTGGTGTGATCAGGGCGATGAACCAAAAGCTATCGCTGCAACCACAGCCAAGCCTGAGGCAGGAGCAGCAAGGCCACTAGAAGAGAAGACCGTCCAGGAGGCCACCAGCTCGCCCGTGAGAGCGTCCCTCTTCCTTCGTTCCCTAGGCTCCTTTTGAGCTGCTCTGTGTTCACATCCCTAACACATGCTCTGGTATTAGTGCAGTTCTCTCAATGACAGTTCATGGAAGGGTTAATACACAGTTTGCCTACTTCACTAGAACTGGATGAGCTAAAGTCTGTCCATTAACTCTTATGTAGGTTATACAGAGTGAAGTAGGCAGAAGGAGAAAAACAAATATTGTGTATTAATGTGTATACAGGGACTCTAGAAAAATGGTACAGCTAAACCTATTTGCAGGGCAGGAAAAGAGACTCAGATATAAAGAACAGATGTACAGACACAGTGGAGGAAGGAGAGGGTGGGAGATGAATTGAGAGAGTAGCAGTGAAACATATAAATGAGCGTGTGTAAAATAGATAGCCAGTGGGAATTTGCTCTATGATGCAGTGACATCAGCCGGGTGCTCTGTGATGACCAGGAGGGGTGGCATGGCGTGGGAGGGAGGTTCAAGAGGGAGGGGACATATGTATACCTATGGCAGAAACCAGCACAATATTGTAAAGTGATTTTCCTCCAATTAAAACAAAAAGTTAATAGATGGAAACAGCTTCATGAATGTACTGCGTCCTTCTGTCCAGAGGACTTTCATGGCAAATCTGATCCAACACACCTTGGTGAGCAGCACACTTAACTGCAAAGCACTGCTTAAAAGCTCATTTTGTGTCATGAGCCACTTTGAGAATGTCCTGGAAAATAGGGACTTGCTAATGAGAAAAATGAACATTTATGCATATATTGGAAATATTTTACAAGCAACTTATGGGGATGCATTTACCTGCACACACCTGTGATGGAGCAAATGCTGGATGCTGGTTCACAACCTCTCTGCTCCACTCCTAAGGGCCCCAGGGGTACTTGTTGTGCAACCCATCAGCTATAAGATGCTATTTACACGCTGCTCTTACAGCCAAAGCTGAGATTCAAGAAGAAGCCAGTGAGTGGAACTCTGGAGAAGCTCCTGAAAAAGCTGAAGACTCTTTCATCTGCCTTTACATCCTCCCCATTTTGTCTGGGAGAGCCTCTCAAATGCGATGATGCTACTGTGACCCTAAAGGATTCTTTGGAAAGAGGGTTACTGGTAGAGAAAAGGGTATGGGGTCCTCTGCACTTGGCACATTTGAGAAGTGATCAGAGCTGATGGACCTTCAGGGTGGTGGCGATGAAGTCAGGTGGGAACTGGGACACATCCTATGGGGCGTCACTGTCCATGAGAAGGGCTTTGGGTTTCATTCAGAAAGAAATGTGACACCATGCCAGGGTCCCAAGCAGAGATGTGACTTGATCAGACGTTTTAAGGACTGTTCTCTTTCTTGTGTGGTTAATAAGTCATAAAATAGCAAGAGAGAGCCTCATTTTGAGGAAATTATTAGAGTCCATGTGTACTGGAATTAGTGTATATAAAATGTCAAACATTAAAATGAACCACTCTATGCACATATACACAAAACACACAAAAGCAAAGTGGATTCTGAGATAAAAAGATTCACTGTAACTCTGTGTCTAAACCCCAGTTCTAGCTGTTCCCCCACTTACAGATAAAGATAAGTCGATGAAGAGAGTGAATGGATATGTCTGGAACTAGAACTAGGGTCACAAAGAGCTAGCCTGGGGAAATGATATGATAACTGATTTGCTGAAATAGTGCATCTGTTAATGTTTAAAGGCATTGAGGTAGGAAATGCACTTCTGTTTACCATAAAGTCCATCATTCCCTAAAGTCTCTTGTTCAGGTGACTATATGGATGGATGGGTATGTGGTAGAGAGAAAGAGGGAGATGTGGATGAATGATAGATATAGATGAAAAAAACAGACAAGTCCCTGGTCTCTGTATTTAAATACCTAAGTTCCATGACCTCAAAACCTTTTGTTTTNGGGGGGGGGGGGGGGTGGAGAGAGAAAATTGTATTCCAGAATGCTCAGCTTGATACATCTTCCAAACACTTTGAGATGATTTGCTCATAAGCTTCTCAATATAGCTGTGTAAATTAGGGTTAAATCTGAAGGAAAAGACATTTGTGGCTTCAGCTCTGCGATCAGAATTCAAATGAGATTGGAGCAGGAAGTATAGTGAAGATGATTTTGCCACAAACTCCTGGCAATTTCTTCTCCAGGGTTGAGGGAGGCTAGGGTTCGTTGATGCTGATGGAGTGTAAGGAGCTCCTGTCTGTTCTCGGACTCGGGGCACCCAGGAGGAAAGATGCATCTATATAATGTGTTCCCTCTGCAAAAAGAAAACGGCACAGAGTGAAGTTACAGAGGGGATTAGAAGATACAGATACATGCACTGCTGTGTTCTTACATTGTTCTTTTCTCCATAGTAACTTTTCCACTTTGACTTTTACCTAACTATAATATCTATAGATGTATCAGTTCAGTTCAGTTCAGTCGCTCAGTCGGGTCCAACTCTGGTGACTGCAGCCATGGAATTAGAAGATGCTTGCTCCTTGGAAGAAAAGTTATGACCAACCTAGATAGCATATTCAAAAGCANTATAAATCACTGGATTCAGGGCCCATCCTGATGATTCCTGTTTTAACCTGATGACCACTTTAAAGGCCCAGTCTCCCCATGAAGGCACATTTTGAGGTTTGGGGGTTACAATGTCGATCTTTTATAGGGGACACAATTCAGCTCATAACACATGTATTTTCATTCTCAAATCAGTCTTGAGAAATAAGTATGGTTATCCTCCAAATGAAGCAATTGACCGAGGAATCAGAGCACTTTATCCACAGTAGGAAGAGGAGCAAACTCAAACGACAAATACAGACCAGGTTCTTAACTGTGACAAAGTCAGTACAGCCTCCAACTTGGGAAANTATGGTTATCCTCCAAATGAAGCAATTGACCGAGGAATCAGAGCACTTTATCCACAGTAGGAAGAGGAGCAAACTCAAACGACAAATACAGACCAGGTTCTTAACTGTGACAAAGTCAGTACAGCCTCCAACTTGGGAAAAAAAGAAACCTCTTTTCTGGGGAAACACATGCACGCACGTGTGCACACACACACACACACACATACACACACCCTTCACGTGCCATCCTAGAACCGCAAGCAGAGACCTTACGTGGCCTTTCTGAATTAGGGAACATTTGAGTGGAAGAAACTTACTTAAATGTCACATTTCAGTTATTCTTTGATCCAGTGATTCTCACCTCTATCTGTTCAAGAGAACTACCCACAAAGTCTTTAAAACTTACTGATACCTAGAACCCTTGGCCGACTAGATGGTGTCTTAAACTCCTCAGGTGTTTCTAATATTCAGCCAGGATTGAGAACAACATATTATTAATAAGGATTATGAGATTTTTTTTCTGGATTGACTATAAAGAATGACACAAAGAAAGGCCAAACTCTGTCAGTCATGAATAAAAAAATAAAAACTATTATCCACTGAGGGGGAAAAATTTAATTACTGAGCACATCTTACATAGCATGTTCCATGCTGAGAACACTGTCGTTTCTTTTTTCATAAGGAAAAAATATTTGTTGGCAATAAAAAGTGCTTCTCTAATACTCTGTGACAAGTAGTCATGTGACCTGAGGCCATTCCACAAACACTCTGATTTTTTTATTTCTCACCAGTAGAAGGAAATTATAAAATCAACCATTTCTATCTCTCAGGAATACATGAAAAATTATTGGAAGAAAAGGAACAAGACAGCATTTTACAGGCCCAAAGCCATCTACAAAAAAAATTATTAGCAATAGAACTATCATTGCTATTAACCAATGAATGTTCAAACACGGTTCAAGCTTCTTCATGTTCCTTATCTTTGTAAATGAGCAGCATTTAGAAAAAACTGCAAAAGGAAGATAATTATTAATAAGAAAAGTGACCCTACACCATCCATATTTTTAAATGAAGCTGGTGAATACACTGGATCTTTTTCTATAATGTATAAAATTGGCTGAAATGTGTCACATCTGTGTATGCCTCCAAATCCACTGATTAAAGATGACAGAATTCAGCTCTTGGTTCAAAAATGCAGAATTCAGCATGAAAGAGGCAAGTATTAGGAAGGTAGGAAGATGGGAAAAAGAAAAACAGGAAAGAACTTGATGTTCATTAAGGTCCAATAGGTAGTATCTGTTCTGGGCATTTAACGTTTAATTTCCCCAGCAATTTATAAAACACTCTAAGTTTCTCCCTCTCCTGTGAACTTAGATCTGAAAACCTCAGCCTGTTTGTGACCTCTCAGTGCAACCCTGCTGGATGCCAGGAGCTGGTGTGATCAGGGCGATGAACCAAAAGCTATCGCTGCAACCACAGCCAAGCCTGAGGCAGGAGCAGCAAGGCCACTAGAAGAGAAGACCGTCCAGGAGGCCACCAGCTCGCCCGTGAGAGCGTCCCTCTTCCTTCGTTCCCTAGGCTCCTTTTGAGCTGCTCTGTGTTCACATCCCTAACACATGCTCTGGTATTAGTGCAGTTCTCTCAATGACAGTTCATGGAAGGGTTAATACACAGTTTGCCTACTTCACTAGAACTGGATGAGCTAAAGTCTGTCCATTAACTCTTATGTAGGTTATACAGAGTGAAGTAGGCAGAAGGAGAAAAACAAATATTGTGTATTAATGTGTATACAGGGACTCTAGAAAAATGGTACAGCTAAACCTATTTGCAGGGCAGGAAAAGAGACTCAGATATAAAGAACAGATGTACAGACACAGTGGAGGAAGGAGAGGGTGGGAGATGAATTGAGAGAGTAGCAGTGAAACATATAAATGAGCGTGTGTAAAATAGATAGCCAGTGGGAATTTGCTCTATGATGCAGTGACATCAGCCGGGTGCTCTGTGACGACCAGGAGGGGTGGCATGGCGTGGGAGGGAGGTTCAAGAGGGAGGGGACATATGTATACCTATGGCAGAAACCAGCACAATATTGTAAAGTGATTTTCCTCCAATTAAAACAAAAAGTTAATAGATGGAAACAGCTTCATGAATGTACTGCGTCCTTCTGTCCAGAGGACTTTCATGGCAAATCTGATCCAACACACCTTGGTGAGCAGCACACTTAACTGCAAAGCACTGCTTAAAAGCTCATTTTGTGTCATGAGCCACTTTGAGAATGTCCTGGAAAATAGGGACTTGCTAATGAGAAAAATGAACATTTATGCATATATTGGAAATATTTTACAAGCAACTTATGGGGATGCATTTACCTGCACACACCTGTGATGGAGCAAATGCTGGATGCTGGTTCACAACCTCTCTGCTCCACTCCTAAGGGCCCCAGGGGTACTTGTTGTGCAACCCATCAGCTATAAGATGCTATTTACACGCTGCTCTTACAGCCAAAGCTGAGATTCAAGAAGAAGCCAGTGAGTGGAACTCTGGAGAAGCTCCTGAAAAAGCTGAAGACTCTTTCATCTGCCTTTACATCCTCCCCATTTTGTCTGGGAGAGCCTCTCAAATGCGATGATGCTACTGTGACCCTAAAGGATTCTTTGGAAAGAGGGTTACTGGTAGAGAAAAGGGTATGGGGTCCTCTGCACTTGGCACATTTGAGAAGTGATCAGAGCTGATGGACCTTCAGGGTGGTGGCGATGAAGTCAGGTGGGAACTGGGACACATCCTATGGGGCGTCACTGTCCATGAGAAGGGCTTTGGGTTTCATTCAGAAAGAAATGTGACACCATGCCAGGGTCCCAAGCAGAGATGTGACTTGATCAGACGTTTTAAGGACTGTTCTCTTTCTTGTGTGGTTAATAAGTCATAAAATAGCAAGAGAGAGCCTCATTTTGAGGAAATTATTAGAGTCCATGTGTACTGGAATTAGTGTATATAAAATGTCAAACATTAAAATGAACCACTCTATGCACATATACACAAAACACACAAAAGCAAAGTGGATTCTGAGATAAAAAGATTCACTGTAACTCTGTGTCTAAACCCCAGTTCTAGCTGTTCCCCCACTTACAGATAAAGATAAGTCGATGAAGAGAGTGAATGGATATGTCTGGAACTAGAACTAGGGTCACAAAGAGCTAGCCTGGGGAAATGATATGATAACTGATTTGCTGAAATAGTGCATCTGTTAATGTTTAAAGGCATTGAGGTAGGAAATGCACTTCTGTTTACCATAAAGTCCATCATTCCCTAAAGTCTCTTGTTCAGGTGACTATATGGATGGATGGGTATGTGGTAGAGAGAAAGAGGGAGATGTGGATGAATGATAGATATAGATGAAAAAAACAGACAAGTCCCTGGTCTCTGTATTTAAATACCTAAGTTCCATGACCTCAAAACCTTTTGTTTTTAACAAGAGCAGATACTTTCATTTAATCCATGGCTTTAACCAAAGTTCAGCCTCATCTCCTGCACCTGTTAACAGCTCAACATGAAGCTCCTCTGCTTCTGTCTTCACAAGCAAGGAGTCCCTGGTGGACTGAACTGGAAGTCCATTTTTAGGTGACTCCAGATGACTGGAAACAGTGCCAACATTGAGCCAGTTTTAATTCCTTGTCACTTGCACTCATTCATCCCATGTCTACACTCTGAAGTCATGCAACTGTATGTCACTCTTACATGACATCCCTTCAAATAGTTGAAGTCAGCAGTCCCTTCCTTAGCCTTCTCAGCTGCAAAATAAGCATTTCCAATTTTTATAAACATCCTTCACAAGACTTAATTTTAAGACTTTTCTACGTACTGGTTACTCTTCTAATGGGTCACAGGGTTTCCAGTGATATCGAGAATTGGCCATATGTTTTTTAGGCTTTAACGTGAAACCTGTGCAGTAACAGGGAACTAAATCTTTATTTAGTTCAACAAATACTTAGAGTTCCACATTTCTCAGTTTCCCACTGGGCAATCCGTGATGCATTCAGGCAGAGTAATTTGAAGAGAGTTTAGTACAGGGACTATTTCACAGATAAATGCAAAGGTTAATCAAATTAATAAGTAATCCAGTGACTTGGCTTCCCAGGTGATGCAAAGGCAAAGAATCCACCTGCCAGTGCAGGAGATGCAAGAGATTTGGGTTTGCTCCCTGGCTTGGGAAGATCCCCTGGAGTAGGAAATGGCAACCCGCTTCAGGATTCTTGCCTGAAGAACCCCATGGACAGAGGAGCCTGGCAAACTACAGTCCATGAGATTGCAAAGAGTCGAACATTGACTGAGCAACTGAGCATAGACACACAATTTAGTGTCTCAGGGAAAGGAATAAAAGGAACTGATGATTGTCACCAAGTGTGAAGAATCTAGAGAAGACGGCTGTGTGAGAGGACAGCCTGACACGAGTGGCAACAAGCCAGCAAAAGCAGAATTAGGGAGAAACGTTACCCTACTTCACTCACCTCCTGACTTCTTATCTCCCATCAAGAGCTCCTATTGTTTGAAACTACCTGTAAGTCAGACAGCAAGAGTGTGGGATGATGCAGAGTGTGTGAGTCACACTAGGGACACAGGAGAGGAAAGGCTGGAGAGCATGAATCTAGACAAGAAAATGGAAACTGGACAACAAAAACTTCCATTGACTGCAAGAGCAGTGGGGATACCGAGGTTTCCCTCACTCTACAGTCTGTGGGTAAATATTTCTAACAATGGGCAGAAGATGAGATTCTGCTCTCTGATGGTAAACCAGGCGTGTGGGCTTGCATGTATTGAGTTCAAGATGCCTGGGATAAACCCAGGCGAAGAGATCGCGTGAGCGGCTACAGCTCTGCAGCTCAGAGAAGAAAGGCAGAAGAACACGGGATGTGGATGAAGCTCTGGGCATAAATGAATTTGCCAGAGAAGAAACTATTCATTAGAAGGAGAAATGGCTTAGGTCAAGCCCTGAGGATTTTTACAGGCGATGGCTTTGAAAAGCAGGATGACCCTGAAAGGGAGCCTAAGGTGGAGTGGCCAGAAAGGTAGGGCAGTCAGGAACCCGTGGTGAACACCAGGAAAAGGGAGGATTTCAAGAATGGCGGAGGGTGAGGAGCTTAAGCATATTCAGTACTGCTAGGGTATCAAAGAAACATCGGAGTCTACTGGATCTAGCATCAGCAGGACAGGGGTTTGGAGGAGAGGGGCAGGAAGTGGAAGAGAGTGAATCTGGGTAATCACGAGAGTAGGGTTACATGAGGATGCTCAGATAATGCCAGGACACCTGGACAGGGCAGGCTGACTATATATGAAAGAGAGAATATGTAACAGTCTTGGGAAGCAAAAAAGGACAGGATCCACCATAGAAGTAGAGGGGATAACTCTGAAGAGGAGTAGAATCGCTTCCTTTAAGACATCAGCAGGAGCAATGAAAGGAAAAACGCCTCATGCAGTAGTGAATGGTAGTAGCCAGTAATTAACAGCTTGAATTTTCTCTGAGAAGTTGAAAGCGAAGTTATATGTTGAAAGTGAGGGTAGGCAGGAAGATGGGGCATTGGAAGGGACTGGGGAACTTTCAACACAGTCTTTGCACAGCGGGGAAAGGAGGTTTCCCAAAAAATTCAACAACAGACGAGAAGACCATTGAACCTGATGTGGAATGATCAAGAAATGTGAGAAAATAAGCCACACCAAGGAGAACTCCAGGAAATCTCAAAGGGAGAACTGGGTTCCAACAAAGCAAAGAAGGTTGGTGGTGATAACAGTGGTATGTGGGGACCAAGAGGTTTCCCAAAAAATTCAACAACAGACGAGAAGACCATTGAACCTGATGTGGAATGATCAAGAAATGTGAGAAAATAAGCCACACCAAGGAGAACTCCAGGAAATCTCAAAGGGAGAACTGGGTTCCAACAAAGCAAAGAAGGTTGGTGGTGATAACAGTGGTATGTGGGGACCACGTGTCCCATAATGAGACTATCGGGACAGAAAAATAGGCGGGAGCAAGTTTAAGGTTTTGACCGCTGGTTGGAACACTTGGCTGCAGAGTCAGTCATCAGAGGCAGGTGAGCCTGGGCTCCGAGGGGGCAGGGTGCTCCCTGCAGTCTGTCTGGCCTGAGCAGGGTGCACTGGGACAATAGGCAGGAAGATGGGGCATTGGAAGGGACTGGGGAACTTTCAACACAGTCTTTGCACAGCGGGGAAAGCAGGTTTCCCAAAAAATTCAACAACAGAGGAGAAGACCATTGAACCTGATGTGGGATGATCAGGAAATGTGAGAAAATAAGCCACACCAAGGAGGGCTCCAGGAAATCTCAAGGGGAGAACTGGGTTCCAACAAAGCAAAGAAGGCTGGTGGTGATAACAGTGGTATATGGGGACCACGTGTCCCATAATGAGACTATCGGGACAGAAAAATAGGCGGGAGCAAGTTCAAGGTTTTGACCGCTGGTTGGAACACTTGGTTGCAGAGTCAGTCATCAGAGGCAAGCAAATAAGCCACACCAAGGAGGGCTCCAGGAAATCTCAAGGGGAGAACTGGGTTCCAACAAAGCAAAGAAGGCTGGTGGTGATAACAGTGGTATATGGGGACCACGTGTCCCATAATGAGACTATCGGGACAGAAAAATAGGCGGGAGCAAGTTCAAGGTTTTGACCGCTGGTTGGAACACTTGGTTGCAGAGTCAGTCATCAGAGGCAAGCGAGCCTGGGCTCCGAGGGGGCAGGGTGCTCCCTGCAGTCTGTCTGGCCTGAGCAGGGTGCACTGGGACAAGCAGGGTCAAGCAGCCAAACACGAGGCAGAAAAGCCTGGTGGCACCCAGAAAAGATCATGGCAAACATCACAGAAAATATCGTAGACATGGCATTGATATGCTTTTGTCACAGTAGGTGAAAATGAAGCAGGAGAAAATGCCCAGGAAGGCTCGCTGTGGTTTCAAGCCCATGTGACCACAAGACATGAGGGGTGCTTCATGGAAATTCAAATGAGAAGATGGTTTGCAAGGAATACAATCAGGCCCTAACCTGCATCGTTACCTTTACTTGCATCTTACCTTCATCCAAGGGTGGGCTTCCCTGGTGGCTCAGATGGTAAAGAATCTGCCTGCGATTCAGGAGACCCAGGTTCAATCCCTGGGTCAGGAAAATCCCCTGGAGGAGGAAAAGGCAACCCACTTCAGTATTCTTGCCTGGGAAATCCCATGGACAGAGGAGCCTGACAGGCTACAGTCTATGCAGTCGCAAAGAGGCGGACATGAATGAGCAACTAGTACTTACCTTCATCCAAAGGGTTGCAATACCCACTAAGAAATATTCTGAAATCAGAGCAATGAATAGATGTTCCCTTGGTCCCCAGGATATGTAAAGATAGTCGATGGTCCCGAGACCCCCTGAAAAGACAATGGCCACTGATCTCCAGGCTCCTCTCTGCTGTCAGCAGCTCTCCTTGTTTGGACAGGGTTTCCACAGACCCCTCTGTGAAGTCACACAAGCTGATATATTTCCACCAGCCTTCCAAATAACTGTATGCTTGTTTGGAGCCCAAGCAGCTTCAGAGGTAATAAAAACCTTAACTGGTTCCCACGCCGACGGGATCTCTAAGCCTCCTGTAAAGAAAAGGCTCCCAAAGTCACTGANCTGATATATTTCCACCAGCCTTCCAAATAACTGTATGCTTGTTTGGAGCCCAAGCAGCTTCAGAGGTAATAAAAACCTTAACTGGTTCCCACGCCGACGGGATCTCTAAGCCTCCTGTAAAGAAAAGGCTCCCAAAGTCACTGATTATGAGCCAGTGCTGGGAACGCAGTCAAGGCCTGAGACACCCAGGAGTAGAGATGGAGCAGCAGGGTCTAATGGAAAGAAAGCTGGCCTGGGACACCCATTGTCTTTCAAACTCTCTAATTAACTTGCTGTGTAATCTTGGGCAAATCTCTTAATCTCTCCCCACTTGTGGTCTCACTGTCCAAAGAAGAGACAATGGAATTTACCAGCTCCTTGTCTCCCTAGAGTTTTTCAAAGATTAACAAGATACAATTTATAAGGCACCTTAAGCTCTACCTCATGCCACAGAAATCAAAGTTTACCTGCTTAAATTCATGCATGCTCAGAATGCATTTCCTGTTGTCAGGGGGTTTATATAATAGTACCTGCATCCCTGACTTCATTTAAATGCTCTCACAATGCATGGGTAGTTTAACCACTGAATCCTCTCTCTCCCCCCAACTGTGATGTCTCTGCCCTGCTTAATTAGCTAAACCTTCATGAAAGCATCATTCTCCAGGCTCTTTCATTCTTTATTAGACATGCTAAAATCGATGGTTTCCCTTCAAGTTAAAAAAAAATNTGATGGCTACTCCATTTCTTCTGAGGGATTCCTGCTTGCAGCAGTAGATATAATGGTCATCTGAGTTAAATTCACCCTTTCCAGTTCATTTTAGTTCATTGATTCCTAGAATGTTGATGTTCAGTCTTGCCATCTCTTTGACCACTTCCAATTTGCCTTGATTCATAGACCTGGCATTCCAGGTTCTTTTGCAGTATTGCTGTTTACAGCATCGGACCTTGCTTCTACAAATGAACTTATCTACCAAAAAATGACTCTCAGCCATAGAGAACAGATTTGTTGTTGCCTAGGATGGTGTTGGGGGAGGGATAGATTGGAGTTTGAGGATACAACTATTATAGATAGGATGATAAAAAAAAAAACAAGGTCCTACTGCATAGCACAGGGAACTATATCCAATATCTTGTGATAAACCATGATGGACAATAATACAAAAAAAAATAATGTATGTATATGTATAGTTGAATCACTTTACCTTAGAGAAGAAATTAATACCACATTGTAAATCAACTATACTTCAATAAAAAATTCCTCTTGTGCAAAAATAATCACAAAAGTAAAACACATTGACAAAGTGGAGGAAAAACATTGGTGATGCACATGGAACACAGAGGGCTAATGTTTTAAAGACTTCTTTTAAAATGATTGGAAAAAGGAAAGCACTGAAGAAAATGGGCACAGTTGTACATGTTCACACATTTCTGGCTAACAAATTTTGGTCTTCTCTCTGACAAATGCTCCTTCTTGGTGCGCTTTCTCCTCACCAACCTGTTTCAATAGCAAATTGACCATTCCTCACCCCTAGTCCCCTCACTCAGCCTCATTATCTTCCACACAACTCATCACCACCTGGCAAATGCCTGTAGAGACTTGTTTACTCTTCTCCTCCCATTTGACTGTTAATTCCATAAATGTCATTTATTTGGTTAATTTCTGCTTTTCCCAAGGTCTAGAGTACTTGTCATAGAGCAGAGACTCAATAATAGTTTGTTGATTGAATGAATAAATATCATTTAGTCTCTTATATTCACTTAAGTATTTCCTAAATTCATTGGATGATTTGATTCATTTGTTTTATGTGTGACTGCCTTTTTCTTTCATATCAGTATGTTCATGCCTTAGGTTCATGTACTTAGGATTACCTCACTGGCTTAGGCTAGACTTGCTATTTTGCAATGAAACTGTACTTTATATGAAGCAGGGCATTAAAGCTTTGGGTGCAAACCACATTTCAATTGAAATCTGTCACAGGCCTATGAAAATTCCTATTTGTGTTGGCTGATTGGCTCATCTCAGTGTATCAGAAGATTCTTATAAACGAGGTAATTTAAGAGGCTTGTTACCTAGCAGCATGCTGGCTGCCAGGGTTAATTAGGCAAATGTTATGCTTGGTTAGGGTAGCCATGGGACTATATAAGGTACAGTGTTGCTGAGTCAGAACCAGAGCTGTAGGTCATGGCTGGACAGCGTGTCCCCTATACAAGGGCACAGGGCCAGAAGAGAGGCTGGGGCATATGGGGCCTGTAATCAGCCTTTACTCTGCTTTCTAAAATTCATGTTTTGGTTCTGGCTGCATCAGCCCAGAGAAAGAGATGCCCTTCAATATTCTGTCACCTAGAAGGTGCACCTTTCTATTCTGTAATGAGGGGATATGACAGCATTACCTTCCCTTGTGGCTCAGCTGATAAAGAATCCGTCTGCAATGCGGGAGACCTGGGTTCGATCCCTGGGTTAGAAAGATCCTGTGGAGAAGGAAAAGGCTACCCACAGTATTCTGGCTTGGAGAATCCGGTGGACTGTATAGTCCGTGGGGTCCAAAGAGTGCTGAACGACTTTCACTCACTCACTCATGATAGCATTGGGTCTAAGCATACTGAAGACTTTCCTTAGTAAATTAAGGACCAGTTCAGAAGGCAGAGAAAAAAGGAACTCACCAGCAAATCCACAGATATATTTGTTGTAAAAAAAAAAAGCCCTAGAAAGAGCTTCCACCAGTTAGCAGTTAGAAGAGCAAAATGCTTCATTTTAATAAATCCCAGTAAGCTTAAGTAAAAAAAAAAAAAAAAGTTTTTAAAAACAAAGAGATCTAAATGAATAGGTTCTAAGAACCCGTTCCACTAAGAACCTGTTATTCCAAAGCCTGAAGCCAAATAAGAGGTCTAAAGCCCCTCCCTGTCTGTGGAATATTCTTATAAAATCTGATTTAAAAACCTGCTTGGGATTTCTCTTTAGCTCAAAAGGTAAAGAATCTGCCTGCAAGGCAGGAGACCAGGGTTCGATCCCTGGGTCAGGAAGATCCTCTGGAGAAGGGAATGGCAATCCACTCCAGTATTCTTGCCTGGAGAATCGTGTGGACAGAGAAGCCTGGTCCGTGGAGTTGCAAAGAGTCAGACACGACTGAGAGACTAATACAGACATAATTGCATTACAATGTTGTGCTAGTTTCCGCTGTACAACAGCAACAACAAAATCTGCTTAACTTTCTACATCATTAAATCATTGACCAAAGATTTTTTTTTAATTAAAAATAAACATAAATATAAAAAGACCAAAGTGAGAACAATCTTGGAAACATGATCCTGAAAAAGACCCTGAATAAGTTTACACCCAAAATTAAGTTCAGTAAGATTGATAACAAGAAAAATTTAACACACAAGTACCATCTATCCTTCTTTTCATGAATTCATATGTTTAGTGACATTCCTTCAAGTGCTATGAAAATACAAGGAGGATGGAGTTAGGTGAGGAGATAGTACAACATGTCAGGTGTTACAATGGAGGTACAAATTGAGGATGTTGAAGAAGGTATTCTAAGGAAGGTGATATTTCTGGGTATGAATAGAAGTATGAATAGAAGTTTGTTTGTTGAATAAAAGGGGTGAGAGCATTCCTGACAGAGAGATGGTATATGACAAAAGACAAAGAAGGTGAACTCTGGCACTTTCAGGGGATAAGGAGTTTACTGTCACCACACAAGGGAGTATACACAAGAGAGTGGCAGGAAATGAAGTGAAAGAAGTAGATTTTTAAATCTGAACTGTAGAAGAGCCTCTTCGCTATGTTTGTGTGTTTACATTGTACATTTTAACCTATAGAGAGCTAACATGTGTTTGCTAGGAAATAACTTGATTAGATTTTTATGATAAATCTGTGTTAACTATGAACTGCAACTGGGAAATAATGGTGATAAAATGACAAGATAGGAAGTCCAGTTAAGACATAATGAAGATGGTGAATAAGGTGTGACAAAGGATTAAAGAGAAGAGAGACTAGAGCTAAAGAACATTCCAGAATAGCAAAATGAATGTGCAAGAATGCAGCAAAGAGTCAATTGAAGGTATTTCTAATATGAAAATTAGGTGGGATGTTGATACCCACCTAGTAGAGAATGGAGAGTGGAAATGAAGCCACAATATTTTAGGCTGTAATTGAACAGGGTTTGGTATAGATGTGTTAAATTTGAGATACTTCTGGGACCTGAGCCTGGGAAGTTCCATAATGAATTTAGAATGTTTGGACAAGTCAGGTTTAGAGAAGTCTTGACATAACCAGGTAATGGATTGTAGAGGAAGAAAAGAGATTAAGGAGAGAAAAGGAACAATAATGAATCTTTGAGGAACTCTAACATTTGAAGTGTTGGCAGAGGGCAAGAGGTTGAACACAGAGATGGAGAAGACACCATAAGAGGTCATCTGATGCAAGATCCCTTTAGACTTGGTTGGAGAAGGCAATGGCACCCCACTCCAGTACTCTTGCCTGGAAAATCCCATGGATGGAGGAGCCTGGTGGGCTGCAGTCCATGGGGTCGCTAAGAGTCAGACACAACTGAGCAACTTCCCTTTCACTTTTCACTTTCATGCATTGGAGAAGGGAAGAGCAACCCACTCCAGTGTTCTTGCCTGGAGAATCCCAGGAATGGTGGAGCCTGATGGGCTGCCATCTATGGGGTCGCACAGAGTCAGACATGACTGAAGCGACTTAGCAACAGCAGCAGCAGCAGCAGAGATTACACTTATATTCTCTCTCCATCTCTCATATTTAAATTGTGCATATTGCTCTTTTCATTAATATTTTAATGGAAAAATTAATATAACAGTCAGATTAAGTGTTTACTTCTGAATTTCTAAGAATGAGTATCAGTTCAGTTCAGTTCAGTTCAGTTCAGTCATTCAGTTGTGTCTGACTCTTTGTGACTCCATGAATTGCAGCACGCCAGGCCCCCCTGTCCATCACCAACTCCTGGAGTTCACTCAAACTCACATCCATTGAGTCGGTGAAGCCATCCAGCCATCTCATCCTCTGCCTTCCCCCTCTCCTCCTGCCCCTAATCCCTCTCAGAATCTTTTACAGTGAGCCAACTCTTCACATGAGGTGGCCAAAGTACTGGACTTTCAGCTTTAGCATCATTCCTTCCAAAGAAATCCCAGGACTGATCTCCTTTAGAATGGACTGGTTGGATCTCCTTGCAATCCAAGGGACTCTCAAGAGTCTTCTGCAACACCACAGTTCAAAACCATCAATTCTTCAGTGCTCAGCTTTCTTCACAGTCCAACTCTCACATCCATACACGACCACTGGAAAAACCATAGCCTTGACTAGACAGACCTTTGTTGGCAAAGTAATGTCTCTGTTTTTTAATATGCTGTCTAGGTTGGTCATAATTTTTCTTTCAAGGAGTAAGTGTCTTTTATGAGTATAGTATCCAGAACTTCCTGAACTCATCTGATTCAGTTCAGTTTAGTCGCTCAGTAATGTCTGACTCTTTGTGACCCCATGGAGTGCAGCACGCCAGGCCTCCCTGTCCATCACCAACTCCTGTAGTTTACTCAAACTCATGTCCATTGAGTCGGTGATGCCATCAACCATCTCATCCTCTGTTGTCCCATTCTCTTCCCTCCATCAAGCTTTCCCAGCATCAAAGTCTTTTCAAATGAGTCAGTTTTTCATATCAGGTGGCCAAAGTATTGGAGTTTCTGTGTTAGCATCAGTCCTTTCAACAAATATTCGGGTCTGATTTCCCTTAGGATGGATTGGTTGGATCCCCTTGCAGTCCAAAGGATTCTCAAGAGTTTTCTCCAACACCACAGTTCAAAAGCATCAATTCTTCAGTATTCAGCTTTCTTTATAGTACAAGTCTCAAATCTATACATGACTACTGGAAAAACCATAGCTTCGATGAGATGGACCTTTGTAGGCAAAGTAAGGTCTTTGCTTTTTAACATGTTGTCTAGGTTGGTGATAACTTGCCTTCCAAGGAGCAAGCATCTTTTAATTTCATCACTGCAGTCACCATCTGCAATGATTTTGCAGCCCCCCTCAAATAAAATCTGTCACTGTTTCCATTGTTTCTGCATCTGTTTGCCATGAAGTGATGGGACCCGATACCATAATCTTAGTTTTCTGAATGTTGAGCTTTAAGTCAACTTTTTCACTCTCCTCTTTCACTTTCATCAAGAAGCTCTTTAGTTCTTCTTCACTTTCTGCCATAAGGGTGGTGTCATCTGCATATCTGAGGTTATTGATATTTTTCCCGGCAATCTTGATTCCAGCTTGTGCTTCCTCCAGCCCAGTGTTTCTCATGATGTACTCTGCATATAAGTTAAATAAGCAGGGTGACAATATACAGCCTTGACGTGCTCCTTTTCCTATTTGGAACCAGTCTGTTGTTCCATGTCCAGTTCTAACTGTTTCTTCCTGACCTGCATACAGGTTTCTCAAGAGGCAGGTCAGGTGGTCTGGTATTCCCATGTCTTTCAGAATTTTCCACAGTTTATTGTGATCACCACAGTCAAAGGATTTGGTGTAGTCAATAAAGCAGAAGTAGATGTTATTGTGGAATTTTCTTGCTTTTTCAATGATCCAAAGAATGTTAGCAATCTGATCTCTGGTTCCTCTGCCTTTTCTAAATTCTGCTTGGACATCTGAAAGTTCATGGTTCATGTAGTGTTGAAGCCTGGTTTGGAGAATTTTGAGCATTATTTTGCTAGTGTGTGAGATGAGTGCAATTGTGCGGTAGTTTGAGCATTCTTTGGCATTGCTTTTCTTTGGGATTGGAATGAAAGCTGACCCTTTCCAAAGGCCCACTTGACTTCTCATTCCAGGATATCTGGCTCTAGGTGAGTGATTACACCATTGTGGTTACCTGGTCATGAAGATCTTTTTTGTATAGTTCTTCTGTTTATTTTTGCAACCTNGTGCAATTGTGCGGTAGTTTGAGCATTCTTTGGCATTGCTTTTCTTTGGGATTGGAATGAAAGCTGACCCTTTCCAAAGGCCCACTTGACTTCTCATTCCAGGATATCTGGCTCTAGGTGAGTGATTACACCATCGTGGTTACCTGGTCATGAAGATCTTTTTTGTATAGTTCTTCTGTTTATTTTTGCAACCTCTTCTTAATATCTTCTGCTTCTATTAAGTCCATACCACTTCTGTCCTTTATTGTGCTTATATTTGCATGAAATAATTCCTTGATATCTCTAATTTTCTTGAAGAGATTTCTATCTTTGCCAACAAATCTCTATTGTTTTCCTCTATTTTTTGCATTGATCACTGAGGAAGACTTTCTTATGTCTCCTTGCTATTCTTTGGAACTCTGCATTCAGATGGGTATATCTCTCCTTTTTTCCTTTGCCTTTAGTTTCTCTTCTTTTCTCAGCTATTTCTAAGGCCTCATCAGACAATCATTTTGCCTTTTTGAATTTCTTTTTCTTGGGGATGGTCTTGATCACTGCCTTCTGTACAATGTCACGAACTTCTGTCCATATCGTTTCTGTCCTTTGTTGTGCCCATTTGGCATGAAATGTTCCCTTGGTGTCTCTAATTTTCTTGAAGAGATCTCTGCTGCTGCTGCTGCTAAGTTGCTTCAGTCATGTCCGACTCTGTGCGACCCCATAGACGGAAGCCTACCAGGCTTCCCCATCCCTGGGATTCTCTAGGCAAGAACACTGGAGTGGGTTGCCATTTCCTTCTCCAATGCATGAAAGTGAAAGGTGAAAGGGAAGTCGCTCAGTCGTGTCAGACTCTTAGCAACCCCATGGACTACAGCCTACTCTAGTCTTTCCCATTTTATTGTTTTCCTCTATTTCTTTGCATTGATCACTGAGGAACACATTTGATTACAGAACCTTTAACCTCTGAGGTTTCATGTAACATTATCTGGAAAAAATATATTATATATTTTTAGTAATCTTGTGTTACGTAGAGAAGTTAAATTGATAATATTCATTATAATAAAGTACTTCTTACCTATGAAAAATGAAACACTGAATTGATCTGTCCTGATAATTCAAATAGTCAACCACTCTTTCAAAGAACTGTGACTTTGCTAGGTCCAGTCAATTCTTTATATTGTTCATGGTGAAAGTCACAAAAATTTACACATTAAACCAAACATGTATGCTTATAGACTAGTACCAAATTTTTCCTATATATTTGATTTTTCATTTCCAACTTAATTTTGTTCCCAGTCTACATCCACTATTATGAAAGAATTCATATAAATGAAAGACTAGAGGTAATGTATTCATCAGTACACAGAATAATAAACTGCCAAGCTTAAAAAACTCAGCATTAAGAATTCAGATCCTGGTATTCCAATCTTAGCGAGATTAACCATTATTTTGGTTTATGGATTTATTACTCCACTATTTTTAGTGTAGTTTTAACCTACCTGTATGTGTCCACAAACAGAATATTATTTGGTTTTGTGAAATTTTCAACTTTGCATATTATATATATAATGCATGGCATAATTTTGCATGTATTTCTCTGTGACTTGTCTTTTTCATTCAACATTTTGTTTGGGAGACTCATCACAAACAAACTATGCTTGTGGGTATAATTAATTCATTTTTACTATTATAGTAAAATTCATTTATGAATACATAACAGTTTATTTATCCATTCTTTTGTCAGTGGATATCTGAAATGTTTCCAGTTTTCTTTTTTCTTTTGCAAACATTACTACAATGAACATTCACACACCTGTACTAGTGTTTCTCTAGGGAAATATGTAGGGAGTAGAACTGTTAGGTAGAAAGGTAAGCAAATGTTCAACTACAAGGTAATTCCAAATTGTTTTCTAGAGTCTGGGACCGATTTCTATGCCTATGAATAGCATATAATCATTCCTGCTGCTCTTTGTACATCCTCAATAATACTGTATATTTTTAGACTAAAATTTTGCCAATTTGGTGGGTGTATAACGGTATTTATTTTGGGTTTGAGTTTGCATTGCCCTGATTACTAATGAGGTGGAGAATATTTTCACATGTTTATCAGCTATCCATATTTCCACTTCTGTGAAACTGTCCAGGTTATTGTTTATTTTTTCTAGTGGGTTGTCTTTTTCTTAATGACTTTTAACTAATACTTTATGTTCCTCCTGTCTGTATGTATTATAAGCATCTCCCCTCACCACCGTGGATTATCTTTTTACTTTTTTTTCTTTGGAAACACTTAAAATTAATCAGCTAAATTGATGAAGCTTTTATAAATAAAATTAGCATATTAATTCATATAATGAATACAAGTAATCAAATGTATCAATCTTTTCCTTTACAGCTTGTGCTTTGCAAGCTGTTTTTAGGAAATCCATTCCTAATCAGATATCAAATTTAAGATTCTTTTAAAAAGCACATTTCCTTTGCTTGCCTTACATTTAAAAAATCACAAACCTGTTATTATACTTGGACTTATTATACTAACAACTTACAAACAAAATGATTTGGGCAGCCTCAAGTGCAGCTTTGGGTCTCTTCTCCTGCCGATTGCCATCCTCCTCTCTGCTCAGGCACCACCTCCCATGTGGACTTGCACATGTGTGCACGCACACGGAGAAAGAGTGCACCTGTGCATCTCTTTCTCTCCCCACTCTCAAGTCTAGAACTGCCGTGCCACTGAAGTGGTCCCCAGTCACAATTTAGGTGCACTGCCAGCATGGACAGGGAGGCCTGGTGTGCTGCAATTCATGGGGTCGCAAAGAGTCGGACATGACTGAGGAACTGAACTGAACTGAACTGAACTGCCAGCACCAAACTTTCATACTTAAGCTTGTTTCTATACGTGCTTGCTATGCGCAATTCTTAACCAGGCTGTCAGTAGTCAGGGTTGCCATTCATTTTTTTTGCAATCCTTTTCTCTCATTATTTCTTTTTTTTAAAATCAAGAGCATTGACTTTTATTAATTCATATTAAGTCACTGGAAGTTATACTTGTTACATTTAAATGCTCATTAATGCAAATGGCTGAACAAATCCATTTCCAAGGCCAGTCAATATAGTTGTCACTTCAACATAGCCTTATGACAACTCCCATATCAAAGTAGTACTTTTTAAATTTTCACCTATTTGAACTATGTTATATTTTTCTTCAGCAGTCAAATGTACATTTGACAGTGTATTTTTCTCTTTCTACATACCTTATTAATGTCCTCAGATGATGTCTTCACTTCTTTTCAAAGCAATTAGAGATGGTTAAGTCTCTGAATATTTCTTTCTCCCTATCTTCCCTCTACTGAACTTTCTTCATTTGGTATCTGTTTTCATTCATTTGGATTGAGAGGGCTATCTCCCACTGCATTTGGGACCTGGTGTTTGGATCCTGCCCCTGCCAACCTCTAGTTAGATTTTCTCCTATTCCTTCAAAATCTCTCCATTCCTAACGTTTTCTCCTCTGTATACAATTGTACTCTCCTGCCTCCCTCAGTTGGTCACTTTACTACTGTCTGTGATAATTTCCTTATTCCCAGCCCATTTAAAAAATTTTATTTATTTTAATTGGAGGTTAATTACAATATTATAGTGGTTTTTGCCATACACTGACATGAATCAGCCATGGGTGTACATATGTTCCCCATCCTGAACCCCCCTCCCACCTCCCTCCCCATCCCATCCCTCTGGGTCACCCCAGTGCACCAGCCCTGCACACCCTGTCTCATGCATCGAACCTGGACTGTTGATCTATTTCACATATGGTAATATACATGTTTCAATGCTATTCCCTCAAATCATCCCTCCCTTGCCTTCTCCCACAGAGTCCAAAAGTCTGTTCTTTACATCTGTGTCTCTTTTGTTGTCTCATATATACGGTCATTGTTACCATTTTTCTGAATTCCATATATATGTGTTAATATACTGTATTGGTGTTTTTCTTTCTTACTTACTTCACTCTGTATAATAGGCTACAGTGGCATCCACTTCATTAGAACTGATTCAAATGCATTCTTTTAAATAGCTGAGTAATACTCCATTGTGTATATGTACCACAGCTTTCTTATCCATTCATCTGCTGATGGACATCTAGGTTGCTTCCATGTCCTGGCTATTATAAACAGTGCTGCGATGAAATTGGGGTACACGTGTCTCTTTCAATTCTGGTTTCCTCAGTGTGTATGCCCAGCAGTGGGATTGCTGGATCATAAGGCAGTTCTCTTTCTAGTTTTTTAAGGAATCTCCACACTGTTCTCCATAGTGGCTCTACTAGTTTGCATTCCCACCAACAGTGTAAGAGGGTTCCCTTTTCTCCACACCCTCTCCAGCATTTATTGCTTGTAGACTTTTGGATTGCAGCCATTCTGACTGGTGTGAAATGGTACCTCATTGTGGTTTTGATTTGCATTTCTCTGATGAGTGATGTTGAGCATCTTTTCATGTGTTTGTTACCCATCTGTATGTCTTCTCTGGAGAAATGTCTATTTAGTTCTTTGGCCCATTTTTTGATTGGGTCATTTATTTTTCTGGAATTGAGCTGCAGGAGTTGCTTGTATCATTTTAACCATTTTTAAGTGTACAACTGTGGTATTAGATACATTCACATGACCATCAGCAAATCTGTTTCCAAAACTTTTTTATTACAGACAGAAACTCTGCACTCTTCCCCTTTTCCTTATTCTCTCTTAAGAACTTGCTTACTCTGAAGTACCTCGTGTAAGTGAGGTCACACATTTGCCTTTGTGTCCTGGCTCGTTTCACTTAACGTAAGGTCTCTTCATGGCTGAAGCGTACTCCATTGTTTTCAGACACCATGTTTTGTTCACCCATCATCATCTGTTGGTGGGTTATGGGTGTTTCTGCTTGTTGACTTTGTGTATAATGCTGCTGTGAACATTGGTGTACAAATCTGTGCTTGTACTTTCCATCCTTCCAATACTTTGGGGGTGTAATCCCAGGAATAAAGTTGATGGATCATATGGTAATTCTTTTAAGTTTTTGAAGGATGACCAAACTTTCCCACAGTGGCAGTGTCATTTTATATCCCCACTGTCAGTTCATGAAGGTTCCAGTTTCTCCAGGTCTTCCTCAATACTTGTTGTTTTCCATTGTTTTGATAATTGTCATCCTGATGAGTATGAAGTAGTATCTCATTTGCTTTTGGTTTGCATTTCCCTAATGACTAGTAATATTGAGCATCTTTTCATGCGCTTATTGACCCTTTATTTCTATGTCTTCTTTGGAGAAGTGTCTATTTAGACCCTTTGCCCATTTTTGAATTGGGCTGTTTCTTTTTGTCATTGAGGTGTAGGAGTTCTTTATGTATTTTGAAGGGTAGTCTTTTTAATTTTCCCTTTTAAAAAAAATATATTTTATTGAAGTATAGTTGACTTACATTGTTTCAGGTGTACAGCACGGTGATTCAGTTATACAGATACACATATTATTTTTGAAATTATTTTCCATCAGAAGTTATACAAGATGTTGACTATAGTTCCCTATGCTATACAGTAAACCTTTGTTGCATGTCTATTTTTTAATTAGAAATCTAGCTTTCCATTCATATTAAAGGGGTAATCTTTGTCAGGTTAATAATACTTGCAAAAATTTTCTCATTCTATGAGTTTTCTGTCTACTCTGTTGATAGTGTCCTTTCATTCACAAAAGTTTTTAATGTTTATGAAGTTCAACTTATCTAGGGCATCTCTGGTGGCTCAGTTGTAAAGAATCTGCCTGTCACTGGAGCAGACCTGAGTTCAATCCCTGATCCGGGAAGATGCCCACATGCCCCGGAGCAGCCAAGCCTGTGTGCCAAACTCTGAGCTTGTGCTCTGCAGCTCACTCGCCCTAGAGCCCCTGCTGTTCGACAAGAAGTGCTGAGAGACGCCTGCACACAGCGACTTGCTGCAACTAGAGAAAAAGCCCGTACAGCAGGGAAGAGCCAGCACAGCCAAAACAAAAGCAAAAAGTTACCTGTTTCTTCTCTTGTTGCCTGTGCTTAGGGTGTCATAGTCAGGAAATCATTATTAAATCCAATATTATGAAGATGTGCCCCTATCTTTTCTTCAAAGAGATTTATAGTTTTAGGTCTTATGGTTTGGTCTTTGATCTGTTTTGAACTAACTTTTTATATATCTTGACAGGTAAGGGTCCAACTTTATAATCTTTTGTGTGTGGATATATAGTTTTCCCTATAACATTTCTTGAAAAGCTTTTTTTCCCCCACCCACAGAATGGTGTGTTAGCTCAGGCTGCCGTAACAAAATATCACAGACCAGGTGGTTTAAAATCCAGTTTATTTCTCACATTTCTGGAGGCTGAGAAATCCAAGACCAGTGTGCTGTCTGATTTAGCTCCTGGTCTGGGTTCTTTCCCAGGCCTAAAGTACAGCCACCTCAGTGTGTCCTCACTTGGTGGAGAGGGATGTCAGGTGTCACTTTGCTGGCAGGAGAATGAAGCCTGTGATTAGAGGATTAAAAACTTCCACCTCTAGGGAGCAGGGACGGGCTAGAGGTTGAACTGATGGTGTCTGTGAAGGAAGCCTCCATAGAAAGCAACAGAGCTTCCGGGTGGTGAGCATGGAGTTCCATGCCTTTCCTCATGCCTGGCACTCTGTATCTCATCTTCCTGTTTTCCACATCCTATTGATAAACTGGTAATCTAGTGAGTAAACAAGTTTTCCTGAGTTCTGGGACCCACTGTAGCAAGTTAACTGAACCCAAGAAGTGGGTCATGGGAAGCTGATTGATCTGTAGCCAGTTGGTCAGAAATACAGGTAACAACCTGGACTTGCAACTGGTGTGTGAACCAGAACTGGGTCTTGTGAGGTTGAGCACTTTCCTGTGGAATCTGACTCTGTCTGGGTAGACAGCGTCATAACTGAATTGAATTTTGGACATGCTGCTGACATCCAAGAATTGCTGTTGGTGTGAGGAAGCCAAGGTGCACACGCATACACAGACACACACTCACTCACTCTTTGGAACTGGATCCAGGAACTCCTTTTGCAGAGATGACATAGATTTTGGGCCTAATCAACTTGGTGGGCAGTTGTGGAATTCACTGGAAAGCAGAAGAAAGATTTAGGGACTAATCAGATGTTGTGAAAGATTTAGGGACTAATCAGATGTTGTGAACATGTCAAGTGTGAAATATCTGCAAAACACCAAAGCAGAGATGCTGAGTAGGCAGGTGGGCTCTGGGTATCTGTCTAGTCTGCAAGTTTGGGAGACACTACCAAAGATGGCATCACAGTCACAAGAGAATTAAGCCACTGTGAAAACCCAACTTAATGCAGAAGTCCTGGGACTATCACCTGGAGTAGCTGACATCAGAGCTTGCCCAGAGATTGAATGCTGGTGTTTGGCTGGGATTCTTAGGGCAAGAAAGTACCTGCTCCTCAGAACAAAGCCTGGGCTGCTGGGGGATACACTGGCTCCTTGAGGATGACACCTGCTCAGAAATGAAGGCAATACAAAGAACCAATCCCTGGGGTGAGAGCCTGGACCCAGCAGTGCCTGACACCACCTCATCTACATTTCCTGTAACAGCACAGTTAGCACATGCTTTTGCTTATCCACATTTATAAGAAACAGTTTTATTACAGCAATGGGACTCAATGGTATGGAGTGCCATACCACTTGAGAGGACATCCTTCCATAAGTGAGCACCAGTGAACAACTATACAGCCTCCTCACTAACCCTTATTAACAATACCTACTTAGTCTGCTCCTGAGACTGTACTGGGCCAGTACTGGTCTATGGCCTGTTAGGAACCAGGCCACACAGCAGATGAAAAGACAGCAAACAAGGAAAGATTCATCTATATTTATATCCACTCCCCATTGCTTGCATTACAACCTGAGTTTCACCTCCCACCCTCTCTGTGGAAAAACTGTTTTCCATGAAATCTGTCCCTGGTATCAAAAAGGTTGGGGACAGCTGTTTTACAACACAGTGTGAACACTCACTTCAGTCTACTGTAGAACCATCTAAAGGAACCTCCCTCTTCTGGCAGGAGGGACATCTCAGCTGAAAACCTACAAATGGGGTCCTGGGCTTGTCAGCACCCAACATGTAGTTCTGCCATCTGCCCCACAGCATTCCTGGAAAATTGCTCACTCCAGCGAAACCCTGCCCCACTGCAGAGGTGGCCACTCTAGAGAAGAGGCTAAAAGAAATTAAACCTAAACTCTTCATCACGAGTATCAGAGGTGCCCTTGGACCTTCCTTCTGGACGAGGTCTGCAGACCCTTCGGCTCTTCTTTCTGGCAGCCTCACCTACAGGCTGCACCTGGGCTGAGTGGGCAGCTATAAGCAAAGAGAGTGGCAGTATCAGAATTTAATAATAGCAAACATTAACTGCCCATACAACTCTAACCTCATTGTAAAAATTAACTTCCTGGCTTCTCAAAATTATAAGGTAAGTACTGTCATCACACACCCTTAAGAATCACAGAGAGATTCACTAACTGCTCCCCTTGCCTCCCTAGTCCAAGCCGGAGTTCTGTGACCGCCCCAGGCTTTCTCCCCGTGGCTTTCCGGAGTTCCCTCCTACTGTGGGAGCCCCGCTGCTCGAGGCTTCCCCCTTTCACTGCCCAGGCTTTTCCTTCTGCCTCCTTGAACTAGGCAGTTCTTCATCAACCAGTTCTCAGCTTCTCACCAGTCCTGAGAGCCTGCAGGGCCTCGCGCCACTCGGCTTCTATCTGAGCCCTGTAGTCCCCAAACAAAGAGCGCATCAGCTGCCTCTTCCGGGGCAGAGGGGTTCTCTGGCTGCGCAAGGTTCGGATTGCTCCAAGAGCTTGTTCTTCTGCAAACGAAAACAAAGGATTAGTAACCTCTATCTTCACTTCCAACTGTCCTATCGCAGAGGCAACAATTCCATCCCTTGGCAGCACCTGAGTCCATAGGACTGTCACCGTTTCCCTCCCCCAACTCTACAGACGGGCCCTCACTCTGCTTAGGGGTGGGTCTCTGCATCTTCAGTCCCAGCTCCAGCTTTTCCACGCACCAGGCCAGTTCCCGAGCCAGCTGGTCAGCCTATGATGGATTGTGGTTAGTGACGGTAAGCGGGCATCGGAGCGCTGGGGCCTCCAGCCTCATCCCATAGGAACCCCAAACGCCGCATCTCATCCACTTCCCGCTGTAAATCCGGGACCACACCCACAGGCGGGCTCCCGCCCAGTACGCGCCCGGGACTTCACCCGTCCCGACTGAGGCCCGCCCTTGCCTGGGCCTCTGCGCTTAGGGGGGCTTCCTCGGGGGCCTGCTTTTCTGAGGTCTTCCCGCTTCCATTGGCAACAGACGCCCCATCCCGGGTTTTCTTCTTTTGCTTCTTGGTCCTCGAGGCAGCGTCACGGCACGTAGGGCGCCCTAAGCAGACGGACTGGCTGAGGCCTTACAGTGAAAGGACTCGGGGCTTTAGGAAGCAGCCTGGAGAACCAGGGGACTGTAGGGTGCACGGGCAGTACCTGGGCCTGGGGCTGCCGCTGTCTCCCGAGCAGGATGTCCTGGAGCCTGGGGAAAGGGGGAAAGAACGAGGGTCATGAGGAGCCGCCGACCGCCCGAAGGCGTTCCCCACTTGTATACCGCTCACCGCCATGCGCTGCCGCTGGAACCGAGGAGGGCTGGCGTCCCACGCCGAATGCGCTCCCAGGGAAACAAGTCTGCGTCGCAGAGTTCCGCGGGGCAGGGGCTGTGCGCGCGGTGGGCGGGGCGCGGGCGCTCGAAGTATCGCTTGGACGAGACCCACTCAGGACCTACTAGGTTGCAGGTGGTGGTGGTGGGTTAGTCGCTCAGTCGTGTCCGACTCTTGCGACCCCATGGACTGTAGCTCGCCAGCTCCTCTGTCCCTGGGATTCTCCAGGCAAGATACTGGAGAGTGCAGACACTGCTCTGGATGAAGGGACGGTACTCAAGGGAACAGGCAAGATACTGGAGAGGTTGCAGGCACTGCTCTGGATGAAGGGACGCTACTCAAGGGAACGTACCTGCTACTCAAGGGAACCACCTGCTAGTGGGGCGGGAACAGTGGGCAAACAAGGGGCTTCCCTGGAGGCCCAGCAGTTAAGAACTTGCCTGCCAATACAGGGGACACGGGTTGGATCCCTGGTCTGGGAAGATCCCACGTGCCTGGGCAGCAGAGCCCCCAGTCGGCAACTGCTGAAGGGGCGGAGCCTAGACCCCGAACCCTGCAACAGATGAAGCCTCTGCAGCGAGAGGCCTGCACCTGCAACTAGAGAGTAGCCCTTGCTGGCCACAAGCAGAGAAAGCCCATGTGCAGCAACAAACACCCGTTGCGGCCAAAAAAAAAACACACAAAAAACAAGGCCCGTACGTAAACAGACATGAACAGCTGTCACTGAGAGCGACGCTGTAACAGTGGCCCCAGCAGGGCGGGGAGTGGTCAGCCAAGTCCTCCGAGGAGCCGCATCCCTGGCGGAGCTGCTCTGGCAGCAGGAAGCAGGGCGGAGGCGAGCCACACGGCGAGGTGGGCGGTTCGTGGGGCCCCGGACCGAAACGCAGGCGGCTTCTGTTTCAAGAGAAGTGGAAGAGGGTGGGAGGGGGTTGGGGGGTTAAGGGAACCCCCTCATCCCTCGGAGGAGTGTCGCAGTGTCGCGACCTTCCCCGGACGCTGCTGTTGGTCGGCACCATCTCCCTGCGCTTCCAGGCTCCCGGCCCAGGGCCACCCTACTGCACAGCCGCTGTTGGCCCCGCACCACAGGCGTCAGGGACTTCCCTGTGGTTCAGGCAGTAAAAGCGTCTGCCTTACAATGACGGAGACCCGGGTTCGATCCCTGGGTCGGAAAGGTCCCCTGGAGAAGGAAATGGCAACCCACTCCAGTATTCTTGCCTGGAAAATCCCATGGACAGAGGAGCCTGGTAGGCTACAGTCCATGGGGTCACAAGAGTCGGACACGACTGAGCGACTTCACTTTCACTTTCACAGGCATCAGGAGGACGGGAGTGTGCGGTGCTGTTCATCATTCCTGTCAGTGAAATCTGGGTCGCTTCCTAAGGCAAGAGGGTGGGTGGTATCAGAAAGCAGAGTTTGCTCATCCCGCATCAGGAGGACGGGAGTGTGCGGTGCTGTTCATCATTCCTGTCAGTGAAATCTGGGTCGCTTCTTAAGGCAAGAGGGTGGGTGGTATCAGAAAGTAGGGTTTGCTCATCCCGATAGTTCCTTCAGTTTTTTTTAATTTTACCATTTATTTATTTATTTTTGGCTGTGCTGGGTCTCCATTGCTGCAGGGGCTTGTCTCCAGTGGTGGTGAATGGGGACTGCTCTCCAGCTGTGGTGCATGTCGTTGTGGTGGCTCCTCTTGTGGACCATGGGCTTTAATAGTCTCAGGTCCTGGGCTCTAGAGCACAGGCTCATTAGCTGTGGTGCACAGGCTTAGTTGCCCCAGCACAGGTGGGATCTTCGTGGATCAGGGATTGAATCCATGTCTCCTGTGTTGGTAGGCAGGTTCTTTACCACTGAGCCACCAGTGAAGCCCGTTTCTTTAGTTTTTAAGTAAAAATAAAAGACACATTTTCCATTTTCACCAAGAACTTTAATGAACAATTTATTCACCGTTTTGTTCCACTACAGTCTGCAAGTTTTCAGGCAACTTCATAATCTCATCTTCCTAAACATTTTATGTTTTGGAGCAAAGAATTGTTCCAGATGACTTTTACAGTCTTCCAAGGAATATAAATTTTTTTTCCATTAAGAGAATATTGTACATATGTATACCTATGACTGATTCATGTTGATGTATGGCAGAAACCAACACAATATTGTAAAGCAACTATCCTCCAATTAAGAATAATAAAAAAAGAATTTTATAAAGACCAAAATAAATGGAACTCTGAAGGTGCAATGTCTGGTGAACATGGCAGATGAATCAGAATGTCCCAGCCAAGCTCTAACAGTTTTTTCCTGATCATCAAAGAAACATGCAATCTTAAATTATCCAGATGGAAGATTTTGCATTTTCTGTTGACTAATTCTGGACACTTTTTGTCAAGCGTTGCCTTCAGTTGATCTAATTGGGAGCAGTACTTGTTGGAATTAATTGTTTGGTTTTCTGGAAGAATCTCATAACAGACGACTCCTTTCCACTCCCATCACACATACAACATTATCTTCTTTGGATGAAGACTGGCCTTTGGTGTGGTTGGTGGTGGTTCATTTTGCTTGCCCCAAGATCTCTTCCATTCCACATTACTGTATAGTATCCACGTTTAATTGCCTGTCACAATTTGTTTCAAAAACAGAAAGTTTTCATTATGTTTAAGTAGGGAATGACATGTGGAAATATGGTCAAGGTTTTTTCACTTATGTGGAACCCAAACATCAAAGTGATGAACATAACCAAGCTGGTGTAACTGATTTTCAATGCTTGGATATTAGGAATATATTAGCTATCTCCCTCATGCTGTAATTTTCTTGTTCTCAATTAATGTTCTTAATTTGATTTCTGTCAACTTCAACTTGTCTACCCTACTGTGGAGCATCATCTAGAGAGAAATCTCCAGTATGAAACTTCACAAACCACTTTTGACACATTCAATCAGTCCCAGCACCTTCTTCATATATTGCAAACAAATCTTCTTTTGCATTTCAGTTGTGTTTTTACCTTTCTTGAAATAATAAAGCATAATAGGCCAAAAATGTTGCTTTTCCCCTAACATCTCTAATATTAAAATGGTTGCACAAAAAAATCACTGACTTCCCTAGTTGTCCGGTGGTTAAGGCACTGTGCTTCTGCTGCAGGAAGCACAGGTTTGATCCCTGGTCGAGGAAGTAATATCCTACATTCTGCTCACAGTGGTTGAATAGAAAAAAGAAAAATTCACCAATTTTGGTAAGTTGTTTTAAATTCACACCCATACAACAGCTGTCACAACGCAATCTAACAAAGTTGCTTCCACTGAAGTTAAAGACAATTAAGCACTACTAGAGCCATCTTATGGCAAAAAGGGAACGAACTTTTTGGCCAACTCAAAAAGCTAACATTTTAGGTATTTATTGAGGGGTAACAAATTGCCAGGAAACTTAGCACAATGAAAATATCAAGCATTCATTAACTCATAGTTTCTGAGGATCAGAATCTAGCAAAGCCTAGCTGGTTGGTTCTAGTCAGGCTTTCTCTTCAGGGAGTAATACCAAAGACGTTTTAGATGTTTTATATTTTATTTTTTGGTAGACATATTTTAAAATAACCACAGTTAGGATGTCTCTAAGTTCTGGGAAATGAGAGTTTTAGAGGTGAGTAAATTACAGATCCTAAGGGGGTTTTCCCTGCCTTCTTTGGCTGTGAAATCTCTCTATGACTTTGCCCAGAACTACTTCCAGCAGAAGCCTTCTTAGCCCAGACATGTGGCCTGAACTTGAGCCTTACTCCAGATGCTTCTTCTTCCACAGCCCTTACTCCCAGTCAATCACTGAGTCCTATTAGTTTGTTGTTGGTCTGTCGCTAAGTTGTGTCTGACTCTTTGTGACCCCATGGACTGCAGCATACCAGGCTTCCCTGTCCTTCACCATCTCCCAGGCCTTGCTCAAACTCATGTCCATTGAGTCAGTGATGCCATCCAACCATCTCACCCTCTGTCATCCCCTTCTCCTGCCTTCAATCTTTCCCGGCCGCAGGGTCTTTTATAACAAGCTGGCACTTCACTTGAGGTGGCCAAAGTATTGGAGCTTCAGCTTCAGCATCAGTCCTTCCAATGAATATTCATGATTGATTTCCTTTAGGATGACAGATTTGATCTCTTTGCAGTCCAAGGGACTCTTGAGGGAGTCTTCTCCAACATGACAGTTCAAAAACACCAATTTTTCAGTGCTCAGCCTTCTTTATGGTCCAACTCTCACATCCACACATGACTACTGGAAAAATCAGAGTTTTGATGGTACGGAACAGATTTGATCTCTTTGCAGTCCAAGGGACTCTTGAGGGAGTCTTCTCCAACATGACAGTTCAAAAACACCAATTTTTCAGTGCTCAGCCTTCTTTATGGTCCAACTCTCACATCCACACATGACTACTGGAAAAATCAGAGTTTTGATGGTACGGACCTTTGTTGGCCGTCTCTGCTTTTTAATACTCTATCTAGGTTGGTCATGGCTTTTCTTCCAAGGAGCAAGCAGCTTTTAATTTCATGGCTGCAGTCACCATCTGCAGTGATTTTGGAGCCCAAGAAAACAGTCTGTCACTGTTCCCATTGTTTCCCCATCTATTTGCCATGAAATGATGGGACGGGTGTCATGACCTTAGGTTTTTGAATATTGAGTTTTAAGCCAACTTTTTCATTCTCCTCTTTCACCTTCATCAAGATGCTCTTTAGTTCTTCTTCACTTTCTTGCATATTTCTCCCAGCAATTGCCATATTTCTCCCAGCAATCTTGATTCCAGTTTGTGCTTCATCCAGCCCAGCATTTTGCATAATGTCTTCATGTAAGTTCAATAAGCAGGGTGACAGTATACAACCTTGACATACTCTTTTCCCAATTTGGAACCAGTCCATTGTTTCATGTCCAGTTCTTTTTTTTTTTTTTTTTTTTTATGTCCAGTTCTAACTGTTGCTTCTTGATCTGCATACAAGTTTCTCAGGAGACAGGTCACGTGGTCTGGTATTCCCATCTCTTGAAGACTTTTTCACAGTTTGTTGTGATCCACACAGTCAAAGGCTTTGGTGTAGTCAATAAAGCAGAAGTAGATGTTTTTCTGGAATTCTCTTGCTTTTTCTATGATCCAACGGGTGTTGGCAATTTGATCTCTGGTTCCTCTGCCTTTTCTAAATCCAGCTTGAACATCTGGAAGTTCATGGTTCATGTACTTTTGAAGCCTAGCTTGGAGAATTTTGAGCATTACATTGTTGGTGTGTGAAAAGAGTGCAATTGTGTAGTAGTCTGATCATTCTTTAACATTGTCTTTCTTTAGGATTGGAATGAAAACTGACCTTTTCCAGTCCTATGGCCACTGCTGAGTTTTCCAAATTTGCTGGCATATTTAGTGCAGCACTTTCACAGCATTATCTTTTAGGATTTGAAATAGCTCAACTGGAATTCCATCACTTCCACTAGCTTTGTTCATACTGAAGCTTCCTAAGGCCCACTTGACTTCACATTCCAGGATGTCTGGCTCTAGGTGAGTGATCACACCATCATGGTTATCTGGATCATGAAGATCCTTTTTGTATATTTCTTCTGTGTATTCTTGCCACCTCTTAACATCTGCTCTGTTAGGTCCATACTGTTTCTTTCCTTTATTGTGTTCATCTTTGCATGAAATGTTCCCTTGATATCTCTGATTTTCTTGAAGAGATCTCTAGTCTTTCCCATTCTATTGTTTTCCTCTATTTCTTTGCACTGATCACTGAGGAAGGCTTTCTTATCTCTCCTTGCTATTCTTCGGAACTCTGAATTCAGATGGGGATATCTTTCCTTTTCTCCTTTGCCTTTTGATTCTCTTCTTTACTCAGCTATTTGTAAGCTCTCCTCAGACAACCATTTTTCCTTTTTGCGTTTCTTTTTCTCATGGATGGTTTTGATAACATCCTGTACAGTTTTGATAACTCCTGTACAGTGTTGTGAACCTCCGTCCATAGTTCTTCAGGCACTCTATCAGATCTAATTCCTTGAATCTATTTGTCACTTCCATTGTATAATAGTAAAGGATTTGATTTAGGTCATACCTGAATGGCCTAGTGGGTTTCCTTACTTTCTTCAATTTAAGCCTGAATTTTGCAATAAGGAGTTCATGATCTGAGCCACAGTTAGCTCCTGGTCTTGTTTTTGCTGACTATATAGAGCTTCTCCATCTTCAGCTGCAAAGAATAGAATCAATATGATTTCAGTATTGACCATCTGGTCATGTCCATGTGTAGAGTCATCTTTTGTGTTGCTGGAAGAGGGTGCTTGCTATAACCAATGTGTTCTCTTGGCTAAACTCTAGTAGCCTTTGCCCTGCTTAATTTTGTACTCCAAGGCCAAATTTGCCTACTATTCCAGGTATCTCTTGACTTCCTACTTTTGCATTCCAGTCCCCTATGATGAAAAAGACATCTTTTTTTGGTATTAGTTCTAGAAGGTCACGTAGGTCTTCAGAGGACAGTTGAACTTCAGCTTCTTCGGCATTAGTAGTTAAGGCACAGACTTGGATTACTGTGATACTGAATGGTTTGCCTTGGAAATGAACAAAGATCATTCTGTCATTTTTGAGATTTGACCCAGGTACTGCATTTTGGACTCTTGAGGGTTACTCCCTTTCTTATAAGGGATTCTTGCCCACAGTAGTGGATATAATGGTCATCTGAATTAAATTTGCCCATTCTGGTCCATTTTAGTTCACTGATTCCTTAAATGTCGATGTTCACTCTTGCCATCTCCTGTTTGACCACTTCCAACTTACCTTGATTCATGGACCTAACATTCCAGGTTCCTACGCAATATTGTTCTTTACAGCATCAGACTTAATTTTACAGGAAGAGAAGGGGATGACAGAGGATGAGACAGTTGGATGGCATCACTAACTCGATGGGCATGAGTTTGAACAAGGCTTAGGCGCTGGTGATGGACAGGGAAGCCTGGTGTGCTGCAGTCCCTGGTGTTGCAAAGATTCAGACATGACTGAGCAACTGAACTGAACTGAACTTTACTTTCACCACCTATCAGTTTATCTGCTAACTAATCTCTACCCTTCTCTACCATGCGACACAGGCTGTCTCTGGCCTGAACTGCATTTGAGTTCTTGTTCATCTCTCTGGCTACACTTGCCTCCCTCCTGTCTTTTCTGAGCCACCATGTGGTGGGAATGGTCTTTAGAAAACAAAACTGTGTTGCTGTCCTGCCTAGAAATCTTCTATTACTTCCAGCATAAAGTCCAAGCTCCGGACTTCCAGCCAGCACATGTTCCATAAATCACACGGAGGCAACTATTTCCAGACCTCACTCTGCTCTGGCCCTGCTGATCTGCCAGCCTTCTGAGCCTCACTCCCCACCTCTCTTTACAGGCCCCTGCAACCCCTACTGCCCTCTGCTTGACCAGCCACCTCATTTTTCTTTCCTGGCAATATGAGCACCTGTTCAAACCCCCCAGAATCAGGCAGTAGGTGTTTGCAGAACTTTGGCGAGGAAGAAGTAGAAAGTCTAGTCTTCCATGTCATCAAATCTCCTCTCCATTGCCTCCCACCCTAGTATGTAATAAAGGCTCAGAAAATGGACGGCAAGCCTTCATCTAGCTGTGCCTGGCTGTCTGCACCCCCACAGACACTCCAGAAACCACTCCTAACGTTTCACTCTCAACCATCATGGCTGCTTCCTATCTGCTGAGACACACTAGTCTCCACTAACACAATCTTTCCTTGGCACATTCCCCTAGCCTGTTTAAGATGTAAATATTTATGTACAGGCAATTTTCATCATTCCTGGTAATTCTATAAAGTAGCTGAGAATTACAAATTATGGAATAAGAAACTGCTGCTCCTGGGAGAAATGCAGTTAGGATTCTAGGAGCCTTTGGTCACAACATCTTCATCAACCAATCAATACATGACCTTCTTTTATGTGTGTTTCTCTCTAAAGACATCTTATTTGCTATATACTATTGATTCCTAAACATTGAACTCAGCCAACAGCACTATGACTTGTATTGGGTGAAGTGTATCTAGCACATTGTTTGCTCCAAAAAGACATCACATCACAGTTCCCTTGCTCTTAGGGACATTGGATAGCACTTCAGCACTATGCTTGAGGCAATTTAAACAGTGAAATTCCCAACATAAGCATAAAGATTTTTTAAAAGTCTGGCAATTAAAATACAGGCACATCTTGGAGCTATGACAGGTTCAGTTCTGGACTCCCGCAATGAAGTGAGTGACACAATAAAAGTCACATATATTTTTTAGTTTTTCAGTGAATATAAAAGTTATTAGTCTGTTAAGTGTGCAACAGCATTATGTCTAAAAAAACAACATACGTACATTGATAAAAATAGTGCTAAAAATGCCAACCATAATCTGAGTCTTTAGCAAGTCATGTGGTATTAAAAACATCAATTATCATTGATTGTGCATTACCATAACAAATATAATAATGATAGGTTTGAAATATTGCAAGAATACAAAAATCAGACACCCAAACAGGACGTGAGCAAATGCTGTTGGTAAGTGTGCTATCAGTTTCTGTCTCAGGTATTTGATGTTCTTTTGTTAGCTGCCTACACGGCAAGGAGCCTTGTGTTTTCTTGTAGACACAATCCCTTTGTCATATTTAATACCCCCTCATTGTCCCTGATAATTTTATTTGCTCAGATGTCAGAAATCAATATAGATACTCCAACTTGCTTTTCATTAGTGTTAGCATGGTAAGCCTTTCTCCTCCCTTTGTTTTTAATCTGTGTTTTTGTATTTAAAGTGTGTTTCTTACAGACAATGTGTAGTTAGGTCTTCTATTTTATCTGCTTTGGCAGTCTCTGTCTTTCAATTGGTGTAGCGAGACATTCACTTTTAAAGTGATTATTAATATGGTAGTTAGTTTTTTATTCATTACACTTGTTTTCTTTTTAGAAATCTTACCCTCTTCTCCTGTCTTCTCTGGTTTAACTGAGCATTTTATCGGATTCAACTTTTTCTACTACTTAGCATATCAATGATACTTTTAAAAGAATTTTAAGGTTTGTTTTAGAGTGTGCAGTGTGTATTAGAATTAATGTAAGTCTACCTTCAAATAACACTGCATTGCCTCACAGGCAACACAGGTATTACAACCCAGGCCCGACTTCTCTCCTGTCCTCAGGACACTGCTACCATCCACCTTACACAGGCGATAGTTACCCAATACACTGTCAAGACTATTACTCTGAAAACCAGTGACCTTTCGTTTTAATTAGGAATAAGACAAGTAAAAGATTTTCTTTTACCTTCACTTGTTCCTTCTCAGATCTTCTCCCTTCTGTAGGTAGATCCAGGTTTCTTGTATCACTTGCTGTTTCTCTTGTTGTTCTTCAGTTGCTAAGTCATGTCTGACTCTTTTTGAGCCCATGGACGGCAGCACCCCTGTTCTTCTCTATCTCCTGGAGTGTGATCAGATTCATGTTTATTGAGTTGGTGATGCTATCTAACCATCTCATCCTCTGCCACCCCGCTTCTCCTTTTGGTTTCAATCCTTCCCAGCATTAGGGTCTTTTCCAATGAGTTGGCTCCTTGCATCAGGTGGCCAAAGTATTGTAGCTTCAGCATCAGTCCTTCCAATGAATATTCAGGGCTGATTTCCTTTAGGATTGACTGGTTTGATCTCCTTGCTGTCCAAGAGACTCTTAAGAGTCTTCTCCAGCATCACAGTTCGAAAACATCACTTCTTCAGTGCTCAGCCTCCTTTATGGTCCAACTCTCACATCTGTACATGACTACTGGAAAAACCATAGCTTTGACTATATTGACCTTTGTTGGCAAGGTGGTGTTTTTGCTTTTTAACACACTGTCTAGATATATCATAGCTTTCCTTCCAAGGAGCAAGTGTCTTTTAATTTTGTGGCTGCAGTCACCATTCACAGTGATTTTGGAGCCCAAGAAAATAAAATCTGTCACTGCTCCCACTTTCCCCGCCTCCTATTTGCCATAAAGTAATGGGACCAGATACCATGATCTTAGTTCTTCTGGATATTGAGTTGCAAGCCAGCTTTTGCACTCTCCTTTTTCACCCTTATCAAGAGACTCTTTAGTTCCTCTTCATTTTCTGTCATTAGAATGGTATCATCTGCATGAGGTTGTTGATATTTCTCCTGGCAATCTTGATTCCAGCTTGATTCATCCAATCTGGCATTTCACATGATGTGCTCTGCATATAAGTTAAATAAGCAGAGTGACAATTTCCCAATTTTGAACCAGCCCATTGTTTCATGTCCAGTTCTAATTGTTGCTTCTTGACCCTCATACAGGTTTCCCTAGAGACAGGTAAGGTGATCTGGTATGCCCATCTCTTTAAGAATTTTCCAGTTTGTTGTGATCCACACTGTCAAAGGCTTTAGCATAGTCAATGAAGCAGAAGTAAATGTTTCTCTGGAAATCTCTTGCTTTCTTCATGATCCAGTGAATGTTGGCAAATTATCTCTGCTTCCTCTGCCTCTTTGAAATCTAGTTTTTACATCTGGAAGTTCTCAGTTCATGTATTGCTGAAGCCTACCCTGAGAATTTTGAGCAAAACCTTGATAGCATTTGAAATGAGCAAAACTGTACAGTACTTTGCTCATTCTTTGGCACTGCCTTTCTTTGGGACTGGGAAAATTGGCCTTTTCCAGTCCTGTGGCCATTGTTGAGTTTTCCAAATTTGCTGACATACTGAGTGCAGCACTTGGACAGCATCATCTTTTAGGATTTGAAATAGCTCAAGTGGAATTCCATCCTCTCCACTAGCTTTATTTGTAGTAATACTTCCTAAGGTCCACTTGACTTTGTATTCCAGGATGTCTGACTCTAGGTGAGTGACCACACCATCATGGTTATCTGGGTCATTAAAACCATTTTTGTATAGTTCTTCTTTGTATACTTGCCACCTCTTTTTAATCTCCTCTGCTTCTGTTAGGTCCTTACCAATTCTGTCATTTATTGTGCCCATCCTTGCATGAAATGTTCAGTTGATATCTCCAATTTTCTTGAACAGATCTCTAGTGTTTCCCATTTAATTGGTTTCCTCTATTTCTTTGCTTTGCTGACTTAAGAAGGCTTTCTACTCTCTCATTGCTCTTCTCTGGAACTCTGCATTCAGTTGGGTGTATCTTTCCCTTTCTCCTTTGCCTTTTGCTTCTCTTCTTTCCTCAGCTATTATAAAGCCTTCTCAGATAACCACTCTGTCTTCTTATATATCTTTTTCCTTGAAATGAATTTGGTCACTGCTTCCTGTACAATGTTACAAACCTCCATCCATCGTTCTTCAGGCACCCTGTCTACCTGATCTAATCCCTTGAATCTATTTATCACCTCCACTGTATAATCATAAGAGATTTAACTTAGGTCATATCTGAATGGCCTAGCGGTTTTCCCTACTTTCTTCAATTTAAGCCTGAATTTTGCAATAAGGAGATCATGATCTGAGCAACAGTCAGCTCCAGGTCTTATTTTTGTCGACTGTATAGAGCTTCTCCATCTTCAGCTGCAAAGAACACAATCAATCTGACTTCATTATTGATCATCTGGTGATGTCCATGGGAAGAGTCATCATATTAGTGACTGGGGCATAGACTTGGATTACTGTGATGTTGAATGGGTCACCTTGGAAGCAAACTGAGATCATTCTGTCATGTTTGAGACTGCACCCAAGTATTACATTTTGGACTCTTCTATTGACTATGAGGGCTACTACATTTCTTCCAAGGGTTTCTTGCCACAGTAGTAGATATAATGGTCATCTGAATTAAATTCGCCCATTCCCATTCATTTTTTAGTTTTCATTCCAATCCCAAAGAAAGACAATGCCAAAGAATGCTCAAAATACTGCACATTGAACTCATCTCACATGCTAGCAAAGTAATGCTCAAAATTCTCCAAGCCAAGCTTCAATGGTATGTAAACCACAAACTTCCAGATGTTCAAGCTGGATTTAGAAAAGGTCAACATCCATTGGATTATTGATAAAGCAAGAGAATTCCAGAAAAACATCTACTTCTGCTTTACTGACTACACCAAAGCCTTTGACTGTGTGGATTGCAATAAACTGTGGAAAATTCTTCAAGAGATGGGAACACCAGACCATGTGACCTGCCTCCTGAGAAATCTATATGCAGATCGGGAAGCTACAGTGAGAACTGGACATGGAACAACAGACTGGTTCCAAATTGGAAAAGGAGGACATCAAGGCTGTATATTGTCACCCTGCTTATTTAACTTATATGGAGAGTACATTAAGCAAAACGCTGGGCTGGATGAAGCACAAGCTGGAATCAAGATTGCCAGGAGAAATACCAATAACCTCAGATATGCAGATGACACCATCCTTATGGCAGAAATCAAAGAACTAAAGAACCTCTTGATGAAAGTAAAAGAAGATCCAAAAGTCTGCAAGCAATAAATGCTGGAGAGGGTGTGGAGAAAAGGGAACCCTCTTACACTGTTGGTGGGAATGCAAACTAGTACAGCCACTATGGAGAACAGTGTGGAGATTCCTTAAGAAATTGCAAATAGAACTGCCTTATGACCCAGCAATCCCACTGCTGGGCATACACACCGAGGAAACCAGAATAGAAAGAGACACATGTACCCCAATGTTCATTGCAGCACTGTTTATAATAGCCAGGACATGGAAACAACCTAGATGTCCATCAG
>SJYX01004444.1:126276-145554 GCA_006410675.1 Oreotragus oreotragus
ACTGTTTATAATAGCCAGGACATGGAAACAACCTAGATGTCCATCAGTGGATGAATGGATAAGAAAGCTGTGGTATATATACACAGTGGAGTATTACTCAGCCATTAAGAAGAATACATTTGAATCAGTTCTAATAAGATGGATGAAACTGGAACCAATTATACAGAGTGAAGTAAGCCAGAAAGAAAAACACCAATACAGTATACTAACACATATATATGGAGTTTAGAAAGATGGTAATGAGGACCCTGTATGCAAGACAGCAAAAGAGATACAGATGTGTAGAGCGGATTTATGGACTCTGAGGGAGAAGGAGAGAGAGAGGGAGAGGGTGGGATGATTTGGAAGAATAGCACTGAAATTTGTATACTATCATGTAAGAAATGAATTGCCAGTCTATGTTCAATGCAGGATGCAGGACGCTTGGGGCTGGTGTATGGGGATGATCTGGAGGGATGATGTGGGGTGGGAGGTGGGAGGAGGGTTCATGTTTGGGAGTTCGTGTAAAAAAATAAATAAATACAAAAACAAACAAACAAACAAACAAAAAACCCTGCTCTGCCGATATCCACCTGAGCCATGAGCTTGGTCATGAGGGAGAAAGAAGCTCAATTTACAGCTCTTTACCTGGGGGCAAAATTGTTGATCAACTGGAAAGAACCCTGGGACTTCTGAGAAGATGCCTCACACAATTCCAGAGTGATGCCTGAATTCAAAGTTTCCACAGGAAGACGGGTTGTTTCCAGAGCATTTTCCCTCCTGATGTCCATTACCATGAGAAGTTCCATGAGTAGCTTCTCTTCCTACAAATAGCTCTTCCTCTGAGATGCTCTTATCTCTCCTTGGGTAGTAGGTCCCATCACATCAGCTGTTGCCACTCTATGTTGCACCTTCTCCCAACTTCCTTTCTAGAATTCAGTTTTCCAACTTAGAACTCATTTGTTGGAATTGCTTACTTGATGACTTCTTTCTCCACAAGCAGGATGCTTGGCATTAATTCTCATCACGCTGGTTTCACTTCGTTCCATGAATTCCCCTGTCTATGCTAACATCCTGTAGCATTTTAACTCAAGGCCACTGGCTTTCTTAAAACTCTTCTCACTGCCAACTTTAAATCAATGGTGAGTTTGGTCAGTGCCAGCTGCTGAATTAAACTGGACTCAGTGTCGACTCTTGCTTCCCTATTACCCCCAAGTCTCTTTCCATTTTGTAGTTTAGAGACACTGTAATTTTGGCAACTGCAAATACAAGCCATGATATTTGTTCTCAGTGTGTTAAGAGCTGCAGGCATCTTGAGAGGGGATATGATCCAGTCTGGGATTAGGGTTAGATGGGATTAGGATTTTTAAAAACTTTTTATTTTATATTGGAGTATAGCCAATTAACAATGCTGTGATAGTTTGAGGTGGACAGCAAAGGGACTCAGTCATATATATGTCTTATACATGTATCCATTCTCCCTCAAACTCCCCTTCCATCCAGGGTGCCACTGAACATTGAGCAGAGTTCTCTGTGCTATACAGTAGGTCCTTCTTGGTTATCCATTTAAAATATTGCAGTGTGTACATGTTGATTTCAAACTCCCTAACTATCCCTTTCTGCATCCCTCCCTTCAGGAACCAAAAGTTCATTCTTCAAGTCTGATTCTGTTCTGTAAATAAGTTCATTTATTTCATTTCTTTTCAGATTCTGCATATCAGTTCAATACAGTCCAGTTGTTCAGTTGTGTCCAACTTTTTGTGACCCCCATGGTGTCCAACTCTGTAACTCCATGGACTGTAGCATGTCAGGCCTTTCTGTCCATCACCAGCTCTCAGAGCTTGTTCAAACTCATGTCCATCGAGTTGGTGATGCCATCCAACCGTCTCATCCTTTGTCGTCCTCTTCTCCTCCTGCCTTCAATCTTTCCCAGCATCAGGGTCTTTTCCAATGAGTTAGTTCTTCAGGTGGCCAAAGTATTGGAGTTTCAGCTTCAGCATCAGTCCTTCCAATGAATATTCAGGACTGATCTCCTTTAGGATTGACTGGTTTGATATTGCTGTCCAATGGATTCTCAAGAGTCTTATCCAACACCACAGTTCAAAAGCGTCAATTCTTCAGCACTCAGCTTTCTCTATGGTCCAATTCTCACATCTATACATGACTATAGGAAAAACCATAGCTTTGACGATGCCCAGTTGTGGATGTGACTGGTGTTGGAAGATTCTGCACATGAGGGATATCATATGATATTTCTGTTTCTCTGCCTGACTTATTTCACTCAGAATGACAATCTCCAGTTTTGCCCATGTTGCTGCAAAGGGCGTTACTTCATTCTTTTTAACGGCTGAGTAATATTCCATTGTACATATGAACCACATTTTCATCATCCATTCCTTTGTTGATGGCCATTTAGGTTGCTTTTATGTCTTTGCTATTGTAAACAGCACTGCAATGAACACTGGGGTACACCTATCCTTTCAGACCATGTTTTTCTTCAGATATATTTAGGGCACAGAATTTAAGGAGGTGGTCAGTCTCACTCGCCACCCTTCCCCTTGTATGACCCTGGTAGTGAACAACTCCTTAAGTTTCGTGTCCTAGGTACCCCACATATTTCATTCTTGTTATGGCCCAGGTTTCAGCTTAGCACTATCCCCTGGTATTGTTTAAATGTTGTCATGTGATCAGACCTTAAAGGTGAGAAGTTATCTTTAGAAGGAAGCTGTTCCAAGCCCTGAGGAATGTGATGGGTTTTCCCAGCAGGGAGGCTAATGACGTCAAGTTGCCAAATCTGTTTCACATCTTAGGCTTTATGATCTTACCCTCAGGTTTCTCATCTGGAACATAGGAAGAATGACTCTTCTCTGCTTTCATAGAGGTTAGGTGGGTTGGATATGAGGGCTGGAACATGTTCACCTGGTGTCAGGCATCGGATAAGCTGATCAGATCCATTGTAATTGCTATTAGGCCCATGGCATTTGATGAGGGAATGTAATTGATATTTATTGGTGATGTTTATAGCCAAACCCTGCTCTAAGCACTTTACACACATCAGTTCATTTATCCTGATAATAACCCTCTGAGACTGAGATTGCTATTGACCCATTTCTTAGAGGAGAGAATGGAGGCAAAGAGACGTAGCTGGCAGGTGCAGAAATCTGAAACAACATCTGCCCCAGGGCCCACACCCTGCATTGGTGATTTATTTCTTTGCATCAGTAAGGCTTTTAGGTATTCTGAAGGCAGACCACAGATGGCAATGCAGGAAAAGGGAATGCTCATGGGTTTTGGAGCCAGGTGAAGCTGAAGTGAAAATTCTGGCTCCTCAACCCATTGACTGTGTCACTGGGCAGTTGTCTATGAAAGGTGTCTATAAAATAGGGACTGTAAAGTTACTGGGAGGATGGAGTGAGATGATGCTTGTCAAAGTCCCGTGCAATACCTGGCCTGTATTAAATGTTCTGCCAACATTGGCCGTTTAGCTTTGCTGTTGCTGTGATCACCTTGCAGGGTGGCTGTGGTCATCACAGAGTGTCTGAAACCTACCAAGGGCCCAACTGACATGGGGGTTTTCTCCCCTTTGAGAGTCCCCAAGTAAAGTAGGAAGCACCAGAAAGGTAAACATTTTAAATTGACCTTTTGCTAAACAGGTGACATTGTGATAGGCACCATGGATTGGATCCACCAGGAACTTGAACTAAAGGCCCTAAAAGCAACAACAAAAACAAATTGTTTCTCTACTTCTGCTCCTACCCTCACAGTGCAAGAAAATGTTTAAAAAGTTGAAATTCAGAAATAAATTTCAAGTGAGTGTGAGCGACTGTAAGTTTGCTGAGGGCAGGGACCTCGTCTGTCTTCTCTAGTTCCCTATTCCCAGGGTCTAGCACAGAGCGTGCATGGCATAGGGTAGGCACTCAGGTAATATGTGGCAAATGAATGAATGAATGAATGGACACATCAAGACTCTTCAGTGCAGAGACTCATTGTTAGCAGAGGAATGTCTTGAAGGGGATGGAAAGAATGGGCACAGATTTCATTTAATTAAAAACAGACCCATAAGGGGGATTCCCAGCAGTGACTCCCAGCAAGGACATTTTAAAATATGACAATTTTATTGAGCTATAATTCACATATGAGAAAATTCACCCCCCCCCCAATTTTTTTACTTGAAGCAATTTTATTTGTCAATTTTACCTCAAAAAAGCTGAGGGAAACAAAGAAGTTGGAGTTTGAATAAGCAAATAAGAGAATAAATGAGAAGGCAAGGATGATTAGAAAACTCACCCTTTAAAAAGCATAAAATTCAGTAGTTTGCAGTGTATTCACTGTTGTGACACCTTCACTATCACCTGATTTCAGGACTATTTCATCATCCCTAAAGGAAATTTTACCATTAAGAGTCTCTGTCAGCAACAGAAATAAGTCAGAAAGAGAAAAACAAATATCATATATTAACACAAATATATGGAATCTAGAAAAATTGTACTGATGAAACTATTTGCAGGGAAGGTTTATAGAGACAGACATAGAGAACAGACTTATGGACACAGCAGGGACAGGAAAGGCTGGGATGAACTGAGAGAGTAGCTCCACCACGTGAAGAACACATCCATACATGCTGCTGCTGCTGCGTCGCTTCAGTCGTGTCCGACTCTGTGCAACCCCATAGACGGCAGCCCACCAGGCTCCCCCGTCCCTGGGATTCTCCAGGCAAGAAGACTGGAGTGGGTTGCCATTTCCTTCTCCAATGCATGAAAGTGAAAAGTGAAAGTGAAGTTGCTCTGTTATGTCCAACTCTTCGCGACCCCATGGACTGCAGCCCACCAGGCTCCTCTGCCCATGGGATTTTCCAGGCCAGAGTACTGGAGTGGGGTGCCATTGCCTTCTCTGACATACATACATCATCACATGTAAAATAGATAGCTAATGGGAAGTTGCAGTATAACACAAGAAGCTCAACTTAGTGGTCTGTGACAAACTAGAAGGGCGGGGTGGGGTAGGAGCTGGGAGGGAGGTTCAAGAGGGAGAGAACATGTGTATACCTATGGCTGATTCACATTGATGTATGTTAGAAACCAACACGGCATTGTAAAGCAACTGTTGTGCATGCTCAATCGCTCAGTTGTGTCCGACTGTTGAGACCCCATGGACTGTAGCCCGTCAGGCTCCTCTGTACATGGGGATTCTCCAGGCAAGAATACTGGATCAAGATGTGCAAATACATTTATCTTTTTAATCTGGAAGGCTTTTATGTTCTCTTCTTGCCAGATGGCTAGAACCTCCAACACAGTGTTGACTAGAATTGATGAGAGCAGACATCCTTGTCTTGTTGCAAGAATACTGGAGTGGATTGCCAGGCCCTCCTCCAGGGGAATCTTCACAACTCGGGGATCAAACCCAGGTCTCTTTTATTGCAGGTGGATTCTTTACTGTTTGAACCACCAAGGAAGCCCATAAAGCAATTATCTTCCAATTAAAAATAAATAAATCGATTAAAAAGAGTCCCTCTCCACTTACCCCTCCCTCCATTAGCACCACCTGGGAAGTTCTCTCTGTCCCTATGGACTTGCTATTCACGTAAACAGAGTCATAGATTTTGGAAACAGTCTTCTTTCACTTAGCATGATGTTGTCCAGATTCATCCACACTGCAGCATGTATCAGTACTTCATTCTTCAAGGCTGTATGACATTCCACTTTTTTAGATTGACTAAAATTGGGATTTTGGTAGAGGTTTTTGTGTTGAATCTATCAGTTTGGACAGTACTGTCATCTTAATATTAATTCTTTCAGTCCATGACAAGGGACACTATTTTCATTTATTTCAATTTTCTTTAACTTTTTCCAACATGTTTTGTAGTTTTTAGTATAAAATTCTTACACATATTTTTCTAAATTTATTCCTATTCTTTTCTATTGTAAAAGGAGTTGCATTCTTAATTTCATTTCTGGATTATTCATTGCTAGTGTAGAGTAGAAATACAATTAATTTTCATATATTGATCTTGTATCCTGAAATCGTACTGAACTCATTTATTAACCTTAATGGTTGTATATGGTGTGTGCATGTGTGTGTGCATGTGAGTGTGTGTGTATTCCTCATTGTTGTTCAGTCACTAAGTTGTGTCCAACTCTTTGTGACCCCATGGACTGCAGCACATCAAGCTCCTATGTCCTCTACTGTGTCCCAGAGTTTGATTCCATTGAGTCAGTGATGCTATCTAATCATCTCATTCTCTGCTGCTCTCTTCTCCTCCTGCCCTCAAGCTTTCCCAGAATCAGGGTCTTTTCCAATGAGTTGGCTCTTCACATCAGGTGGTCGAAGTATTGGAGCTTCAGCTTCAGTGTCAGTCCTTCCAGTGAATAATCAGGATTGATTTCCTTTAGGATTGACTGGCGTGATCTCCTTGCAGTCAAAGGACTCTCAATAGTCTTCTCCAGCACCATAATGTGAAAGCATCAGTTCTTTGGGACTCAGACTTCTTCATGGTCCAACTCTCACATCCGTCCATGACTACTGGAAAACGATAGCTTTGACTATACAGACCCTTGCTGACAAAGTGATGTCTCTGCTTTCCAATATGCTGTCTAGGTTTGCCATAGTTTTCCTTCCAAGGAGTATCTTTTAATTTCATTGCTGCAGTCACTGTCCTTAGGAAGATCAAAATGTGTAAATACGTTTATCTTTCTAATCTGGAAGGCTTTTATGTTCTCTTCTTGCCTAATGGTTAGAACCTCCAATGCAACGTTGACTAGAAGTGAGGAAAGCAGACATCCTTGTGTTGTTGCCAGTCTTAAAGGGATAGCATTCAGCCTTTACCATTAGGTAGGATACTAGTTGTGAGGTTTTTGTACATGCTTTTGGTGAGCTTCTGGATGTGCCTTCGATTTACAATTCGTCATAGATGCTTTTTTGGCATCTGTTAAGATTGGGTGAAGAGTGAAACTCCCTCAGTCATGTCCTACTCTTTGTGACTCCATGGACTGTTCCTGAAATTCTCTAGGCCAGTATACTGAAATGGGTAGCCTATCCCTTTTCCAAGGGATCTTCCTGACCCAGGAATTGAACTGGGGTCTCCTGCATTGCAGGCAGATTCTTTACCAACTGATCTATGGTTTTGGGCCTTTATTCTGTTAACATAGTAGAATTCATTGATTAATTTTCATGTGTCAAACCACCCTTGCATTCTTGGGTTCAAACAGACTTGGTCATAACTTGCAGTTCTTAGATATATTATTAGATTCAATTTGCTAGCATTTTGTTGAAGATATTTGTGTCCATATTCATAAGAGACCTTGGTCGATCGTTTTCTTGTGTTTTTGATCTGGTTTTGGTATTGGGGTAAGTAATACTGGCCTTATAAAATGATTTGGGAAGTGTTCTTCTTCTAATTTTTGGAAGAGTGTGTGAAGAATCAATTTTAATTCTTTTTTTTAAACATTTATTAAAATTCACCATTGAATACATCTGGGCCTGGGATTTTCTTTGTGGGTAGTTGGCAGTTTTTTGATTAGTCATTCTATCTTTTTACTTGTTATATTAGTCTATTCATAGTTTGTATTTCTTTGTAAGTCAGTTTTTATAGTTTGTGTCTCCTAGGAATTTTTCCATTTTATCTAAGCTGTATCGTTACTTGGCATACAATTGTTCATGGTATCCTTTTATAATTAATTTTATTTGTAATCAGCTTTATTTTTATAAGGTCGATAGGACTAGCTCCTCTTTCATCCCAGGTTTGAGTCTTCTCTCTTTCTTTCTTGGTCAGTCTAGCTAAAGACTTGTCAATTTGACTGATCTTTTCAAGACTTTTAGTTTTGTTGACTTTCTTATTTGTTTTCTATTCTATCTTTCATTTGTTTCTGCTCTTATCTTGATTTCCTTTGGATTTACTCTACATTTTTTCCTAATTTCTCAAGTTAAAAGTTTGTTATTGATCTGAGATCTTGCCTCTTTAAAAAAAAAAGTAGGCATTTATAGTTTTAAACTCCCCAGAGAGGCTTGAAAATAAATACAAGGTTGTACTATGTAAGTTCTGAGAGGTTATCAAGTCTAGAAGGAGAAATAAAACAAACAAAGTTTAGATTGGTGTTTCTCCAAGTATTCTGAAGTCATGTAAGTTTAGAACTAGCTGACTTAAACAGAAAGAAAGTCAATTCCTTCACAGCAAGATGGCTGTGATCCTTTGATCTGCTACTGTATGATGTGAATCTTCCAGGGGAGGTGGTACCTTGGGCTTCCTAGATTTTATTTGCCCCAGGAGTGTCTTCAGGGCTGATGTTCCGCAGAGCAGGGCAGTATTATCACTTTTGTGGATCTTTGGCACTTTTGTCTTTGTGGGTCCCTTCCTTCATAGACAGTATTAAAAATTATATCAAACAAATACACTGACATAAAACAAGTGTAATCCAGGCTGGATTTTTTATTATATATTTATGATTATTGTTTTCACCTTTTCTTCTGAGTTGAAAAGAATTTGTATGTAAAACACTTTCCCATGTCTTGAATAGTACTGTGGGTCCCCAAATCAAGTGGGTACAGAGAATTCCCAGGAGAAGTGAGGGACCTACTCAGGTCAGCGGGGATCTCTAGACAGGCTGGGAATACAGTTTTCTGAGGCCCAAGCCACATGGATCAAGGCAGAATCCTTGCCAGGATGACTGCCCTGAACCATTTTCAGCATTCAAAAAATATATATACTTGGTCAGTAGAGAGTATTTTCAGATGAAATAAGATAACTTCTCTCCGTGTATACCCGCCCCCTCTTTTTAAAGACTTTATTTGCTCTGGGAAGGAGGGAGAAGGAAGGGGGTATGAAATGTGCACCAGTTCTAACCCAGTTAGACTGCAGAACAATTGATAATGAGACAGCGGGCCACTGTTGTTCAGAAATACTGCGCTTGCACACAATTGCTAAGTCTACAGTCAGCTCCTCACAAAGAAAGGCAGGACAGCCATTGTCACGGGATCAATATCTCTTAGCTGAGGAGGCATTGATCCCATGGCAGAGCCTCAAGGCTGACTTCTCCCTATCTGAGACTCACAGCGGGTGGGGAGGGTAATAAGCATCCACCCCAAAAGCAAGGTTTGCAAAAGAGATGCATTGCGTCATGATGGGGATTGTAGAATGGGTCTCAGAGCTCTCTACATCTAAGTTCCCTTTTATTTTGGAGAAAATTTGGGAGAAGCAAAAGCTGCCATCATACCCAGGCTGAAGGGGGAAGGAGAGATCTCTAGAATGTGAAGAATTTGAACTCTGGGGAGGGGCTACCCCACTGGAGTGCTGTGTGTGTGCTCAGTCATGTCTGACTCTTTGCAATCCCATGGACCGCAGCTCACCAGTGGTCTTTTTTTAATTATTATGATTTTTAGTTATTTGTAACTATCTTTACGGATTTATGTGCGGGGTCTTAGTGGTGGCACTCGGGATCTTTAGTCTTTGCTGTGGCATGTGAACTCTTAGTTGCTGAATGTGAGATCTAGTTCCTCAGACCAGGGATTGAACTCCCTCTTGCATTGGGAGCTTGGAGTCTTAGCCATAGGACCACCAGGGGAGTCCCTAGAGTGGTGGTCTTAGATAAAGGTTTATAGCCACTGCCAACCCATGGCTTATAGGAAGAGAGTCATGGGAATAAAAACCCTGACCCTTCTTTCTTCCCATCCTCCACCTTCCATTTTTTATCTCTAGCGTCCGGTCTGGAAGCCAGAGGACAATATTCAGTTTAGCATGTTTTAGTTTTTACAAAATACATTGAACAGATGATGAGCCTAAGCTAATTAGAAAGCCAGAGCAACGAGCCAGCGTGATATTCTACCCTGGGGCACAGAGAGGAGGAGAGGGTGGAGGATGGTCTGAAGTGGCAAGTGGACAATAATCAGAAGAGCACAATAAATATAAGAATGAAGGAGCCTGTCCTTTGGGCCAAGAGTGGAGGCAACATGAAAGAAAAATGCTGAGGACGCGACCAGTGAGAGAAGCCAGAGGTTCCCAAAGACAGAACCTTGAACTGAGTTTTGGATGTTGAATATGAATTAAGTGATGGAAGAGCAGCTTGCAAAAGTGCAGGCATGGGAGCCGTAAAGGATCATTGACAGAACTAGATGCCAGGCTGCAAAGTTTGAGTCCTAACCAGAAGGTAATGGAAAGGCATTAAATGTATTATGTGTCCATGGGCAAAAGATGGAGATGATGTCTTTCTAATAGTGGGTTTGGGTCACTCTGGCTTTCCCTCCATATAGTGGACCTATATTCCACCACACATTGTTTTAGTTGCCCAGCATTTCCCAGGGGGCCACTCCACAGTCAAAGCACTGACCCAGCAGTTGTACTGGAATGTAGGTCCTAGCCCTCTAAGTGTTTCAGATTCTTAGTTCCCCTTGGCAATCTACTCTTCCAAATAATATATCTTCACAGGCTGAATGGGATAAGCAGTTCTCAACAATCAGTATTAAATTCCCTACCATTTCACTCTGTTTTAAATTCTGTACTCATCTGTATGGCCAACTTTAAATTCAAATAAATTATTTTCCTGGTTATTCATTCTGAAGTTAAAAACCTCCGGAAAGTAATAGAAACCCAAGTTCTAAGGTAGTCAAATGACTGATTTACTTCTGCAAAATGTTTTCCCTTTTAAAATGACTTATAACAGTTTGCCACTATTCAAATCTCTTTAAGTTTTTATAGCTGAATTTTAAAAAAAATATATATATATATTTTCCTTTACTAACAGAACTAGGTAAAGTATTTAAAAGACCAAATTCCATAAGTGCAATATCTCTCATAATTGAGATTCAATTTCACTTTCTCCTCTGTCTCTGCTTATTAGTCAGAATCCCAGAGCAAGAAGGGTGGAGCTGGTGTTTTATTGCTATCAGACTTGGAAAGGGAATGAGCCTTATGGGGTTTTCTGTACCTCCTTTGTGCATGCTCTCTAATTGTCTAGTGTTCTTTTGGTGGATATTCAATACCAGCAGATTGAATTTTGGCAAATAAAACACAATGTTGCATTCAAGTATATATACTACTTTCATCTAAGCAAAAGAATGATAAAGATGTGTTTCTCAGTTGTCAAGTTCTAAGATCAACGCAAGGAAACGGAGCCAGCAGCTTCATAGATTCCACATGCAGCTTCCTCTTAGCTCCTGGATTTTGAATTCCAGCCCTTTTGCGAAGCCTGTAAAATGCTGATGCTGCATGGTCTGTGGGTAACTGTGTGCATGTGAATGCCATGCTTTGCGCTCAGGCACACACACATTTTCATGTATGTCTCTGCTCTGAAGAGCTGCTTCTGTGTGATTGAGAGTACCACGCGGCATCCTTAGAGTCATTGCCAAGTTGTTTTAGAGCTGAAAATTTTCAAGGGAATAGCAAATTAGGCTTTTATTTCCTTTGTCACTGCTCTGCATCTATCATTGTAACAAATGTATCCAAGAGTGATCACAAACCTTTTCAAGAGCAATAATAATTAGTCTTTCAAGAAGCTTCTCTGGTCTCCAAAGGAAAAAGCCTTATATTTCTCTGGGCTTTATAAAAATAAAAAATATCGAGGATAATGTACAGTCTCCTGCCTCCTAACACCTTATTTACCAGCCTATGAATATCAATCTGAAGAATATATTCACACACATAAGCCCTATCCAACAATACTTGATTTATTTCCTTCCCTCCGTAGAATTTTTGCATTCCTTAATGCACTTTCTGTATTGTTTCCAACATCCCTCGTTTCCATTTTGATTCGTGATAAGCAAGGGAGAGAGGTTCAGAATCTTTTTCCTTGTTAGATTCACAGCAGGATTTTTTTTTTTTTTTAATATGGAAACTATGGCAGAGTTTGATTGTGTGTGAACTGGCAACCAGCAGCCCCTTTAAAGTATAATTTATTAAATTAAAAAAAAAACACATGGCAACAGGGATCCTTCTTCATTCTCTTGACTCAGTGAAAAAAAGTGAGTCTGTGAAAATAAATAGCAAGCCTTGGAAAATCCTAATAAACTCAAAATACTGGGTTGGGTAAAACATACTTTTAGAAAAGTCCTTGACTATCAAGAAGAGAAAAGAAGCAAAAAAAAAAAAAAGAATATTTTACTCCTAAAGTCCCACAATTCAGGGTTCCATGGGCTTTCCAGGTGACACAGTGGTAAAGAATTTGCCTGTTAATACAGAGGATGCAAGAGATGCAGGTTCAATCCCTGGGTTGGAAAGATCCCTTGGAGAAGCAACCCACTCCAGTATTCTTGGCTGGAAAATTCCATGGACAGAGGAGAGTGGCTGGCTACAGTCCGTGGGGTCACAAAGAGTCAGACATGACTGAGCACATATGCACTCACCCCTGAAGACAAGTGATGAGAAAGAAAAGCCCCTTAATCCTCAAACGATGTAATTCCTGGATTCATTTTGCAAGAACTTGAATCACTGTAAGACCTAAAGGCAATTTCATTTTCTAGAAACCCTTTTCTGCTCTAATTTCCTAAGCAAGTCAATGGTGGATCACTGAACTGCAGGTTCCTGGGCATCTCATTTCTTACTGATTTCCCGAGGTGCCTTCTAATAGAGCAGGAGAGATAGAGAGACCCCCCCCCCACCCCCACACACAAGGAGCCTAATATAATCACTTCTGTCAAACTGAAATTCTGGCTCATACTAATTCACCATGACTGATCATTGGGAATTCAAGAAATAAGCTGGATCTACACTGTTAATTTAAATTATTCCAATGTGCCCCATCTACCAGAGAAGAAAGGAACATGAGTTTCTTCTCTTTGCCTGGGGGTATGGACTGAACCATCTAAGTTAAGAGGGGAGCTAACCTCACTTGGGGTGAGGTTCTTGGTGGAAGACAGAGCCTCGCACCCTTGCCTTCGTTTATAGCGTAGCCTTCCTCCAGTGCTTCCAGGTCTTAAGGAAGGTCTGATTGAGCCAAAAAGATTACTGTCACAGAACTTTTTTATGGTTTTCTTTTAATCACCAAGCCTGGATAAAATTACCTATTGATTGACCTTAAATGAAATCTACTTTAACCTGGGAACTCCATTAAAAGAATAATTCAGGAGGCTATCTCCCTACCAGCTAGCTCGTTGTTAACCTGACTGCCTGGGAATTAATGATGCCTACTATTTCAGGAGGCTCATAATTCCTTCCTTGTTTAAATATTTATCTGAACTCCTTGAAACCTTGGGGCTCAGTGGTAAAGAATCTGCCTGCAATGCATGAGATGCAGGAGATGTGGGTTCAATCCCTGGGTCCAGAAAATCCCCTGGGGGAGAAAATGGTCCAATCCAGTATTCTTGCCTGAAAAATCCCATGGACAAAGGAGCCTGGGAGGCTACAGTCCAAGGAGCCACAAAGAGTCAGACACGAGTGAGCACGCACACATGCTCGAAACCTTGCTCTGTCTTCATTCTTCACTTTTGTTTCTTCTTCTTTCCTTCTCAGAGAAGTGAATTTTTGGTTTCCCCTCCTTAGAATCAGATACATTGGTGCTGTCTGGGCCCCAAATTTTAGTGGGTCTGTTGTGGGAACAGTCCCTCAACTTACCTGCCTCTTCACATCATCCAGGATGTCTCTATTAATGACCAGAGGGCATCAGGAATGCAATATGCCTTCCATAGTTTCCTTGAACACCTCACCAAATACATTTCAGTAATATTGGAAGGGGCTGTATTTTGGAAGACACTGTCTAATTTGGACTGATTTGCTCCAGGAGAGTCCTAGAAATAATGCCTGCTGGAGATTTCAATTTTGCATGGATAACACAGTTGATTCAGGATGCCAGAGAGCAAAGTGTTGAGGGCAGAAGATCCTACTTAATGTCAGCAGAGAGAGGCAATAAGAATATCTGCCTCTCTGTGCTGGAGGTTGGACCAGATGCTGTGGACATCCACCTGTCACCTGCCTGGGCATCTGAAAGGACATTTGAATGACACTCAAACACCTAGTGAGAGAAGAAGGGGAACTCACAACATCCATCTATTACTACATAAGAAGCTCGCGTCAATGAAGGCTCACTGAATGCAACTGAAGTAAGGAGAAAAAAAACGCTCAAACTCAACAACACGGGCTGTGAGAAAAAAATATCTCAGGATAAGAGAAGGTAGTGTCATCTCCCCAATTCTATTTCTGTCATTGACAAGATTAGACATGACTACTGTGTGCCCCGATACCAACCACATGTGCCTGTCCACAGCATTTGTCATATTATTGAATTGCTTGTATCGTTGTTTAGTTCCTTTGACTCTATCATTTGTGGGGACTTGCTGGCTACCGATTACCTCCTGGTAATTAGTTCAGGGCTAGGTACCAGGGAAATAGTCAATGCATTTCAAGAATGAATGAATGAAACATCCATAATATTCAAAGGAAATGTATGCTTCCGAAAAGGATTACTTCAGCAACCAGAAGAAAAGTGTAGAAAATGTTAGAAGACAATGCAAGAAGACACGCATGTGAAGAAAAGGAACAGAAAGTCCTAGGAGAGAAGGGGCCGAGGCTGAAGACTGCCCGAGGCACAAATATTACGTGGAGATAGGACTGGGAAGACAAGGATGTACTGAAAGGAAACAGCAGAATTTAAATCCACTCTTGAGGTGAAAAAAGACAGAATCAACACTGCAAAAAAACAACAACAACAACAACAACACAACCAATCAATGACCCTTGTGTGAACTTGAGGAGCTTTCCCAGAATGCAGAACAAGAAGAAGATCTATAAAGAAGTAAGATAGGAAAACATAAAATATAAGACATCTTTCAGGAGCCAGAGAAGGGCTTGGGAGCAAATAAAAAGGACACATCATGTTTCAGGCCAAATGAATAAAAAGGGTACCATTTCTAGACACATTTTGGCCAAACGTAAAGGATAGAGGCAAAAGTCATACTTGAGTCTGTATGCAATGCATGGTGAGGAGAGGACGTTTCCCCGCTTCTTCTTGTCCCACCCCTCACTCCCTCCCCAACCACACAGAACATGGCCTGAGGCATTCCGGAGATGAATGAGGCTGGGGTAGCTCAGCCCTTTCTCCCTTCCCCAACTCTTCAGGATCCAGCTGCAGAGCACACCCTCCCTGCCCATCATTCTCTAGCACCATTACCGCCTGTACCACACATCACTTCCCTCATTCATTCTTCCACAAATACTCATTGAGTCTCTACCTAGTGCTGTGCTCTGCTCTCTGAACCAAAGATCCTCCATAGAAAGGTCTTGCCCTCAAGGAGAGAGCGTGCGTGTGCATGCTGGGTCACTTCAGTTGGGTCCAACTCTTTGTTACCCNCCCCACCCCCACACACAAGGAGCCTAATATAATCACTTCTGTCAAACTGAAATTCTGGCTCATACTAATTCACCATGACTGATCATTGGGAATTCAAGAAATAAGCTGGATCTACACTGTTAATTTAAATTATTCCAATGTGCCCCATCTACCAGAGAAGAAAGGAACACGAGTTTCCTCTCTTTGCCTGGGGGTATGGACTGAACCATCTAAGTTAAGAGGGGAGTTAACCTCACTTGGGGTGAGGTTCTTGGTGGAAGACAGAGCCTCGCACCCTTGCCTTTGTTTATAGCGTAGCCTTCCTCCAGTGCTTCCAGGTCTTAAGGAAGGTCTGATTGAGCCAAAAAGATTACTGTCACAGAACTTTTTTATGGTTTTCTTTTAATCACCAAGCCTGGATAAAATTACCTATTGATTGACCTTAAATGAAATCTACTTTAACCTGGGAACTCCATTAAAAGAATAATTCAGGAGGCTATCTCCCTACCAGCTAGCTCGTTGTTAACCTGACTGCCTGGGAATTAATGATGCATACTATTTCAGGAGGCTCATAATTCCTTCCTTGTTTAAATATTTATCTGAACTCCTTGAAACCTTGGGCCTCAGTGGTAAAGAATCTGCCTGCAATGCATGAGATGCAGGAGATGTGGGTTCAATCCCTGGGTCCAGAAAATCCCGTGGGGGAGAAAATGGCAACCCAATCCAGTATTCTTGCCTGAAAAATCCCATGGACAAAGGAGCCTGGGAGGCTACAGTCCAAGGAGCCACAATGAATCAGACACGAGTGAGCACGCACACATGCTCGAAACCTTGCTCTGTCTTCGTTCTTCACTTTTGTTTCTTCTTTCCTTCTCAGAGAAATGAATTTTTGGTTTCCCCTCCTTAGAATCAGATACATTGGTGCTGTCTGGGCCCCAAATTTTAGTGGGTCTGTTGTGGGAACAGTCCCTCAACTTACCTGCCTCTTCACATCATCCAGGATGTCTCTATTAATGACCAGAGGGCATCAGGAATGCAATATGCCTTCCATAGTTTCCTTGAACACCTCACCAAATACATTTCAGTAATATTGGAAGGGGCTGTATTTTGGAAGACACTGTCTATTTTGGACTGATTTACTCCAGGAGAGTCCTAGAAATAATGCCTGCTGGAGATTTCAATTTTGCATGGATAACACAGTTGATTCAGGATGCCAGAGAGCAAAGTGTTGAGGGCAGAAGATCCTACTTAATGTCAGCAGAGAGAGGCAATAAGAATATCTGCCTCTCTGTGCTGGAGGTTGGACCAGATGCTGTGGACATCCACCTGTCACCTGCCTGGGCATCTGAAAGGACATTTGAATGACACTCAAACACCTAGTGAGAGAAGAAGGGGAACTCACAACATCCATCTATTACTACATAAGAAGCTCGCGTCAATGAAGGCTCACTGAATGCAACTGAAGTAAGGAGAAAAAAAACGCTCAAACTCAACAACACGGGCTGTGAGAAAAAAATATCTCAGGATAAGAGAAGGTAGTGTCATCTCCCCAATTCTATTTCTGTCATTGACAAGATTAGACATGACTACTGTGTGCCCCGATACCAACCACATGTGCCTGTCCACAGCATTTGTCATATTATTGAATTGCTTGTATCGTTGTTTAGTTCCTTTGACTCTATCATTTGTGGGGACTTGCTGGCTACCGATTACCTCCTGGTAATTAGTTCAGGGCTAGGTACCAGGGAAATAGTCAATGCATTTCAAGAATGAATGAATGAAACATCCATAATATTCAAAGGAAATGTATGCTTCCGAAAAGGATTACTTCAGCAACCAGAAGAAAAGTGTAGAAAATGTTAGAAGACAATGCAAGAAGACACGCATGTGAAGAAAAGGAACAGAAAGTCCTAGGAGAGAAGGGGCCGAGGCTGAAGACTGCCCGAGGCACAAATATTACGTGGAGATAGGACTGGGAAGACAAGGATGTACTGAAAGGAAACAGCAGAATTTAAATCCACTCTTGAGGTGAAAAAAGACAGAATCAACACTGCAAAAAAACAACAACAACAACAACAACACAACCAATCAATGACCCTTGTGTGAACTTGAGGAGCTTTCCCAGAATGCAGAACAAGAAGAAGATCTATAAAGAAGTAAGATAGGAAAACATAAAATATAAGACATCTTTCAGGAGCCAGAGAAGGGCTTGGGAGCAAATAAAAAGGACACATCATGTTTCAGGCCAAATGAATAAAAAGGGTACCATTTCTAGACACATTTTGGCCAAACGTAAAGGATAGAGGCAAAAGTCATACTTGAGTCTGTATGCAATGCATGGTGAGGAGAGGACGTTTCCCCGCTTCTTCTTGTCCCACCCCTCACTCCCTCCCCAACCACACAGAACATGGCCTGAGGCATTCCGGAGATGAATGAGGCTGGGGTAGCTCAGCCCTTTCTCCCTTCCCCAACTCTTCAGGATCCAGCTGCAGAGCACACCCTCCCTGCCCATCATTCTCTAGCACCATTACCGCCTGTACCACACATCACTTCCCTCATTCATTCTTCCACAAATACTCATTGAGTCTCTACCTAGTGCTGTGCTCTGCTCTCTGAACCAAAGATCCTCCATAGAAAGGTCTTGCCCTCAAGGAGAGAGCGTGCGTGTGCATGCTGGGTCACTTCAGTTGGGTCCAACTCTTTGTTACCCGCCCGGCTCCCCCATCTATGGGGTTCTCCAGGTATGAATACTGGAGTGGTTCCCTATGCCCTCCTCCAGGGGATCTTCCTGACCCAGGAATCAAACCCTCATCTCTTGCGTCTCCTGCATTGGCAGGAGGGTTCTTTACCACTAGGGCCACCTGAGAAGCCCCACCGCTAGAGAGAGACAATGAACAAAGACACAGATAAATATATACACCACAGGGTCAGGCGGTGCTAAGAGTGATGAGGCAAAACAAAGCAAGGCAAAGGATCTGGGTGATTGCAGGGGTTGGGGGGAAGGGGTACTTATTTATATGGACAGGGTGGTTGGCAAAGGCCATATTGATGAAGTAGCATTCAATCTGACCTGAGATGTGGGGAAGCTTATGGAACATCTTGTGGAAGAGTGTCCAGGCAGAGGGAATATCCAGTACCAAAGCAAAGAGAGAAGGACATCTGGTTTATTTGAGGAGTGTAGAGATGAAGAGGGTGGAACTCAGAGAGCAAGGCAGAGAGAGTTGAGAAGCTAGGAGGTAGAGGAGGGCGTCAGTTTATGTCGGACCTAAGTGTCATGGAGGAATTTTGGATTTTCTTCTAAGTATAATGAGAAGTCATTAGAGGAGGCTTCATCCATGACACCACCATTTGCAAATATCCTGTACTTTCACTTAGTGTCTGCTCCCTCCTCTAGAATGTGAGTTTTGTGATGGCAACTATTTTTCATGTCTTCTTCACGGTTGATTTCGCAGTTCCTGAAAAATTATGTGGTGATGGAATGAGTGAGTGAATGAATGAAAGAGAAGCTGTGAATAGGTAGAAACTATAAAGTGGAGAAAAAGAAAGTAGAGGAGGAACAACTAATTTCCTGAATTAATGGTGGTGCCCTAGTGTGGGATCTGCAGGTTCCATGGGGTCCTAAAGTCGTCTGGGTACAGTTCAGTTCAGTTCAGTTCACTTGCTCAGTCGTGTCTGACTCTTTGTGACCCCATGAATCGCAGCACGCCAGGCCTCCCTGTCCATCACCATCTCCCGGAGTTCACTCAGACTCACGTCCATCGAGTCCGTGATGCCATACAGCCATCTCATCCTCGGTCATCCCCATCTTCTCCTGCCCCAATCCCTCCCAGCATCAGAGTCTTTTCCAATGAGTCAACTCTTCGCATGAGGTGGCCAAAGTACTGGAGTTTCAGCTTTAGCATCATTCCTTCCAAAGAAATCCCAGGGCTGATCTCCTTCAGAATGGACTGGTTGGATCTCCTTGCAGTCCAAGAGACTCTCAAGAGTCTTCTCCAACACCACAGTTCAAAAGCATCAGTTCTTCAGTGCTCAGCCTTCTTCACAGTCCAACTCT
>SJYX01004444.1:147926-288198 GCA_006410675.1 Oreotragus oreotragus
TCCAGGATGTCTGGCACTAGATTAGTGATCACACCATCATGATTATCTGGGTCGTGAAGATCTTTTTTGTACAGTTCTTCTGTGTATTCTTGCCACCTCTTCTTAATATCTTCTGCTTCTGTTAGGTCCATATCATTTTTGTCCTTTATCGAGCCCATCTTTGCATGAAATGTTCCACTGCTGCTGCTGCTGCTGCTGCCAAGTCACTTCAGTCGTGTCCAACTCTGTGTGACCCCATAGATGGCACCCCACCAGGCTCCCCCATCCCTGGGATTCTCCAGGCAAGAATACTGGAGTGGGTTGCCATTTCCTTCTCCAATGCATGAAAAAGAAAAGTGAAAGTGAAGTCGCTCAGTCTGTCCGACTGTTAGCGACCCCATGGACTGCAGCCCACCAGGCTACTCCGTCCATTGGATTTTCCAGGCAAGAGTACTGGGGTGGGGTGCCATTGCCTTCCCCGAATGTTCCCCTGGCATCTCTAATTTTCTTGAAGAGATCTCTAGTCTTTCAGAAGTACCCAAACCCCTATTCTCCCTGAGGCCCAGCTGATTGACTCTCCTTGGGTTATCTTGTGTGCATATCTATGCAATACACCTCCTATCACCTTGGGCAACCTTGCTGGAGCCCCTAACTGGGCCAGACCCTCCTGGGAGCCACTGTTGCCCCAAATCTCCCAGAGCAGCACCTGTTTCAGTCTGGGCTGTGGTGCATCTGACCTGGCAAGTTCTCTCTTTTTTTGTATCCCAGGGACCTGAACCAGCATTTGGCACAAAGCAAGCATGTGGCTTGGGGCTTCCCCAATGGCTCAGCACATAAAGAATCTGTCTGCAATGCATGAGACACAGGAGACCTGGGTTTGATCCCTAGGTGAGGAAAATCCTCTGGAGAAGGAAATGGAAACCCACTCCAGTATTCTTGCCAGGAAAATTCCATGGACAGAAGAGCCTGGAGGGCTACAATCCAAAGGGTTGCCAAGAGTCAGACAGGACTGAGCTACTAAGCACACACACACAAGCATGTGACCCATGTTTATCAATTGTCGAATTGAACAAGATGCTGAATATCAATGACACAAAAAATTAAAGGGAGAGATAGGCATAAAAAGTTAACAAATACAAACAAGAAGATCAAAAAGAAAAGGCAGGGTTGGCAGTATCCATTTTAAACAGAGCAGAACTCAAGGGGGAAAATCATTATCAAACAGAACAAAAGGATATTATATAGATAAAAGGTATAATCACAGACTTTATAAATAGCCAGGCACTGACAGTGTATTAGATAACATTTAACACCCACTCCTAATTAAAAGGGGGCAGAAAACCTCTTTGAGAGCTAGGAATGTAAGTCCACATAATCAGGATGATAAATAATATCTAGTTTAAACCAGCGGCTACTATCATATTTAATGGTGAATACAGAAGATACTCTCATTAAAATCAGAGGAAAGCCACATGTTCCTGATGACATCAAGAGTTTCATCTGGAAATCTCTTAGAGTTAATCAGTGTTTGATAAAGTGGATGGATTAAGCATAAAACAGAGAAAAAGCAATAATAGTTTTACTTATATCAGCAATAACCAGTTAGAATATCTGAAGAGGAAAAAAAAAATCTCACTTTCTTAATTACCTTAGCAAAGCAAAAATACTTAGAAAAAATACATTACAGGATCTCATTTTATTCAATATGCTGAAAACCAGGAAAATCTTTTGAGATATACAAAATGAGACATAAACAAATGTATGAACCTATTTTTCTAGAAGAAAAACCTAAAATTTGTGACAATGCCATTTCTCTTTATGTACATCTATAAACTTATTATCTTCTCAATCAATCACTTAAAAGGTAAACTGCAAAGGAAAATAAAGTGTAATGAACACAGGAAAAGGACAAATTTATTTCTTATACAAAGAGCTCTTAAAGATCAAAAAAGGGGCTTTCATCCATTAGCAGAACAAAAGGGCAGAAGATATGAACAGAAAATTCACACAAGAAAGAGCTCAACTTGACTAGTAATCAAAGAAATTAATAAATCAAGTCACTGCCTTTTTATGCCAATCAAACTGTCCGGGATGAAAAGGCTGAAGGATGGAGAAGTTAAGATTATCTGTCTTCCTTCTCCATTTGGCATCTGATGACTTAAAGGGCTATATTCTTTCTCAAAAAAAATTTGACAATAGATAGCAAGAATTTAAAATGAGTTCACATCAAATCCTCTGACAGAGATCTTTCATTCCCAGGAAGTCTGTCCTGGAGAAACAGATATCCAGGCAAAGATTTATAAACATAGACATTTATTTATGGGAGAGATTAATATTAAAAATCATATTTTGAATAGTATTTGAACTATGAGGAAATTCACCTGAAATAATATTAATTGAAAAAGTGATTTGAAAACCACTTATTCAATTTGATCTCAAGCTATATAGATATATAGAACATACATAGGTGTGTAGAATATACATAGATCTATAGAACCCCAAAATATTATCAGCAATTATCTCTAGTGGAATGATGAGTAATTATTACTTTAGTTATATTATTTTATATTTTTTCACTTATCTAAATTTTATACAATGTACAGAGATTGCCTCAATAATAAGAAAAAGCCAATGCTATTTTCAAAAAACAAAATAAAACATATCAGTACCAACAACTGCCAAGATATTTGTTCTTTGAGGTGTGGGACAAAAGTTAACTCTAGTGATATATGTTCTCCCCTCTCTCTCAGTCAAATTCAGGGAAATTGAATTAAGATAATTATAATAGATATTTGGGGGCTTCCCTGGTGGCTCAGATGGTAAAGAATCTGCCTGTCATGTGGGGGACCTGGGTTCGATCCCTGGATTGGAAAGATCCCCTGGAAAAGGGAATGGTAACCCACTTAAGAATTATTGCCTAGAGAATCCCATGGACAGAGGAACTGGGTGAGCTACACTCCATGGGGTCACAGAGTCGGACATGACTGAGTGACTCACACACACACAGACACACAGACACACAGAATAAATGTTTATTACACCGTTAGTGTATTTAAGGCACAGGGCTAAGAGCAATGAAGGACTGCAAAGATGAGCAAGACAGGGATCTGGTCCCCAGGTACAGAATAATCAAGTGTCAGAAGATGGACTCCACCTTGAAAGCCCAGGAAACATGCAGGCTGGGTCAACGGGTGCTGGGAAGCCAGAGGCAGATGGAAAGGACCAGTGGGAAGGGTGTCTGGGGCAGAAACACCTCCTACTCCTCAGGAAAGTGAAAGTGTTAGTTGCTTCAGTCGTGTCCAGCTGTTTGTGACCCCATGGACTATAGCCCACCAGGCTCCTCTGTCCGTGGGATTTCCCAGGCAATACTGGAGTGGATTGCCATTTCCTCCAGAGGATCTTTCCAACTCAGGAATCAAATCATCTCCTGCATTCCAGGCAGATTCTTTACCAGCTGAGCCAGCAGGGAAGCGCATACCTCTCAGACCTTACACGAAATGCAGTGAAATGGAGAACACTTTATTCTCTGTGACTCCTTTCAGGAACATCTTATGGGGTTGGAAGGCAGAGGTGGCTGATGAAATAAACAGCCAACGTTTGGAGAGTGTTTCCCATGGGCTGGGTTCTCTGCTAAATGTTTAATTGTTCTATTTTGTTTAATCCTTAGACCAAGTCAATAAGTTTGTTACTGTGATAAACTCCACATTTTACACAAAGAAACAGAGGCCCAGCAGTCACACAGTCAGGACATTGTGGAACCAGGATTTGAATCCAAGCAAGTTCGCCTGGGGGTGGTGGTGTGGGCAGTGGGGGGTGGGGGTGGGGTCTTCCTCAATGGCTCAAGCAGTAAAGAATCCACTTACAATGCACTAGACGCAGAATACATGGGTTCGATCCCTGGGTCAGGTAGATCCCCTGGAGGAGGAAATGACAACCCACTCCAGTATTCTTGCCTGGAAAATCCCATGAACAGAGGAGCCTGGTGGGCTATAGTCCATCAGGCTGCAAGAGTTGGACACAATTTAGCAACTAAACCACCACATGGTGACTGTAGTTAATAATACTTTATACTGGGTCAGGTAGATCCCCTGGAGGAGGAAATGACAACCCACTCCAGTATTCTTGCCTGGAAAATCCCATGAACAGAGGAGCCTGGTGGGCTATAGTCCATCAGGCTGCAAGAGTTGGACACAATTTAGCAACTAAACCACCACATGGTGACTGTAGTTAATAATACTTTATTGTATATTTGAAAGTTGCTAAGAGATAGATCTTAAAAGTTCTCATCACAGGAAAAAAATTGTAACCATCTCATATATTTTTGAGTTGTTTCACTGGTTGCTATGAGCATGAGTTAACTTTATAGTACCAGGAAAGGAAATTAATAAAATATGTTTAACATGTTGGTCATTATTTAAAGAACAGGAGTCATTTGGTTAGTTATATAGAAATCTTTAACGTAATGATATTTGCTTTCTCATTTCCAGTGGTTTCCCAAAGAACCAGGTCAAAGACAATAGGAAGTAAGGAGGTGGCTTGAGCACTCAAGTTGAATCAAGGGCTTTCAACTGGGTATAGAAGAAAATAGTAACCCTGTTTATTTAGCCCTAGCATCCTGAAGTGCTGTGAGAGAATTTGTGACTGTAGCTTTTGGTGCTGATTTATGGAATTTCATCTAGACCATTTTCAGCCCCACCAAAAAAAAAAAAAAAAAAGGTTGGTGTTCCTGAATGCACATGCTGCTGATGGATTCCTCTGTTTCAACTCGGCCACAAGCAAAACTAAACTGAACGTGAATAATTGCTTCAGATAAAACGNCAGCCTAACCAAAAAAAAAAAAAAAAAAAAGGTTGGTGTTCCTGAATGCACATGCTGCTGATGGATTCCTCTGTTTCAACTCGGCCACAAGCAAAACTAAACTGAACGTGAATAATTGCTTCAGATAAAACGACAGAACCCACAATTTACAGGAAGCTACCAATGAATTTAGGATGGAGGTGAAACTCCTGGCCCGACAATAGTATGTCTGGTGCTTCTCCGTGGTTGGTATTTTGGAATTCAGCCAGGCAGCTTGTGAAGTTCAGCACAAAGGAAAAAGGACAGAATTCTCCTCCCAAACCAGAAGGTATTAGTGGCATGGTGTCAAATCTTATTGCCTAGTTAAAAATTGATTATCAAAATGTCTATCCTCTGAGTCTATCTGACTCAACCATCTTTACTGCACATTATCTTTTATGGATCTTAAATGTACAGGCTATTAAAGTGGCGGCTCCTCTAATAAAACAACACAAGAAAAGAGTGTTTCTCAGATCTCAGATAGTTTCTACGTGAGAAACACACTGTCAACAATGAGTCTTGATTTTCATCATGGATTTTACTTTCCATCTTCAATTTATTTCCCTGGAATCTATAGGAGGCACCAGAATTTCAACCACAAGGCATGGTTAATGCGGACCAAGAGACCCACAACATATATCATGTTCAAAATGACTTACCCATATATCATTTATGACTTATCCAGAGCGTCTTAACTGAGAGTTGGTGGAAGAGAAGAGTCAAGGGAGAGTTCTCAAACTTTCATGCCTAAATTAGAGTCAGACCTCTTTGAAATGGGGAGAAACCTTGATTGCTTTAATGTTATTTTTTTTATTTTCACATGGATATGTAATTCCTGGAACAGTAAGGTCTTGGAACAGGATGACTGGAAAATGGTTCTCTGAAGGCATATCTGGATTCATTCAAAGTAGGTGGGACTAGAAATGTTGAGAGAGATTTTAAGATGGAAAAGAGTGAAATGTGAGAATTGGTGTTTGACTCTGAAAGGTCTGTAAAGGATTTAACACCCTCATTTAATCCCCTCAAAGTTGCTTATTTTGCTTTCCTTTCGGTAGATTTGATCTCTTTTATTATTTTTCTCTCTCCTGCAATCAACGTTGGCAAGTTCTTTGGGATATATGATTGATCAACTTGATGGGCTCGATTCTTTACCCTTCCTGGTCCTAAACCCTTTGCTGTGTAACTTTGCATCATTCCCCATACCCCTGCACCACCCTGATTGTGCATATGTGTGTGTGCATGTGTGTGTATGTGTGCAGGTGGTATTCTGTTCCATATCTTGACTTTGTGCTCAGTTATGTGAGTTCTTTTGGCCAAAGAAATGACAGCAAATGTGAGACAGAAACTTAACCATGCATTTCTGCATTCCCACTCACTCTTTGCTCTTGCTGTGGAGGCAGGCCTGGGCCAGTCTGCTGGAGGATGAGGTCCATGGAGCAAAGCTGAACAACCCAGCTGAGGCCCCGGGTGTGTGAAACAGCAAAGCTGCCTGAATTTCTTGCAGCTAATCATGGACTTCTGAATGAGCCTCAGATGAGTAGAACCAGTCAGCCAGCACACAGACCCATGAACCAAAACAAATGTTTACCATATGCCACTGAGCTTTTGAGGTTGATTGTTATGCAGCATTATTTGGACCGTAGATAACAGATACAAAATGTAATTATTTTCCCCTTATACTCAGTTCACAGAAGAAACACAAGCACAGAATATCTTCCACGAAAAAGTTGTTCTTTTGTTCCTTTGATTGGTTTTATGTTAGTGTGTTCCCCTGAGGCTAGGAGCCCCTAACTTTGGGTAGGAGGCACCCTTGCTGATGTTTATGCTCCTTTCTGAAGCACAAGTGAGAGAGATCACCGGAGTGCATGGAGGGGGAAAGCCCCACTTGCTGTCTTCATGTGACTATTGGTAGCTTTGAAATTTTTATTTTGATGTGACTCTCCCTTGCTGGAAAATGGCCTGGCGTTTGACTTTTTTTTTTTTTTTTTTTGAAAAGAAATCAAATTTGAGATCCCGAGGGATTTTAGCAGCTAAAGTGTAAACTTGGATGAAAGCAAAATCAGAATAATAATAGCTAATGTTTAGAGCATGCTTTAACATGCCAGGAATGAAAGCTTAGAGATGTTATGTACATATATTCATTAATTTTAAGCTTCAGGACAACTTTATGGAATAGGAACAATTATTAATGACCCCCCTTCTACAGATGAGGAAACTAAGGTACAGGGAGGTTATGTAACTTACCCAAGGACACTTGCCCAGCTAGTAAATAATGCCAACCCAGGCACTAAGATGCCAGGGCCCATGACTTTGACTACAAAATTATATTAGCTCTGACCAGCTTGGAGCACATGGGAACCACATACTTGGTTGGTACACATGTAAATTCTGCTCCTCTGCCCCCTCAGCAAATCAGCAAGGGACCCACCATGTCCTACGTGGGGTCATTCTCACGCATCTTTACCGCCAGAACTAACAACCCCATGAAGACCTCCCCCAGAACACTTCCCCAAGACTCCTCCCCAATCCTTCCCCTTTTCATGATGTACTAGCTTATTTGTTAGCCTACATTTATTGAATACTAGCCCTCTAGGGGTTTATATGAAATTTTCAGTTTAACACATATAATCAATTAGGGGGTTTTATATTATGCCCATTTTACAGATGAGCAAAAAGACTTTAGAAGAAAGTAGGTACCTGATCAGCTTACAAGAGGCAGAGCCATGACCAATCTTTTAAACTCCAAAGCCCCCCATTCCTAACCTAGTGCATTCTATCCACTGTCTCCATACAGGGCTCTCTGATTCAGTGTTAGTTCTGAGTAGCTACGAGATATGCATTTCTATACTTGAACCTACTTTCCTTTGGGCCCTAGTTCCTCTACTGTAGAAATTTAATCTCCACCTGAAGTTCTCTGCTTTTCTTTCAAGTGAGAAGGGAGAGGATGAGATGCTGAGGATGTGCTCTCAGTTGCTGTCATCTGTCCAGGAGGTAACTCTCTTCCTATCTAGGTTTGGCCATCCATCCGTGCAGTTCACTGCTGCATCCTATCTGAGCCGTCAAGCATTACCTCATGCCTGCTGGTTCTCAGGGCTGCACTTGTGCAGTTTGGGGGAAGTATTACAGAGTCCCTGGCCACTCTGGGCTGAGGAAAGCTGTGAGTATGTCTCAGACTTGTGTGTCTGTCTGGATACTCACTCCATGCAGTTGTATGATTTGCTCCCACACCCCTGGACCTGTGTGACTCTTTACTGACCTGAGGCTCTCAGTGGCCTACCTGGGGATGGGAATTCCAGAACATTCTCTAGGGAGTCGGGTCCTAGGACCCCTTCACAGACATCCTCCAGCATCCCCTCTCACTTGCTCCTCCATCCCACTTTGAGCACACCACTCACTTAACATTCTCTCTCATCATTCTTTCTGGGTGTTCTATGTTTACAGGTCCTATTTTCCCAAATGGGGTGATTTTTATTTTTTTGGCCTGAGACAATGAAGAACCACAGGAGGGACACTTAGTAAACTACTAATTTCAAACAAGTGAAGAACTTTGCTGTGTTCCTCCAAGCAAAATTAATTTGCCAGTTGTATTCCTTGTTGTCTGAAAACTTGGGATCAAAAAATAAATCAAGAGGGCAAAGATGACTGCTATCACTGACCTCTGAGATTCAGCAGAGGGAAGTTGGAACCTGTCCCCTTCATTAGGCTAAGTTCTCATATTTTTAAAGAGCTTTCTAGAAAATTGGCACTAGCACTCTGCTCCTAAGTACTGTGTATGGTTAGTCATTCAGTCATGTCTGACTCTTTGTGACCCCATGGACTGCAGGCTGCCAGGCTCCTCTGCCCATGGGGATTCTCCAGGCAAGTGGGTTGCCATGCCATCCTCCAAAGGGTCTTTCCAACCCAGGGATCGAACCCAGGTCTCCCACATTGCAGGCAGATTCTTTACTAGCTGAGCTACCAGGGAAGCCTGCTCCTATGTAATAATCTTGAATGATAATGATAACAATAAAACCATTAATAATAACAGCTAGCCTTATTGAAGGCTTATTATGTACCAGGTGCCTTAAAAGCTTTTTCATTTACTAACTCATTTCACCTTCAGAAAAATTCTATGAACCAAGGACTTCTATCATCCCCAATTTATAGGTATGGAAGCTAAGTGGGCAGATAAAATGGCTAAGAGGACACAACACGTAAGAGCCAAAGGATTTGAATATATAGATGGTTGAGCACTGTAGCCTTCCCTTTTAAACATTTGAGATTGACCTATTCATTATAGGCTTACTCAGCTGGGTTAAAAAGAAAAGGATGGGGGGGGGAATCTGTGTTTATGGAATAAAAGACAAGAAGTACAGGATGGAAGGGCAATTGACCAAATATCCATTCAGTTATCCTAGAATATTCTGTCAGTGTAAATTTCTCCTAGAGCTTCCATTATCCCTTGCAGATCTGTGCAGCCTCTGTACACAGTATGTCTTATATTGAGTGAGTGAATGAAGTCGGTCAGTCATGTCCAACTCTTTGTGAGCCCATGGTCACCAGGTTCCTCCATCCACGAGACTTTCTAGGCAAGAATACTGGAGTGGGTTGTCATTTTCTTCTCCAGGGAATCTTCCCAACCCAGGGATCGAACCCAGGTCTCCCACATTGTAGACAGACGCTTTACCGTCTGAACCACCAGGGAAGTCCATGCCTTATATTGGGTTGGCCCAAACTGAAAAAGCCGAATGAACTTTTGGGCCAACCCAGTATTATTGTGGTTGTGACACCACCCTGTCATGGTGTTCCTGGACCCTTGTCTTGGCTGCTAGAGTATAAGGGATCCCTGAGGGCAGGGCTGGTCCTCCTGTGGGCACAGTGGCAACACATGCCAGGGGCTTAGTAAAATAACTGCTGTGGGCTGTAGCTACCTGCTTGTGACACAGGAACTGCCCTGACTGGAATAGTCTCCCTTACAGATTACAGGTGAATGGCTCAGCTGGCTGCCCTTGCCCCAGGTGGGTGCCTGTCTGTGAGCACAGAGGCTGGATCCTGCCTGTGACACTTGAAGGCCAGCTGCCTGGATAGTCTATCTCTGCCCTCCTGTGCGGCTCCCCAGCGCTGGTCACACAGATGCCCTCAGGCACACCAGGTGTTTTTATCTCATCTTCTTATCCTGTGTCTAAAGCAATGACTCAGCTCTTCATCTGTCCAACAATTGTTTGTTGAAATTGAATTCACTGTCAGAGCTGTCACCTTCTTGATGGGAACATGGGAAATGGTTTATGTGTCCTTAAACAATGGTGAACAGATGGCGTAGACTATTCAGATCGGAATATAGTGAGACATCAAATCAAGATGCCCTTCATCATGTGGGCTTTGCTCCCCCTTGAAGGCACGATCCTTTCTAAGTAGCCATTACCACTTTCTGTTGAATAGATGTAAAATAAAGACCACCTGTCCCAGGAATTCCCTGGCTGTCCAGTTAGGACTCAATGCTTTCACTGCTGGGATCTGGGTTCAATCCCTGGTCAGGGAACTAAGATCCCACAAATAATGTGGTATGGCTGAAAAAAAAAATAATAAAATGAAGCCCTGAGCTTCTGTGTATGTGTCCAGCCTAGCTCCTCTGTGCTAGGTCTTCCCTGGGAACTGGGGAAACCAAGATGAAGAGGACCCTGCCATTGGCCTCTATGAATTCACCACCTAAGTAGTGGTGGTGGTGGAGGAAGTCCCTGAACTGGAGATAATTATTAAAACTGCAGTGGGAGCAATGCTAGAAACATGTACAGGGGCTCTCATTCTCCCTGAGACAGCCAGGAGAGGAATCTTGAAAAGTCGTCTAGAGAAGGAATGTAAATGGGAAGAGAATTCCAGGCAAGGGAACAGCACAGGCAAAATCATGAGGTGAGAATCGTGAACGGTGTGGAAAGTGAACCGAGTGGGCAGTGGTCATGAAGGAGACGCCAGCAGAGGCTGGGCTGGATGATAGATCTTTGGCAAAGACCATCACAATATTGTAAAGTAATTATCCTCCAATTAAAATAAGTTAATTAATTAGAGGAAAAAGAAAGCAGGACATTTCTCTCTAGGCTCAGGGGAGACATCAGGGAGTCTTACCCATTGGGGAACACAGCTGCATATGCGCATTAGAGATGGTTCTATAGCAGACTGCTTGGTACTGTGTCACACACATCCCTCAAAGCGCTTCTGATTTCAGCTGTAGCTGCAGTGCGCAGTTTCTCAGAAGCTCAGACTCACCAGTGGCCTGTGTGTCCTTTTCATTTTCTGTCCCAGGGTCTTTTCTACCACCACAGGGGCCCACTTAGCCTGAACACAGGTCTGGAAGTGTAGGGCAGTTAATGCCACCATGGGCAAGCCTGAATCGATGGAGTGGAGGCTGGTGGATGAACGCCCCTGCTTCCCATTCTCCAGGTGGGGAATTGTTAGAGGCATTCTGGATGCTTCCCAGGAGGTCCCAGGGGACCTCCATAGCAGCAACCTTGATAATATGCCCTATGTTGATCCAATTTACCTTGTTACCTCATTCTCTCCCTGCTTCTCCACCCCTGTTTTCTGGGATCTCTTGGGGCTTTCCTGGTGGCTCAGAAGTAAAGAATCTGCCTGCAATGCGGGAGACTTGGGTTCAATCCCTGGGTCAGGAAGATCCCCTGGAGAAGGGAATGCCTACCCCCTCCAGTATTCTTGCCTGGAGAATTCCATGGACAGAGGAGCCTGGCAGTCTACAGTCCATGGGGTTGCAGAGTCAAACATGACTGAAGGGACTTAGCACACACAATCACATTGGCCCTTGAGTGCCTGAAACTGCCATCCTCCCATTTGTCTATCCATCTAACCTTCCATCTATCCACCCCTTCATCCTCCTATCCATCCAGCCATCCATACCCCATCTGTCCATCCATCCAAACTCTATATTATTGATTGAGTGCTTCATAAGTACTAAGAAATGTTTCCAGTACTGGAGATTGCCTTGGCCTACATTCTCCAGGAAACAGAGCTTGAGGCAAAGATTAAAATACTGATCTTTCCAAAGTCAGTTCTCTATGTCGTCTTCTGTATTCCTGCCCTGCAACAGGTTCATCAGTTGTTGTTGTTCAGTAGCTCAGTCGTGTCCTACTCTTTGTGACCCCATGGACTGCCACATACCAGGCTTCCCTGTCCTTCACCATCTCCTGGAGCTTGCTCAAACACACGTCCACTGAGTCAGTGATGCCATCCAACCAGCTCATCCTCTGTCACCCCCTTCTCCTCCTGCCTTCAATCTTTCCCAGCATCAGGGTCTTTTCCAATGAGTCAGCTCTTCACATCAGGTGGCCAAAGGTTCATCAGTACCATTTTTCTTATAGTGGGGGAAGGAGAGGATAGGACAAAATGAGAGGGTAGCACTGACATATGTAACATGTATACACTACCATGTGTCAAAAACAGATAGCCAGCGGGAAGCTGCTGTGTGATCACAGGGAGTGCAACCTGGTGCTGTGACAACCTAAAGGGGTGGGGTGGGGTGGGATAGAGAGGGAGGTGCAGGACAGAAGGAACATATGTGTACTTGGGGCTGATTCACACTGTTGTATGGCAGAGGCCAACACGCTATTGTAAAGCAATTATCCTCCAATTAAAAATTTTTAATTAAAAAAATACTAATGTTTCATTTTTGAAGTGCAAACCCAGGGCAGTGAGCATGAGGGAAAGGAAATGAGGTGAATAAAAATATGAATGATACGTTACTGTGTTGACTTTTGCTTAATGATGAGCTGTGGAGAGACAAGACTAGTTGCTCAGCAGATGCACCAAACTTGCCATAGAGAACTTCTCTGGATGGGATGCAAGTAGAGTAGTTCCTGGGAGCAGGAACGGAAAAGTGATTTATATGCTGGCTCCTCTGCCTCATTCATTTCCTATTTCCTGTTGGTTGTATGTAGTTTCTCCCACGGGGAGTCAGCGGTGTTGGACATTTAGTTCACAGTTAGTCCTTCTGGTGGGTTGACCTTTGATGGTTACACAGCCAGATGCTCTGTACCATGTGCTTCTTTCACATTTGGAAATGGCAGAAAGGTTGGGCTATGTGACTGGTGAGCCTCCTGCAGAAGGCAGAACCCAGTGCCTTGAATGGGCACAGTAGGGCATTCAGTGCTGCTCAGTTCAGTTGCTCAGCATGTCCGACTCTTTGCGACCCCATGGACTGTAGCATGCCAGGCTTCCCTGTCCATCACCAATTCCTAGAGCTTGTTCAAATTCATGTCCATTTAGTTGGTGATGTCATCCAACCATGTCATCCTCCGTCATCCCCTTCTCCTGCCTTCAATCTTTCCCAGCATCAGGGTCTTTTCCAATAAGTCTGTTCTTTGCATCAGGTGGCCAAAGTATTGGAATTTCAGCTTTAGCATCTGTCCTTCCAGTGAACATACAGGATTGATTTCCTTTAGAATTGACTGGTTGGAACTCCTTGAAGTCCAAGGGACTCTCAAGAGTCTTCTCCAACACCACAGTTCAAAAGCATCAATTCTTCCTTGCTCAGCTTTTTTTATGGTCCAACTCTCACATCCATACATGCTACTGCTACCGCTAAGTCACTTCAGTTGTGTCCGACTTTGTGTGACCCCATAGATGGCAGCCCACCAGGCTTCCCTGTCCCTGGGATTTTCCAGGCAAGAATACTGGGGTGGGTTGCCATTTCCTTCTCCAGTGCATGAAAGTGAAAAGTGAAAGTGAAGTCGCTCAGTCATGTCTGACTCTTTCCGACCGCATGGACTGTAGCCTACCAGGCTCCTCCGTCTCTGAGAGTTTCCAGGCAAGAGTACTGGAGTGGGGTGCCATTGCCTTCTCCGCACATCCATAATGACTACTGGAAAAACCATAGCTTTGACTAGGCGGACCTTTGTTGGCAAAGTAATGTTTCTGCTTTTTAATATGCTGTCTAGCTTGGTCATAGCGTTTCTTCCAAGGAGCAAGGGCCTTTTAATTTCAAGGCTGCAGTCACCATCTGCAGTGATTTTGGAGCCCAAGAAAATAAAGTTGCTCACTGTTTCCTTTGTTTCCCAATTTATTTGCCATGAAGTGATGGAACCAGATGCCATGATCTTAGTTTTCTGAATGTTGAGTTTTAAGCCAGCTTTTTCACTCTCCTCTTTCACTGTCATCAAGAGGCTCTTCAGTTCCTCTTCACTTTCTGCCATAAGGGTGGCATAAGGGTGGTGTCATCTGCCTATCTGAGGTTGCTGATATTTATCCTGGCAATCTTGATTCCAGCTTGTGCTTCATCCAGCCCAGCGTTTTGCATGATGTACCTTGCATAGAAGTTGAATAAGCAGGGTGACAGTAAACAGCGTTGACATACTCCTTTCCCAATTTGGATCCAGTCCATTGTTCCATATCCGATTCTAATTGTTGCTTCTTATCCTGCATACAGATTTCTCAGAAGGCAGGTAAGGTGGTCTGGTATTCCCATGTCTTTAAGAATTTTCCACAGTTTTTTGGGATCCACACAGTCAAAGGCTTTGGTATAGTCAATGAAACAGTAGGGTGTGATGTAGACCAAATGACTGGTAGCTCCAAGGGAATCGGAGAAGGTGCAGAAGATTTGTGTCACATACAGAGGAGAGCAGAAACAAGACAAGACTGTGCCCAGTGAAAAGTAAATGCAAGAGATGTATTCCTGATGCATCCAAGGGGAGAGATGCATTCCATGTCCATCTACTCCTCTGCCACCCTCAGAAAACCATAATTCAAAAAGACCCCAATACTCATAGCAGCACTGTTTACAATAGCCAGGATGTGGGAGCAACCTAGATGTCCACTGACAGATGAATGGATAAATAAGCTGTGGTACATGATAAGGCTTCCTGATGGCTCAGTGGTAAGAGACTCTGCCTGCAATGCTGGAGACACAGGAGGTGTGGGTTCAGTCCCTGGGTCAGGAAGATCCCCTGGAGTAGGAAATGAGAACCCATTCCAGTATTCTTGCCTGAAGAATCCCATGGACAGAGGAGCCTGGTGGTGTACAGTTTACAGGATTGCATAGAGTCAGACATGACTAAGCTCACACACAAAAATGGGTACATATGTGCAGTGGAATATCAGTCATAAAAAGGAATGAATTTGAGTCCCTTGAAGTGAGGTGGATGAACCTAAAATCTGTTGTACAGAGAGAAGGTAGTCAGAAAGAGAAAAACAAATATCACATATTAATGCATATATATATGGAATCTAGAAAATGGTACTGATGAACCTATTTGTAGGACAGGAATAGAGAGACAGACAGAAGAAGGAGAAGGTGGGATAACCTGAGTGTAGCAGTGACATATATACACTACCATGCATACGACAGATGGCTAATCTAGGAAGCTGCTGAAGAACACAGGAAGTTCAGCCTGGTGCTCTATGACAACCTGGAGGCAGGCGATGGGGTGGCAGGTGGGAGGGAGGTTCAGCAGGGAAAGAATATAGGTATACCTATGGCTGATTTATGTTGATATGTGGCAGAAACCAACACAACATTGTAAAGAAATTATCCTCCAATTACAAATAAGTTAAAAAATGAAAATTAAAAAAAAAGTAAATGTAAGAGAGACAGAGAGAAAAAAGGATTGCCTGGGTGGATAAGGTACCTTAGGTAGTCCCTTTCAGGTGGCTGATATTTGCATTGAGACATGGAGATGGTCAGACACAGGCCTTCAGAAAGAACTTTCTGGGCAGAGGGGACGGGAGGTGCAAGGCCTTGAGGTGGGAACAAGTTGGTAAAGTTGAAGAACAAATAGAATGCCACCATAGCTAGAGAAAGTGGAGCAAGGGAGAGAGTGGAAGGAAGTAGGCAGGAATTAAATCATGTAGATCAAAGAGCCTGGAGTCCCATTGCCAGAGGCATCATCATATTATCCACACATTCCTAACTGTCTTTCATCCAAAAGGAGGGTTAATGGGGTTTTAGATTGGAATTAGTTTTGATCTGGAAGTTGGATGGAGATGGCAGCATTTGAGAATCAAGTCATTATCTCGAAGAGCTTTTAAGCAAACTGAATACATAACATCTGAATAGTATTGATAGATGAACTGTTACAGTTTATAGGAAATTGTTATTATCAGTAATTATAACTACATCAAGGAAAGTAATTACTGATTCAAGTTTGAGAAGTTCTTGGCTACATTCTGCTCATTCCCTGCTGTCTGTCCTCTGATAGCAATCCCACAGAGCACTGGGTGGAAAAAACATATTTAATCTAATAAAGGTTGCCCTCACATCGCTCCTGTTCTGTGACATGCCATTTACTGAATCATCTATTATTGCCCAAAGAACAAAGATGAGCTTCACTAAGCAAAGGGATGATAAAGTTCACTTGAAAATTGGGGAAGAAATTGCAAAACTATTTGAGGCTAAGGGTACAATCACACACAGAAATCAATAGCTGTCAGCAAACGAGGAGGGAGGAGAATGAATAAAAACAGTAAGTAATGCTGAGAAATGACTCAGAGGCAAATAGCCAATCAAGTAGAAGTCTAGGTGCACTGCTAAGAGCTCTTGCACTGGAATCAGATGGGTCTGAGTGTGAACTCTGCTTTGCTACATGGGCATCTAATGTGTCCTTTGAAAGCCTCAGCTGATTCATCTGCACAATGGGAAGAGTAATTCTACCTGCTTCCCAGGTTACAGGGAGCACCTCATGACACAATGAGTATGAGCTCTTCACGTGTGTCCGTAGTAAAAGTTCAGACAATGAGATTGTCATCATCACCGCTGTCCCCGTCCTCCTCCTCTCCTTTCTCCTCTAGTCAAGGTTTATCAAAATAACACAAAAGACAGGCTAGTGCAGTGAGGAATCGTCCAAAACCTTACTTTCTCCAACTGTCTGAGAAGAGAGGAATCCTTTTTTTAAAAAATCCTACAAAAGTATTTATTGTGAAAAAGATGCCCTTTGGGCTTTCCTTTACCTCACATCATTGACAGTTAAATGAGTTTCTTCCACCTCATGCTCAAACTCCAAGTTTAATTATTCACACATACTCACAAGAGCCCTCCCTATATTAAAAAACTATCAAAGGGAATTCAGGATTGTGAATTAAAAAATTGAAATACTGAGTAGTTTATAACTCTTCCCATACTGCATCATTTCTTTCTTTCATTAAAAAAAAAACACACACACAACTTTAAACATTTGATGTAAATGTTTTTGTTTGTTCTGGGTTTTGGTGCAGGCTGGGAGTGTGAACAACATGAAAGTAAGTGATAGTGAGAGTGATGAAAAGATAGCTTGATTGTTACAGACTGATATGCAAGACACTAGAGGTAAATAATAATAACCACTGTGTTCTGGCACTGGCATAACAACTCAGTAGACATTATCGCTTTTATGCCTTGTGCCTTTTTGATAATGCATATATTGCTATTCTTTCTTTACAAATAAAGAAAGTAAGGCTTCTTGAAGTTGAGCTAGTTCTTCAAGGCTGCCCGGCTAGTAAGCGTATCAGCTATGGGACTCAAAAGGCAATTGGTCAGAATTCAGAGCCTAGGCTTTTAAGCAGTGTATTCTACTTCCTCACCCATCTACCACTCATCCACCCATCCATCTGTGCATCATCTACCATCCAGTCGCCATCTATCACTCATCTTCCTATTCATCCATCCGTCCATCCATCCACTGTCTATCCACCCTTCTACTTAGTCATGCATTCTTCCATTAACTGAGCAGTTTTTGATGGCAATGCCTCACACGTATGTCTTAAATGTGTCTCAGTCTCTCTTCCCTGCCAATGCCAAAACCCAGACTGACCTATCATTTTCTCTTGCCTGGATGGCTGCAGTGATCTCCTATCTGGTCTCCATATCGTCATACTTTTTCCTCTACAGTCTGTTTTCATTCCTATACCCATTTGAATGCAGAGTTCCAAAGAATAGCAAGGAGAGAAAAGAAAGCCTTCCTCAGTGATCAGTGCAAAGAAATAGAGGAAAACAATAGAATTGGAAAGACCAGAGATCTTTTCAAGAAAATTAGAGATACCAAGGGAATGTTTCATGCAAAGATGGGCTCTATAATGGACAGAAATGGACCTAACAGAAGCAGAAGCTATTAAGAAGAGGTGGCAGGAATACACAGAAGAACCATACAAAAGATCTTCATGATCGATATAACCACAATGGTGTGATTACTCACCTAGAGCCAGATATTCTGGAATGCTAAATCAAGTGGACCTTAGGAAGCATTACTATGAACAAAGCTAGTGGAGGTGATGGAATTCCAGTTGAGCTACTTCAAATCCTGAAAGACAACGCTGTGAAAGTGCTGCACTCAATATGCCAGCAAATCTGGAAAACTCAGCAGTGGCCACAGGACTGGAAAAGGTCAGTTTTCATTCTAATCCCAAAGAAAGGCAATGCCACAGAATGCTCAAACTACCGCACAATTGCATTCATCTCACACACTAGCCAAGTAATGCTCAAAATTTTCCAAGCCAGGCTTCAATAATAGGTGAACCGTGAACTTCCAGATGTTCAAGCTGGATTTATAAAAGGCAGAGGAAGGAACCAGAGATCAAATTGCCAACATCTGTTGGATGATCAAAAAAGCAAGAGAGTTCCAGAAAAATATCTATTTCTGCTTTATTGACTCTGCCAAAGCCTTTGACTGTATGGATCACAACAAACTGGAAAATTCTGAAAGAGATGGGAATATTGGACCACCTGACCTGCCTCCTGAGAAATCTGTATGCAGGTTAAGAGGCAACAGTTAGAACCAAACATGGAACAACAGACTGGTTCCAAATTGGGAAAGGAGTATGTCAAAGCTGTATATTGTCACCCTGCTTATTTAACTTATATGCAGAGTACATCATAAGAAATGCTGGACTGGATGAAGTACAAGCTGGAATCAAGACTGCTGGGAGAAATGCCAATAACCTCAGATATGCAGATGATACCACCCTTATGGCAGAAAGTGAAGAAGAACCAAAGATCCTCCTGATGAAAGTGAAAGACGAGAGTGAAAAAGCTGGCTTAAAACCTGTCTCTTATACACATCTAGATGTGTATAAGAGACAGGAATAGTATTGATAGATGAACTGTTACAGTTTATAGGAAATTGTTATTATCAGTAATTATAACTACATCAAGGAAAGTAATTACTGATTCAAGTTTGAGAAGTTCTTGGCTACATTCTGCTCATTCCCTGCTGTCTGTCCTCTGATAGCAATCCCACAGAGCACTGNGCTGGCTTAAAACTCAACATTCAGAAAACTAAGATCATGGCATCTGGTCCCATTACTTCATGGCAAACAGATGGGGAAACAGTGGAAACCATGATAGACTTTATTTTTCTGGGCTCCAAAATCACTGCAGATGGTGACTGCAGCCATGAAATTAAAAGACGCTTGCTCCTCAGAAGAAAAGTTATGATGAACCTAGACAGCATATTAAAAAGGAGAGACATTACTTTGCCAACAAAGGTCCATCTAGTCAAAGCTATGGTTTTTCCAGTGGTCACATATGGATGTGAGAAAACTGAGTGCCAAAGAATTGATGCTTTTGAACTGTGGTGTCAGAGAAGACTCTTGAGAATTCCTTGGACTGCAAAGAGATCAAACCAGTCCATCCTAAAGGAAATCAGTATTGGATATTCATTGGAAGGACTGATGCTGAAGCTGAAGCTCCATACTTTGGCCACTTGATGTGAAGAACTGACTCATTGGAGAAGACCCTGATGCTGGGAAAGATTGAAGGTGAGAGGAGAAGGAAATGAGAGTGGATGAGACAGTTGGATGGCATCACTGACTCAATGGACATGAGTTTGAGTAGGCTCCGGGAGTTGGTAAAGGACAGGGAAGCCTGGTGTTCTGTAGTCCATGGGGTCACAAAGAGTTGAATGCGACTGAGCGACTAAACTGAACTGAACTGTTTTCATTCCAGCTACCTGGGTGATCTTCTTGAGGAACATATTACTCCCTTCATTAAAGTCCTCTAATGTATTACTCTTGTATTTGAGGTAAGACTGAAACCAAACCCAACCTTCTCTGGCTGTCCTCTGCCCAACCTCTGTCACTGGCTGCTTCTGACTGATGTCATTCTAGCCATGCTGATCCACTGTCTACTCCTCAAACAAGGCTGTCTTGCCTTAGGAACACTCCAATTATCACTATGCTCTGAATATTCCTCCCTTGGGTGGCTTCTTTCTTTTCATATAGAGAATTCAGCTCACATCTCTTCATCAAAGATGCTTTTCCTAATCACTTCAATGAAAGTAGAACCTATCTCACTTAGCATTCCAGTTGACCTTCAATTTACTGATCCACTCATTATTTTTTTTCACCACGTTTCCTAATTCCCCTCTTTTTAGGCTCCCCCTCCCCTGTTGTTGCTTTAGTCACCAAGTCGTGTCCGACTCTGTGACCCCATGAACTGTAGCCGGCCAGGCTCCTCTGTCCATGGGGTTTCCCAAGCAAGAATACTGGAGTGGGTTGCCATTTCCTTCTCCACCCCCTCTCCTAGCCCAGGTACACCAAAAAACTAGCAAACAGGAGCCTAGAGCAAATCAAAGCATAATTCAATTCATAGATGCTTATTGATCACCTGTAGTCCATGCTTATCGCCCTGTTGTCAATGGCAGAATATAGTGAAGAACAAAACAGACATGGCTCCTGCTCTCAGGGAGCGTACATTATAGTGAAGATAGACGCACACACACAATGAAACTAGGATAACTGCCAAGATTCGTAACTACTATAAATTCAGTGATGTGATAAAGAGTGAAGGCAATGCAAGAGGGTTAAACTTTACATCATCTGACAGAGGAGTCTTTTTGGAGTAGCAGCATCTGAACTGAGAAGGAGAAAGTAGAGGAGGAGTCAGCCACTCAAAGCAATATGCAGAGGGAAACACATGCAAAGCCCCTCAGGTCAGCTCATGCCAGGTGTATTAAAGGAACAGAAATGAAAAGCTGGACTGGAAGAAACACAAGCTGGAATCAAGATTGCTGGGAGAAATATCAATAACCTCAGATATGCAGGTGATACCACCCTTATGGCAGAAAGTGAAGAGGAACTAAAAAGCCTCTTGATGAAAGTGAAAGAGGAGAGTGAAAAAGTTGGCTTAAAGCTCAACATTCAGAAAATGAAGATCATGGCATCCGGTCCCATCACTCCATGGGAAATAGATGGGGAAACAGTGGAAACAGTGTCAGACTTTATTTTTTTAGGCTCCAAAATCACTGCAGATGGTGACTGCAGCCACGAAATTAAAAGATGCTTACTCCTTGGGAGAAAAGTTATGACCAACCTAGACAGCATATTCAAAAGCAGAGACATTACTTTGCTGACTAAGGTCCGTCTAGTNGTCCTATCACTTCATGGGAAATAGATGGGGAAACAGTGGAAACAGTGTCAGACTTTATCTTTTTGAGCTCCAAAATCTGCAGATGGTGACTTCAGCCATGAAATTGAAAGACTCTTACTCTTTGGAAGAAAGGTTATGACCAACCTAGATAGCATATTGAAAAGCAGAGACATTACTTTGCCGACAAAGGTCGTTTAGTCAAGGCTATAGTTTTTCCAGTGGTCATGTATGGTTGTGAGAGTTGGACTGTGAAGAAAGCTGAGCGCTGGAGAATTGATGCTTTTGAACTGTGGTGCTGGAGAAGACTCTTGTGAGTCCCTTGGTCTGCAAGGAGATCCAACCAGTCCATTCTAAAGATCAGCCCTGGGTATTCCTTGGAAGGAATGATGCTAAAGGTGAAACTCCAGTACTTTGGCCACCTCATGTGAAGACTTGACTCATTGGAAAAGACTCTGATGCTGGGAGGGTTTGGGGGCAGGAGGAAAAGAGGACTCAGAGGATGAGATGGCTGGATGGCATCACCGAGTCGATGGACGTGAGTCTGAATGAACTCTGGGTGATGGTGATGGACAGGGAGACCTGGCGTGCTGTGATTCATGGGGTCGCAAAGAGTTGGACACTACTGAGCGACTGAACTGAACTGAACTGAATAACTATAGTAGTTTACCAAGGCTGCCATAGCAAAATATCACAGAGTGGTTGGCTTAGACAACAGATACTGTTTTCTCACAGTTCTGCAGACTGGAAGTCCAAGTTCAAGTATTGGCAGGTTTTATCTTCTTCTGAAGGCTCTCTCCTTGGCTGGCAGAGGGCTACCTTCTATCTCTGTCCTCTCATGATTGTTCCTCTGATGTATCTCTATATGTCCAAACCCTCTCTTCTATAGGGACACCAGTTACATTGAATTAGAATCCACCCCAGTAGTTTCATTTAACTTTCCTTCTTTGAAGACCTTATCCCCAAATACAATTACATTTTGAGGTACTAGGTCTTCAGCATGTGAATTTGAGGGGATACAGTTCAGTCTGTAAGGATTGCAATCAAACCTTCTATATCTTAAGGATCTATCAGCTCAATTAAAAAAATCAAAACCAAAAAAAAAAACCTTGTAGATTTGGTGCCATCATACATATGCCTCTGTACTTGCTTTGAGGACTTCCCTGGTGGCTCAGAGGGTTAAGTGTCTGTCTACAATGTGGGAGACCTGGGTTTGACCCCTGGTTGGGCAGATCCCCTGGAGAAGGACATGGCAATCCACCCCAGGACTATTGCCTGGAAAATCCCATGGACAGAGGAGCCTGGTAGGCTACAGTCCATGGGCTCACAAAGAGTCAGACACGACTTCGCGACTTCGCTATAGTCACTATACTCGCTTTGATATGATAACTTGTGTTGATTGTAAAGTGGATACAATCTCACCTGAGAAATTACAAATTAATCTTACAAATTGCAGGAATAGTCCTCCTACCCCTCCCCTTGTTTCATACTTATCCTTGGCACAGGAACTTTAGTTTCTGCGGAGTGAGTTAGAACAGGAGAGATGGAAATGTAATTAGCTTACATACATAGAAAAATAAGATTGGAACTTTATAATGCATATATTGTATGTTTGTGTGAGGGTATAGACTGATAGATAGGTACAGTACAAATATAAGGTGTGAGGACTTTATCCTAGCACATCGTTTCACTTGAGGGAAGACATCATTGAAAAGGTTGAGCTGCCAGAAAGAAAAAATCTCAACTGTCAAATTCCTGAGATTATTTTTTGGTTCTGTGACTATCAGAACCACAGGAAAGAATTTCAGAATGCAGCCAGTCTAAAAGGCCTTTGGTGTGTCTCTTTGTTGGCTCAGAGCAGGCTCTAAAAGGCTGAAACTTTCTTAGGTGGGAAATGGCTCCGCTTTGTTCAGAACTCTGGGCAACCGTGAGAGTAACATGTCACTCTAAAGTTCAGCTTCTGTTTTTTTCCTTATTGACATTCTGTCATCTTAAGTCCTGTGGTGACAGGAGTGAATCATAACACCAAGTTTTAATTTTATACTGTAAGTTTTGTTAGGTAAGGTGTAATTTCTCTGTTACCTTTAGGGATCATGATCAGCCTTTTAAAAATTGTCTTGTTGTTTTTTAAGTTGACATTCTCTTTTGATTAGTAAACTTTTTTTTTAACTTAAAAATAATTTCAACATGCCCGGAGGGAATATGTTCTTGTAATAAAATAAGATGTTTAGGTGGTTCTTGGCGACCAGCCTAGCACGGTGAGGCATGCGTTATTACACAGTTACACACATCCTGGTGTCTGTTTTATTACGTAATTGTTCTTCTCATTCAGAGATGCTGCTGAAAGCAGTTACATAAGTCCTATTCATTTTGTGGGGAACCTAAAAGATGGAAGTAAATAAGAGCCAAATTCATAGACATGGAGACGGCTGTTTCTTAGACTGAATGCTGCATCTCTTGCTGGAATATTGAGCTATACTCTCAGGAGACTGAGTCAGCACTTTTTGGTCTTCTTATTCCAATTGCCTTCAGGTTCCACCCATCCCCTCTGCCCCCGCCCCAGACAGCAAGCAATAATAGCAGCATCTGTAATTTGTGCATTTAGTTTTATTTAAAATTTTTTCCTTAACAGTGAAGTTGAGTGATATAGTGCTGACATTCTCTACCTCATGACTTCAAAAACCTGTTCTGTGTGCCTAGAAGTGTGACACACCTTTTTGGGTTTTTTAGCATTCACTTATTTAATTAATTTATTTTTTGCTGCACTGGGTCTTCCTTACTGCTGTGGGCTTTCTCTAATTGCACAGAGCAGGGACTACAGTTCCTTGTGGTGCACCGCCTTCTCATCGCGGAGGCTTTTCTTGTTTCGGATCATGAGCTCTGGGGCGCAGGGGTTCAGTAGTTGCAGCTCATAGTCACTAGAGCATAGACTCATTAGTATATCACACAGGCTTACTTGACCTGCAGATTGTGGAATCTTCCTGGACCAGGGCTCGAACCTGTGCCCCATGCAATTGCAGGCAGATTCTTATCCACTGTGCCACCAGGGAAGTCTCTGACACATCTTAAGGAAGTAAAGAAAAAGGGCCTCTGACTCTAAAAAGAAACAAAAAGGCAAGAAGAACAGCTTCTGTTAGGTAAAGCAGCTCTCAAAGACAGAGCTAGAGACTTTGGTTATACAAATGGTCTTGCTAGGGTCAGACCATCCTGGAGATTGAAGGGTCTTCTGATGCAGGGTTTTGGGTCTGGTATGCAGTGCTATGGAGGGAGAATCCTGGAAGCTCTGCCTAGCAGTGTGGGAATTTTCAACCTGCCCCATGGAGACTCTCCAGTTGAGGATGTGGGGTTTCTCCTGAGATATGTCAGGAGCTATGTAACAGGAGTGACTAGTCATTTTTTATAATGACTTAATAATGAGAAGGCAACCTGCTTCCTTTTTCCTCTTATTCCAATAGCTTCTCAAATCCCAAGGGAGCTTTGAATATCACTGAGTTACTCCGCAGCTTCACGTCAGGTCAAAATGACAAGAATTTGGTTTGGAAAGAGCAAGCTGTCTTCCTGGATGATAAGGAGTCCCTAGATACCAGTGCCTTCTTTTGAGAATGCAGCTGAAATCACACCCACCAAAATGCTTCTAACAGAGGGTATCCTGAGTCATTGAAAGGAGAAAGCAAAGGATGGAACTAACTGCTGATTCTGTTGGGCCCTGTAACTTGTTGTGAAATCTTGGTAGCAGTGAGATGGTAGTCCGTAAGGTCCTTGAGGACAAGGACTATGTCAGTAATTTTGTGTTGCCAGGATCAAACCCAGAACTTGATATACAAGAGATGCTTAAGATATGATGTTATTCATGCCTCTTATAGTTAATTTTAGGGGGCAACTTGTTTAGGTCACTCTACCCAGATACTTGGTGAGATATGTCTGGATGCTGCTACGGAAGTATTTTTAAAAGGATATTAACATTTATGACTGTAAACTTTGAGTAAAGTAGATTACTACTTAATTTGATGGGCTTTAGTATGAGTAGGCATCATTCAATCAGTTGAAAGCCTTGAGAGGAAGACTGACCTCCCTTGAGAAAGAGAGAATTCTGCCAGTAGATGGCCTTAAGAATTCAACTGCAACATCAGCTCCTCCCTGGGTGTCCAGCCTGCCAACAGATCCTACAGAACTTGAATTTGCCAGTCCCCATGATTTTGTGAGCTAATTCTAAATGAGTGAATGAAGGCCTCCCACATCTTTGCTTGACTCTGGGCTCTTTTCCCCCTCAATTCTAGTGGGAAGAGACTACTACGACAAGTTAAAACACCCACTCTTTGTCCTAAAATCCTAGTCTTTCCTCTAAATAGACAGTGAAAGCCCTAATACTGACAAGGATACCATGACAAGGGAAAGATGATTTGGGAACTCAAGGTGGTGGGGAAAGAAAGGAATTCAAACAACCCTTCTCAGAATCCTTGATTTTCTATTTACTACCAATGACCAGTGTAAAAATTGACTTGATTTAAGTGCCTTTGCTGGGTTCAAAGCCCCATCACCACTACCACCAGCAGCTCACCCTGCTGTGGCCTGGAGAGGCTGAAGACCACTTTTCAGCCTGATGTGATTTCTAACAGCTGAGATATTAAAACACTGAAAAACGGGGTTTATAATGGAAATGCTGACAGACTATTAACTATAGCAGCACTGCTCTAATAAATGGAATGGCTTGTCATAATCTCTAGTTCATAAATATGCAAATACAAGACTGGGGATTTGCTCCAAAGGATGTCTCTATAATTTTAACTGACCTTTACTGATACCAAATGAGCCTGTTGCTTCTGTTTTTGTACACTGGATATAAAGTACAGGAAATCCAGCCGCCTGTCGGCCTAAAGTATATAAAGTTGAAACAGCCAGCTACTAAACTCTGGGCTCCCATTCCATTTCTCTTTGCATTCACACTCTTTAGTGACATTTTCATTTTCCCCCCAACCCAGAGCGAGGGAAGTTGAGTGGGGGTGAAATCGAACATTGTTCATCCCTGCCCCCACCCTCCCGCCCCCCCGCCATTATTTCCACATGTCATAGTGCCTGCCTGGCCAAAATTCATGGATTGCCTCAAGGACAAACAGGCCATCTATGCTGAATTATAAATTTGAGTTTTATCCAGTTTTCCGCTTTTTGGACCAAATGGGCAGCAAATCCAGTGACTTCATTTTTAATAACCTAGATGTCATTTGTCCCATGTCTTTCAGCACAGAGTAAAGAGTTGGATGGCTAGCAGTTTTGCAGATTTTTTCCCCCTAATTATTTTAAGCTATTCAGTCTGGTATCCAAACTATTGATGCTGAGCCAAATTGCCAGCAGGGGAGAGATCTGTCCAATCCAGGAGCTAAATGAGTCACTGAGAGTCAATCTGTTTTTCCCTTGCTGCTGGGGTTTCCTCAGGCCCCCGGCCTCTCTGCTGAGGTCCCACACAGAGCCATAGGCTGGGCCTCAGCGGCCTCCTAGCCTCCATCTCCTGCCTGGCTCACAGTAGCTGGGGATGCCGAGCTGGCCTTGAAAATCCAGGACCTCCATCACGGTGTAGCAGAGGACTCACTTTGGCAGAAAATGAAGACATCTCGACCTTGTTGTGTTTGTCACTCCAGTAGCAAGCATGTCGGCTATCCAGAAAGGAAAGGGAGATCGAGAAACGGAACATGTCAGAGAGATGCCAAGCTAGCTCGCTGCTGCCTGTGGCCCAGTGCTCCTCCCCTTCCTAAGTGTCCAAATGGAATCCTCGGACACAGAATGCTTCAACTGGTGACCAAGAAAACAAAACAAAACAAGACTCGAGGTGGAACCGAAGGGGTGTGTGGTTCTGCTGGGAGTGGCGGCGGGAAGGAGAACCTAAGGCAGAGACTACGGGAGGGGCAGGTAGCACGCTAAGAACTGGGGAGAGGACCCAGTGCCTGAGAAGGGCTCCATTTTGTGTTCAATTGAGACATCTCATTTCTAACAACATTTACTAAAAAGGGAAATCCTTGACTCCTTGCTGGTAGGGCCAGTATTCAATCGCACACAAACACGCAGCCGATTTAAGATGAAGATAACTGGTATTTCATGGTCAATGACTAAATTAGCGGACACAGCTCTGTCCTGAACTTTGCGATCAGGACCGACATTTTTGGGTGGTGTGCATTGAGAACTTGGGTTATCTAAACTGGGTTGAGCCTTTAGTCTTTGAAAGTCAAATGCCATCAAGGAGTTCATGTTCTCTGCAAAGGTAGACAGGAGTTAATGTGGAATTCAGAAAACAATCACAGAACATTCTATTGTAGTAAGCTGAACTGCCCTAGGAGTGTTCAGGAATTAGAGAACTCAGGAGTTCCCTGAGAAATAAGAGAGTGAAGGAAAATATTGATTGATTGATTTGCTATAATTTTCAGATAGAAGTATATTTGAGCCAAAAATCTTAAAATGAGTAAGTTGGTTTTTCTGTTTTGTTTCTGTGTTTTGTTTTTTTTTTTTTGCATTGTGAAGTCTCAGGGGAAGGGGGAGGGGAGCTTTGTTTGTGATGGGGCAGTCAACTCTATTTCTGTAGTTCCAACAAAACTCACCTTTTTACATATTCATGTTGCTTTTTGATCTCCCTTTTCTCGGCTAGTAAGGTGACAAGGGCAGTTAGAGAAAAGAGATTTCTGAAACACAGAAAGATTTCTCACTGAAATCAGGCATGTACAATATTCGTGAATCGCTTTTCTTTTTTTTCCCTGCTGTCCCTCCTGTGATGGGGTCAATGGCTTCATTTAGGTTTTGTAGTGTGTTTCTGGATTTCACTGATCCAGGAAGTTCTGGGAAGTGCTCTCACCATCTTAGTCAGATGTAATTAACTAAAAAATAAAGGCCCCTCTTTTTCTTCACATTTTGAACCACAGATCATCGACTAATACCAAGCACGAAACACCAGTTTTCAGATCATTAGTACAAAGCATCTTCCGCAGGAGGCAATAAAATGTTACTTTATATAACTCAGCTACAAATACACTGCTTTCAGAAAGCAAGACTCTCCCTGAAAAGAAATTTACATGAAAACAGTCCCATTGTTTGAGAACTTATGCAAATAATGTGCAAAAGGGTTTGATAGTGATTTTAAAAAATTAAATCTTTATCACTGCCTGAGAAACTTGGTTACCTATAAAGTACTCTATTGCATTTATTTTTTTTAATGTGTACAATATAGAGTTTTAAAATTTTTAAAAAATTTTAAGCTTCAAACTTCTTCCTAAGCTTCAAAGTCTTCTATAATGAATGTCCTACAGAGAGTCTAGTGCTTTTTGGCTTAACATTTACGAGCATCACTCATTACTAGTTAAGAAAATTGAAGATAACAACCACAAAAACTGAGTATTTTGAACAACGTAAAATGTTTCTCCTGTGGGTGTAGCTTTTAGGGACCACATGGGGATTCACACCCCTCAGTGCTCAATCAGCAGAAGATGAGACTCAATTCGTGTTGAGTGTCTCAATTCGTGTTGAATGCCTCTCAACTCCCTGGTGTTAGGAATCTGGTTGGGTCCACTACCGCATGTTAAAACAATGGATTGCGTGTGCCAAGAATCTGATTTCCATAGAAGGACATGAAGGGGATGGGTGAAGAGTAGGATGTTGGACCAAATGTTGGGACATTTCCTTTTGATTTTTACTTTCTGTGAATTCTTTTGCATTTACTACCTACCATTTATCTGGCTTTGGTTCCTTCAATTTCTTTTCCTTCTAATGCACTGTGGAAGAAGATCAAAGTATGGAATTTCTTCTACTCCAGAGATTGGCATTTCTGCAGGCACAAATGAGATTGGTTTTCAGGCACCAAGAATTCCTGAACACCAAGAATTCCTTTAATAATGATCATGCCAGACAACATAGAGGTGGGAATCAGACACTTTGTTTCCAGTTCTGTCATTTACCAGCTTTGACATTTTGGAGGAGTCATTTTAATGTTGTTATGCCTCAGTTTCCTCTTCTATAAACAGAATCATCATCATCATCATCATCCTATCTCATCAGTTAAAAAAAATAAGCGAATGATCATTCATGTATACATTCATACATACTTTTTTTACACAAGTACCATTACATCATATGTTATGTAAAGTATAAAATACACAAACATGAAAATTAAATAATGAAATTACAAAATAAACATAAAGAAGTATTTTAATATTTTCTTGTCATCTTGCACAACTCGTGCAGTGCATGACCCCACTTTGGAGAAGTAAAATACATATAACATGCTTAGTGAAACTGAATCCCCCTTAAACCAAGTTTCCTTGCCTCCTTTATGATTATCCTCTCTATCCAAAGCTTTATTCTCTTTCTTATTCCTCCTCTGTTTCCCTCAGGAGGAGGAGTGACAAAGAAAAGCCGGGATTGAAACAAATCAGGAAAGTGCAGCATCCTCCCAGAAACAAGCGCCCCTCCATGTCTCCCATTTCTTGTTTATAGAAAAGGTTTTAGTATCCTAGACGTTCTCTGAGTTCCAAACAGCAGACTTAAGGAGTTACCAATTAGGGAAGTGAGAGAATGTGGAAACAAAGGAAAGACAGTTAAACAAGGTAGGTTGAATAATAGTTCAGCAAAAAAAGAGAGTCCTACTTCCTCCTTAAGGAATATACATAAATATCTGATGCATATCTTTGAGGTGTTCTACAGAAATGAAACTCCCACCCAGGTGGAAGATGGTGACAACACGCTGAACACAAGCATGTAAATCCCAGACTGGTTGGAACCAGAACGTTGGTGATTAATTTTCCTGAACACCCTGTTACCTCACCACCAAAGGATCAGAAGAAAGTCATGAACTCTGTACCCCTCACCCCCAAATCTGCTTCTATAAACTGTTCCCTGACAGCCACTGGGGAGTTCAGGTCTTTCGAGCATGAGCTTCCTGTTCTCCTTGTCTTGTGCCCTGAAAATAAACACTGTACTTTACTTCACCACAACTGATGTCAGTAGATTGGCTTTGCTGTGTGGCAGGTGAGTGGACCCAAGTTTGGTTTGGTAACTTTAGAACACTGCCTTACATGAAGCAAAACTCACTATATACTATGTATGATTTATTTTTATGCCCAAGGAAAAGTCCAACTGAAATGAAGAATTTTCAACCTCATATTGGCTTCTTTTTCTGACATGACTACCATTTCATGTACGTAGCAGAGAATGGCTGAGTTGTAAGTCAAAGCTCTTCCAACACAGAAGAATCTTTTTGCACAATCCTGGCCAATATTTTCTTCTACTGAGAAGAATTACAGAATTATTTTCAACAACACCTTATTTCCAAGAAAGATTGGTGACTTCTCCCCTTCAGATGGGTACTGAAGACAGTACAGTTGCTTTCTCTGGTGTGAAGCTGGCATGATATTACCTCCTTGATAAATGAAAACTATATCATAAGGATCTGTCCAAATGGGAAAGAGAATGGGGAGGGGGGAGATTCAAAATCGGAAGAAAACAGAAAAGTCTCTGTCTTTTTCCTAATTATCCTTTTACTGTAATCAGCACTGCCTTTGACATTATTTATCATATGCAATTGGTAAGACACTCTGATTTTGAAATTTATTATTTTGGCATTGAGTGTAAGTCTAGAAATTTGTATAAGTATATTCTTTGTATAATTTTTTCTATTTTCACACTCATTCTTTTGTTGTTCCTAAGCATTGTTACATATATTGAGCATCCGCTCTAAGTCCGGTACTGTGCCAGGCATTATTTTGGGTATGAATTTGTCTTTTGAACAAAGAGAAGCAAATCATAGGATCTAATGGAAGTAAATACAAAAGAGCCCAAATTCCCACTCAGGAACTTGGGATTTGCTAGGGAATTTGATATGAAACACATGGTAACTGACCTTAAATTAGTGAGCATCAGTCTTTCTCTTTGGAAGTTCTTTTATTGCCTACAGTGTAAAACTTTGAAAAAAAATCTTACAACAAAGTATTGAAAAACAATCAGAGATCTAAAAGCAGAACATGAATTTGGATTCACCTTCCAATTGACAAGAGCACACAGGAAGTATTTTTAATTCTGTTTGGGTTATTCTGGATTCACTGGGTAGCCAGGTTTAGAGATGTGCTTTGTGTTCAGACTTTTTCGTTGGCTTCATTCTTCTTGTCTCAATGCAGACAGTGGTAATATTCAGTGTGTATATGTTTGTGTTGGGGCTTCCCTGGGGGCTCAGTTGGTAAAGAACATGCCTGCAAAGCAGGAGACCTGGGTTTGATCCCTGGATCAGGGAGGTTCTCTGGAGAAGGAATGGCAAATCACTCTAGTATTTTTGCCTGGAAATTCCATAGTCAGAGAAGCCTGGAGGGCTACAGTCCATGGGGTCCCAAAGAGTTGGACATGACTGAGTGACTAAACTACCACCAACCACCATGCTTGGTTTAGATATTTCTAGTTGCACCAATTTCAGGTTCTCCTCTTATTTTTTGCACATAGAGAAGACCACATTTCCTGCAACTTAGGGGGATCTGTGACGAGTTCTAGCTAATGCATTGTAAACTGAAGCAGGATGGCGTCAGTTCTGAGTCAAGGCATAGAAAGGTGCCAATGAGACACCCCTTGTCTCTTCTTCCTTTTGCTGTGGATGCCTGGCTAGGTTGGCGTAACCTCCTTCAACGTGGTCCCTGAGTAACCATATGAGTAGAGTTTCCCACTAACTTGTGATGAATATGAAATGGAGCAAAAAGATAAAGTTAGTCTTGATAATCCACTGGGAGTTCAGGGCTAATTTTGTTACCTCAGAATAACCTATTCTATCCTGACAGTTACAGCGTTTTAGGTTTTGGGGAGTTTTTGGAAGAAGAGGGGATACTTGTATCTTTCTTCAAAGATGTTGTACTCTGAGAAACTGTAAAAAGTGTACCAGGATTTGAAGACATCAGGTGACTGAAGTGAGAGTGACTTACTAAAACATCAAGGAAAAGGACTTACATATCTGGAATAAAGATAAATGTCTTGACCAAATTTGCATCATCAGAACCGCATGGTGGTTCTTTAAGAGATTTATCCATGGAATTTGAATTGTGACAAGACTTTTCGTTTTTAAAGAATGGTAAAGGTGTCCATTCAGGCTTTTAAAAGTGAGGGATTTTTAAAAAGTGAGGTGATTTTCCATATGAGGTTTTTAAGATTTTACAAAATGAAGAGTTTGTATCACGAAAATTTCTAGGAATAATGACCACTTAGGTCTCTGAGAAAGACATTCAGAGGACAGAACCACAAATGGAAGCAAACAGAACTTGTCACAAGNAGGTCTTTCGAGCATGAGCTTCCTGTTCTCCTTGTCTTGTGCCCTGAAAATAAACACTGTACTTTACTTCACCACAACTGATGTCAGTAGATTGGCTTTGGTGTGTGGCAGGTGAGTGGACCCAAGTTTGGTTTGGTAACTTTAGAACACTGCCTTACATGAAGCAAAACTCACTATATACTATGTATGATTTATTTTTATGCCCAAGGAAAAGTCCAACTGAAATGAAGAATTTTCAACCCCATATTGGCTTCTTTTTCTGACATGACTACCATTTCATGTACGTAGCAGAGAATGGCTGAGTTGTAAGTCAAAGCTCTTCCAACACAGAAGAATCTTTTTGCACAATCCTGGCCAATATTTTCTTCTACTGAGAAGAATTACAGAATTATTTTCAACAACACCTTATTTCCAAGAAAGATTGGTGACTTCTCCCCTTCAGATGGGTACTGAAGACAGTACAGTTGCTTTCTCTGGTGTGAAGCTGGCATGATATTACCTCCTTGATAAATGAAAACTATATCATAAGGATCTGTCCAAATGGGAAAGAGAATGGGGAGGGGGGAGATTCAAAATCGGAAGAAAACAGAAAAGTCTCTGTCTTTTTCCTAATTATCCTTTTACTGTAATCAGCACTGCCTTTGACATTATTTATCATATGCAATTGGTAAGACACTCTGATTTTGAAATTTATTATTTTGGCATTGAGTGTAAGTCTAGAAATTTGTATAAGTATATTCTTTGTATAATTTTTTCTATTTTCACACTCATTCTTTTGTTGTTCCTAAGCATTGTTACATATATTGAGCATCCGCTCTAAGTCCGGTACTGTGCCAGGCATTATTTTGGGTATGAATTTGTCTTTTGAACAAAGAGAAGCAAATCATAGGATCTAATGGAAGTAAATACAAAAGAGCCCAAATTCCCACTCAGGAACTTGGGATTTGCTAGGGAATTTGATATGAAACACATGGTAACTGACCTTAAATTAGTGAGCATCAGTCTTTCTCTTTGGAAGTTCTTTTATTGCCTACAGTGTAAAACTTTGAAAAAAATCTTACAACAAAGTATTGAAAAACAATCAGATATCTAAAAGCAGAACATGAATTTGGATTCACCTTCCGATTGACAAGAGCACACAGGAAGTATTTTTAATTCTGTTTGGGTTATTCTGGATTCACTGGGTAGCCAGGTTTAGAGATGTGCTTTGTGTTCAGACTTTTTCGTTGGCTTCATTCTTCTTGTCTCAATGCAGACAGTGGTAATATTCAGTGTGTATATGTTTGTGTTGGGGCTTCCCTGGGGGCTCAGTTGGTAAAGAACATGCCTGCAAAGCAGGAGACCTGGGTTTGATCCCTGGATCAGGGAGGTTCTCTGGAGAAGGAATGGCAAATCACTCTAGTATTTTTGCCTGGAAATTCCATAGTCAGAGAAGCCTGGAGGGCTACAGTCCATGGGGTCCCAAAGAGTTGGACATGACTGAGTGACTAAACTACCACCAACCACCATGCTTGGTTTAGATATTTCTAGTTGCACCAATTTCAGGTTCTCCTCTTATTTTTTGCACATAGAGAAGACCACATTTCCTGCAACTTAGGGGGATCTGTGACGAGTTCTAGCTAATGCATTGTAAACTGAAGCAGGATGGCGTCAGTTCTGAGTCAAGGCATAGAAAGGTGCCAATGAGACACCCCTTGTCTCTTCTTCCTTTTGCTGTGGATGCCTGGCTAGGTTGGCGTAACCTCCTTCAACGTGGTCCCTGAGTAACCATATGAGTAGAGTTTCCCACTAACTTGTGATGAATATGAAATGGAGCAAAAAGATAAAGTTAGTCTTGATAATCCACTGGGAGTTCAGGGCTAATTTTGTTACCTCAGAATAACCTATTCTATCCTGACAGTTACAGCGTTTTAGGTTTTGGGGAGTTTTTGGAAGAAGAGGGGATACTTGTATCTTTCTTCAAAGATGTTGTACTCTGAGAAACTGTAAAAAGTGTACCAGGATTTGAAGACATCAGGTGACTGAAGTGAGAGTGACTTACTAAAACATCAAGGAAAAGGACTTACATATCTGGAATAAAGATAAATGTCTTGACCAAATTTGCATCATCAGAACCGCATGGTGGTTCTTTAAGAGATTTATCCATGGAATTTGAATTGTGACAAGACTTTTCGTTTTTAAAGAATGGTAAAGGTGTCCATTCAGGCTTTTAAAAGTGAGGGATTTTTAAAAAGTGAGGTGATTTTCCATATGAGGTTTTTAAGATTTTACAAAATGAAGAGTTTGTATCACGAAAATTTCTAGGAATAATGACCACTTAGGTCTCTGAGAAAGACATTCAGAGGACAGAACCACAAATGGAAGCAAACAGAACTTGTCACAAGGGAGTCCCAAGGGAAAAATAACATTTAGGGCAAGAGTTCTCATTAAAAGTATATTGAAAATCTCCTAGTATAACATTTTTCTTCATAGAGCTAATATGCCATTACACAAGGTGAAATAATCATCTTCAAGTGCTAATGAAGAGACTTCATGCAATAAAACCCCTATGAGCAGCGTCTGTAATAAATATTCTGAGTTTGAAAGATAGTGACATTTCTTAGACCCCTGAAGGCCTGGGAGCAGCAGTAACATGGCAGAATCTCAAGCTGACTTGTTGATCTGTGAGGCTCTTTTAAATGTACTTTTAAGGCTGCTTTCTCCCTAATCCTAAACACTTGACCTTTCAGTTTGATATTCTTCTGTATTATTAAATTAGATGATTAGTTATTAAATATACTGTCTCCAGTAAATAGGTAATTGTATAATGCAATGGCCTTCAGCTTTTCCAGGCCATGTTCCCATGACATTTATAGTTAGAACACTAAGTCTTTTTGTAGTGGGAATGTTTAACCCTTTCTGTGGGCAGCAGAATGTACAGGATCTCACATTCCTGTGGACTGAAAGAAGGGCAGTCAAAAAATGTACAGCTTCACGTTTTTGAGAGCCATAGGACTCAAAGATCACAGAATTCTTATTACATTTATGTCCACATAATAACAGTAAAAAACAAAAATGCATAAGCCAACAATTTCCCTGTGACATGCTAGGTGTGAAGGACATGATGTAGTTAATTACCAGGCTTTCGGTTGGGTGCTTGAGAAAAGTTTATAGCTCTGTTCAGCAACCAAAATCACACAGGTGGAGAAGTTTTAAATGTCTCTATTGGTTTTTGGCACATTTTGCTTGCTGAGAAAGAGTGGTGATAGAGGAGGAAGAATAGTGGGGAGGACAGGATCTAGCAGGTTTGGGTCCCTTATTACATGGCAGACTACATTCACAGACTCATTTAACCATCCCGGCAACGGAAACAAGTTTGTATTATTAGTTCTCATTTTGCAATTCAGGAATCTGAGGCTCAGAAAAGTTAAACTAGCTCAAGATCAAACACAGAGTAGTTGAATTGGAATTTGAACTTGGATCTGTTTAATTTCAAAGTTCCTGTACTCTCTTATATCTCACTGTCTTCCTTTTATTGAGTGCTTACTATGCATAGATGTGATGTTGCTTCTGTTAAGAAAGCAGGGGGAGGGAGGAGCGGAAATGGTCAGGAAAATCTAGGTATCAGTGATTCATTTGATGACTTTTTTAATTGTGTTTTTACTGTGTTCCTGGCAGCACACTGTGAAGAATACAAGAGATATATGCAGACACAGTTACAGACCCTCCAATTAGAAGTCAAACTTGATTTGAGAAGGCAAGGCAACACACATAGAAGAATGTCTAAATTGGGTCTTATGAATGACAGTTCAATGTCTGACTTAGGAAGATCTCCTGAAGAAGGTAATGGCAACCCACTTCAGTGTTCTTGCCTGGAGAATTCCATGGACAGAGGACCCTGGTGGGTTACAGTCCATGGGCTCACAAAGAGTCAGACATGACTGAGCACACACACAGTGGTAAGTCTCAAAGTTCCCCAAGATGGAGATAAGTATGGTGTGCTGATGATTACCGGAACCCAAGGGACTATGATCTCATAATGTAGCCAAGATTTGGATAAAAAGGACTCTTCAGGTGTGAAGTGTCAATGATGTGAGCCCAGGCTTGGCATTCGTGTTGCAGAGGGGACACGAGCCTGCTGGAGGAAGAGAAGGTCTGATCACTTTCCTCTTCCTCTCTGGACCTCCAGAGCACTGGGGCTCCTCTCATAATACTTGTACCACACTGAAGTTATTGACCACACACACTGCATACATATCCACATTTCCACATGAGCTCCTTGAGAATAGGGATATTTATTATCTATCTTCTTTTCCCCAATGCTTAAAGCAGTGCATGGTGCCCACAGATGCTCAATAAGCACTTGTGAAATGGGTGGATGGAAAGTGGTTGCTGGATGAAAGGTGGAATGATAGTAGGTAAAAGCTAGAGCCAGATTGGCACAGAGGCAAAAAAAAAAGGTAAAAAACGTCTTGATCACGTTAATGAGATAATTGCCGTATTTCTGAAGGGGTTAGAATGGAGAGAAACAAGAAAAATTGAGTAAGTAAAATTGAGAGAAGTAAGTAAAATTGAGAGAAGTAAGTAAAATTGAGCAGTAAAATTGAGAAAGGGGAAAATGAAGAATTAGAAGTTAAGGAGCAGTGAGCAACAATGGGCTTTGGTTAGAAGCCTGATGAAGAGAAAAGAGAAGGCAGGCATCCGACAGGGGAAACGTGGGACGCAGGGGAAGGATCTTGTTTTAGGTAATAGCTAGCTACTTTTAGACTCGCTATATTGCAGATATTAAACATAAATAACTATATTGCATTTAGGGCGATTTTAGGTATGTGGAAATATTAGTATATATGAAAAGACTGTAGAGGTATGGATGAAGATGGATGCATCGGTTCAAGCCTCTACCTGTTGGAGGCAGAGTCCAGGTACGTCTGGGGGTGAATGATTGCCTCATAAGCTCCCAGAGATTACAGTTTCTGCCTGGGAGCCAGCCACAGGCAGGATTTGAGGAATGAAGCGACCCACTTGATTTAGTTCACCATGAGATCTCCTAAGGCCTTGATGTGTGTTTTCAGTCTTCGATTAATCAAATTAAATTCATTTTTTGGAAGCCTTTCGAACTGGTGGTTAGTGATGTGCAGACGTTCTGAGCGGCTCCCAGTGCATCGATTCCTATCCTGGTTGGTGGGACCTGCTTCCTCTATATCAATAGGGTAGGGGCAGAGGACGGTACACGCACACACACACACACACACACACACATGATGTTCACATATCACCAGAGGAGTCTGTGTACTCAGCACATGGCCAAAACATTGGTTAGTGTTCTTATCATACCACATCACACCTGTCTACAGACAAGGAATACAAACCACACGACACTTGACTCTACTAACATCAGGGGCCAAGGCCAAACCATGACTCAGAACTTGAGACTTTAGTAACTTCTCCTGGTCATAAAGGCATCCCTTTTTTTTTTTTTGAGGGATGATTGACATATAATATGATATTAGTTTCAGGTGTGTACAACACGCTGCTTTGACAGTTGTATATATTGTGAAATGATCACTACAATAAGTCTAGTTAACATCTGTCACCATATTTAGTTATAAAAATTTTGTTTCCTGGGATGAGAACTTTTAAGACCTACTCTTTTAGCAACTTTCAAATATTTAATGCAGTGCTATTAACCACAGTCAGCATGCTGTACTTTACATGCCCCAGGGTAGCCCTTTTTCGAATTTGAAACAAACTCATAAATAAAGAACCCCCTCCCTACCAACGCCCCGAAACAATGTGGTGGACAGAGACTTCTGTATTTCATAGAAGATGCCTGCAGAGATTGCAGTAAGTTTCCAAAAATAAAAGCACAAACAGTTCCCCTTACAGTTATTTGTTATGATAGCTGCAGGACCAAAAAGAAACACATACCATCCTGGGGGCACAGAATGCACAAGGATTTGATTTTGCTCATTTTCATAAACATCATGGAGCTTCATTGGCTCTGAACCCTACAGAGTCGTCTTGGCATATTTACAGGACTCAGACCCACATCCGGGGAAGGCAATGGCACCCCACCCCAGTACTCTTGCCTGGAAAATCCAATGGACGGAGTAGCCTGGTGGGCTGCAGTCCATGGGGTCGCTAACAGTCGGACAGACTGAGCGACTTCACTTTCACTTTTCTCTTTCATGCATTGGAGAAGGAAATGGAAACCCACTCCAGTATTCTTGCCTGGAGAATCCCAGGGACGGGGGAGCCTGGTGGGCTGCCGTCTATGGGGTCACACAGAGTCGGACACGACTGAAGTGACTTAGCAGCAGCAGCAGCAGCAGCAGCAGACCCACATCGGTGCATCAGGAAGGTTTCAGGTTTGGAGAACAGGTTTCCCTACCGACAAATAGCGTAATTAGGCATAATGTCTTAAGTGAACATATTAGCTTGGACTTTTAACAGTGTGCAAGCCTTGGCTTCCGCAATAACCACCTAATCTTGTGTGGGAGTCATCCCAGGCTTCACTTGAACACAGGCGCTATGCGTACACCCGCAGATAAAGCTGGGAATGGGTTTATTTATACTGTCCTTGTTAGTCATGCAGCCTGTGTGCAAACAAAACAACATTATTCTTATCTCCTCAGAAAGTTTAATTCATTAACAATTAAAAGCTAGTGCAAAAGAGGGCCAGGCCTGGGGAGAGGTTCATCCTAGCACAGCAGCCCTGGTCAGAGATTTGCAGGGGCAACTCTCACAGATAACGGCACCGTGATGTTTGCTGAATTGTTTTTCATATAGACTTTATTCATGGAAAGATGATCTTGCTGTAACTTAATAAGATAATGTCGCCAACAATCTCTTCAAAAAATACCCCGTTGAAACTTGCTGTCCTCGGGCTCTTGCCAGAGCCCATTCCTGCCTCCTGCCTGCTGTCTGGCTTGTTTTTAGCAGTGGCTGCCTCTGGGCTGGGTTTGTGTTCTTGAAGAGCTCAGTTCAGGATGGTCCTAGCAGCTGATGGAAGCCTCCAGAGCAAGTGAGTTCAGGTTAGAACAGGGATGGGCTTGAGCGCACGCTCTATCATCTGAAGGGCAGGGAACTTCAGAACTGTAAACCTGGACTGTTCTATCATGAGTCATATTCAAGGCCAGGTGTCATAATTGGGGAAACTGTGGAATGAAGAAGGGGCTGGAGAAGGGGACATGGGAACCGTTTGTTCTTTCTACTCAGGTTTTCTGTAAACCTGAACCAGCTCTATGAAATTAAGTCCACTGTTAAAAACAAACCAGGAGTCAGGCTCATCCATGGTTCTGGGCTGTGAGAAGCCAAGACTGATTTGGAAAGGATTTTTCTTCCTCGCCATAGGTGCTAGAACAGGAAGAAGCCCAGAGATTCAGAGGGCTACACCCAGGACAGAGAATTATTAGCAATAAAAAATGCCCTCTCCTTTGAGTTTTGGAGGCCTCTATGGGTAGGGTGGAAAGTGAAACTTTCCCGGCTGAGAGGGGTGACTGGGCTTAGCGCCACTTGAGTTTTGCCTGACCTTGGAGCAAACAATATATGCATTTATCTGTTTGGTATTGCATAGGTGGATTTGACACTTGATTAAATGTTTTAGTTTTCAACTGCTTAGCTTTATATAGGTCAGCCTTTGTGCTGGAGAAAGAATTTGAACTAAAAGCAATAAACAGCTTTGGAAATAGGTTGGATCTAAAATAAGTTAGGTTAATATTACAATGATATGTCTTAGGCTAAAGGGGACTTCAGTCATCATCTGGTGCAAACTTTGTCTGCTCTTAAATGGGCATGAAAGAGTTAAATAATAAAGCCCCAGCTGGGAGGGTGGTGGAACTTTTAATCCCAGCTGCTGCCCCTGGGGGTGAGAGGAGGAGATATTTGATAGTCCAAAGCAGAAAGTAAATATAGAGTAAATTACTTCCATGTAATTGGGGAGATTATTTCAAGTAGATTGCAACTTGGAAATGGATTGCTTCTTTTCAAAACCAAGGGTGACTTGTATATCGCCCATGGTGGCTTCAAGGTAGTACTGAAGGAAAGCACAGTTCTCGGCTTTCAAGGGCAACTATAACTAGCATATTTTATAAAGTCAAAACAACACATCTTGGATCCTCGCATTACTCAGATCTGTGCAGTAGTTAAGAGGAACAGAAATATAGATAGATATAGAAATGTGGCCAACAGTAATATACCACCTTAAAAATCTGAACTATGAGTCTTAAACAGAAGACAGAAAACTCTTTGCAATTAATATAATTGCCCTCGTTCAAGGAAATGGTCAATTTGACCTGAAATGGTGTGGAAAAGCATGGGAGGGAATCTGTATGAGACACCTAAAAGAACTATTATACATTTTTTCATACATTGAGGCCAGTTTTCCCAGTAGTTTCCACGCTTTGGTTCCAGTGCTCTTTCTTGAAGCCGGTATGAATAGGCTCCAGTTTTGGGTCCACATAATAGTTTTTCCCATTTTTTGTCTCCTCTTAAGTGTGTAGGCTCTAGAATCAGAGAAACCTTTTTGAGGCTCAAGGCTGCCTTCATCTATAACCTGAGTTTGGGCAAATTGCCTGGCCTCTCTTAGCCTTTATTTTCTTATTTGTAAGGGGGATAATACTGATATTTGCTTCACAGGAAAAATGTTGTGAGGATCTAACAAGAAAATTCATGTAAAATGCTTGTCACCTAGTTCCTTTTATGATTATGATGATAACCCCATATAATAAATTATTTCTCATATGACATCCAATTTAGCTTACTCACCATTCAATTTTTCTTTAACTTATTTAGTGTGTAGCTTTCAGAATTGAACAAAACGCTCCAGATATGGGCTTATATCAAGAGTACAAACCAGATGACCATCTTCTTCATTTTAGGTTCCATACTTCTGTCGAATTATAATTGGTTATAACCAATTAGAGTATTAAATGTTTTTGTTTATGCTTTATCTTTTTTGTGGAGAGAGAGGATGGCTACCCCAGTCAAACTGCTTAGTAAACTCTCTCCTTTACTGTTGCACTTTGGTAGTTTTAGACCCTGGTGCAGGACCTTACATTTATTTCATTACATGTGATCTATTATATGTTAGTTCTTCTTTTAAACCTATGCAATCCATTTGTTTATTCATTCATTTATTATTGAAACTTTAAAAAATATATTTATCATGGACCAGGCTCAGTACAAGTTTTTTGCCCTACTCTGTTATTTTTAAATTCATTGGAGTTTTAGTAGAGCACAGTTTTTACGTCTTCAGGCAAATTGTTGCATAACATGTTTGACTAAGCGCTAGGGCACAGGCCTAAGGTATGTTTTAGAAACTCTCCTCAGACTGACTGATGCTGTTAGGGTGCTGTAGTTTAACCGTTATGAATCCATCTTACTGTGGTATCATTTGGTACAAATTATATTTCAACTTGACCAGCAGGAAATCTCGAGACCCTCTCAGAATTCTTGTTCAAGTCAGGATTTGCAAGATCCACCTAGTAGACTAATTCAATACTCTTATCAAGATAAAAAGATTAATCTGATGTGATTTCTAAGTGAAATTAGTCTGGCTTGTATTCAAAAAGGGCTCAGAGGACATATCTTCACAACACATTCTAACATTTTGAAGAATTTAAATAAAATAGATCATAGTACCTAAAATATATGACAGCTATCTATTTCAGATGCTCATCCTCACCAGCATAGAAAGTTGAGGATGTTAGTGAGAGAATTGGGCAGATAAACTAGGTTAAAAAAAATCCACCCTCAGATACTGCCCTTACCTTGCTTGTAGAGCACTTGCTTTATATTTACTAAGTTTTTAATATGTATTTCTCCCCTTTTGAGCACTTGTGGTCAGGGCCCTGCTTTTACTTCTCTCTTGTAATTTCTGTTACAGTCTATGACACAACATGCTGCTGCTAAGTTGCTTTAGTTGTGTCTGACTCTGTGTGACCCCATAGGCGGCAGCCCACTAGGGTCCCCCGTCCCTGGGATTCTCCAGGCAAGAACACTGGAGTGGGTTGCCATTTCCTTCTCCAATGCATGAAAGTGAAAAGTGAAAGTGAAGTCGCTCAGTTGTGTCAGACTTCGCGACCCCATGGACTGCAGCCCACCAGGCTCCTCCATCCATGGGATTTTCCAGGCAAGAGTACTGGAGTGGGTTGCCATTGCCTTCTCCAATGACACAACATAGGTGATCCTTAATTGCTTTTAAAATTGATATACTCAAGGTTTATTTGTAAACCGAATGCCCAGCCAATTATGGGACATGGCAAACAAAGAAGAGGTCTATAGGTCCTAGGGCATTCCTAGAAACTTTTAGAGGCTTAGGAGATGCTCCTTACATTCTATGAAACTGTCAAATGACTAGCAACAGAGTACAGTGAGTGAGAAGCAGTGAAATAGCATCCTCTAAATATGGGGAAATTGGTGGTCATTTTTATTTTTTGTCATTACTAGGATTTGGGAATTCTAGGGGAAAAACTGCATGTTAAAAAATAATTTCCCCAGATCAGAAGGGGAAAGTGATTTTTTAACATGCAAGAGAGGAGCAACTAAAAAAAAAATGTTGGTTAGATGAATAAATAGTGTTTGTGAAAGTGCTCTTTACACTCTGAAACCTTTCATAAATGGAAAAATGATGCAAATGATGGCTTACTAGGCTCAGAAATTGAAATAGGAGTCTTGTCTTAATGTTCCACATACACATTTTCCCTTTGAATAATATATATTTTTTTCAATGGGAAAAGTATTGGGACACTGAATACGTTTTAAAAGATAAATAAAAATGTAAAAATGTGCTTGCCCATTTTTTATTACTGCCTGCTCCATTTGACCTTCTGCCTTTTGTCGGTAAACATGTATATGTGTACTTAACGTTGTTGTTCTAGTTACCCTCTTGCTTTCCCATCTTAACCAACTTCAGTCTGCTATTCTGATTTGACTTAGACTTTCCAATTCTTAGACTGTCAGGATTTCAAAGAAGCATTTTTATAAATCAGTTTCTTTGAAGGCACTTGAACCAGAAGTCAAATGGCATGACGTAACCACCAGTTTTTCAATGAAGAAATGAAAATTCTCAATAATGACAAATAAGGAATCTAACCTATTGACACCAATTTGGTTACACTGTATTGATTTCTATAAAAATATTATAAAAGAGAGTGCTACACATATTCTACTGATCAAATTATAAGTATACTTAGCAAAGAAAGAAACAGTGCAAGGTACAAGAGTTTGTGTTAGCGTGTCACCTACTATTAGTTATCCCTCACTGATTCAAGTATTTTCCTGGATTCAGGTGGGTCAGGCTGTCAAGGTGGAACCCCAAGGCTACATGTGGCTATAGATACAGAATTGAGTGGGCATGATCTGGAGATACAGCAGGTGAGTTCGGTATGTCAAGAGCAGAAAAATGGTCCTATTACTTCCTCAGCGATCATGATTACCAGGGTATAAAAACAGAATTCCAAAAGTTCCTGTAAGTGTCTCGGTTTCTTACTTAGAGCCTCAAGATCTTTAGAGACACATTCCAGAGTTGTTTTTTTTGGCTGTTTCACCTATTCATGTGTAAACTAATGAAAGCCGGTGGTGGGTTGGGCGGACTGGATGAGTCTTCTCAGGTCCTTCATTCCACCTGAGCTACATGAACTTGACACTGTCATACATGTAGCTCTCATCCTTCTGTGCAGTTGGCAAATCCAGAATTTCTAGATTTAGGTGTTTAGGATGTCAATCTGAAAGAAGGAAAGGGGCCTTGTTTTGAGACTGCTTTGCCCAGCAAGCACAAAATATTTACTTAACTTGAATGCTTATTGTGGCATATTTTAGAGGTGGGCAGATGGAGATACTAAAGAGGAATACTAAGGAAACCCCAGGTCACCCCTAGATTCCTCTCATGGAACCCAGGTTTAGTAAATACTACAAAGCCTTCATGCCTTCATAGTGTTATAAGAAGCATGAGGTGTTTTTGTTTGTTTGTTTGTTTTGTTTTTTTTGAGAGTCTATGAATTCACTCCAGGTAAGTGTTTTTCAATGTGTTGTCCTATTGAACTAGAATATCAGGGTTGGTAGTGATGGTGGTGGTGGGGAGGATTTCCAGGAAGGGAGTTCAGTTCACTTCAGTTGCTCAGTTGTGTCTGACTCTTTGTGACCCCATGAATTGCAGCACGCCAGGCCTCCCTGTTCATCACCATCTCCCGGAGTTCACTCAGACTCACGTCCATCGAGTCCGTGATGCCATCCAGCCATCTCATCCTTGGTCGTCCCCTTCTCCTCCTGCCCCCAATCCCTCCCAGCATCAGAGTCTTCTCCAATGAGTCAACTCTTCGCATGAGGTGGCCAAAGTACTGGAGTTTCAGCTTTAGCATCATTCCTTCCAAAGAAATCCCAGGGTTGATCTCCTTCAGAATGGACTGGTTGGATCTCCTTGCAGTCCAAGGGACTCTCAAGAGTCTTCTCCAACACCACAGTTCAAAAACATCAATTCTTTTGCGCTTAGCCTTCTTCACAGTCCAACTCTCACATCCATACATGACCACAGGAAAAACCATAGCCTTGACTAGGCGGACCTTAGTCGGCAAAGTAATGTCTCTGCTTTTGAATATACTATCTAGGTTGGTCACAACTTTTCTTCCAAAGAGTAAGCGTCTTCTAATTTTGTGGCTGCAGTCACCATCTGTAGTGACTTTGGAGCCCCAAAAAATAAAGTCTGACACTGTTTCCACTGTTTCTCCATCTATTTCCCATGAAGGGAGAGTCTGCATTTTTAATAAGCATCTTAGAGAGAGCTTAATCCTGAGTAAAGTTTGGAATTATCTATGAAAAGATTCTCAAGATCTCTTATTTCTCTGATGTATGGAATTTCATTTTTGCACATTTTTCAGCTTTTGGTTTTGATTATCTCTTTATAGTTTCTTGGCATAAGAATGCCTCTCCTGGATTATTTTCCTCACTGTGTCTAGGACGTCTTCTGCATCTTTCTGAATGCGTTGTACTGTCAGAGAGTCCCTAGAAACCTTTCATGGTCCATCTAAGAAGGAGAGATGACCTGCATTCATAGCACACAGTATAGGCAGTGATGGGATTTCCAGGTGGCAGTAGTGGTAAAGAACGCACCTGCCAATGCAGGAGACATAAAGAGATATGGGTTTGATCCCTGAGTTGGGAAAATCCCCTGGAGGAGGTAATGGCAGCCCACTCTGCTATTCTTGCCTGGAGAATCCCTTGGACAGAGGAGACTGGTGGGCTACAGTTTATAGGATCGCAAAGATTTGGACATGACTGAAACGACTTCACATGCACACATGCATAGGCAGTGATCTTGGGCAACAAGAAAAGCATAATGGTGATAATATTTTGGGAGAAAATAGTACTAATACCATATAGTTTAATAATCTACAGTTTATAGTTAAGTTCAATTAAATTGCATGAATTCATAAATTACATAATCTCATCAATTCTCACAACTTGATGTGAAGCTAGGTACTGTTACTCCTGTTTTATAGATTAAGAAATTGAGGATGGCTTTCTACTCCTATCCTGCAAATAGGTTTATCAGTATCATTTTTCTAGAGAAGAAACTGGGGACATGGGGCAGGGGAAAGGAAAAGATGGGATGAATTGAGGGAATAGAATTGACATATATACACTGCTGCTGCTGCTGTGACCTCATGGACTGCAGCCTACCAGGCTCCTCCATCCATGGGATTTTCCAGGCACGAGTACTGGAGTGGGGTGCCTATATACACTGCTGCTGCTGCTGCTGCTGCTGCTGCTGCTAAGTCACTTCAGTCGTGTCCGACTCTGTGCGACCCCATAGACAGCAGCCCACCAGGCTCCCCCGTCCCTGGGATTCTCCAGGCAAGAACACTGGAGTGGGTTGCCATTGCCTTCTCCCATATATACACTACCATGTGTAAAAGAGATGGCTTGTGGAAACTTGCTGTCAAGCACAGGAAGCTCAGCTGGGTGCTCTGTGATGACCTAGAGCAGTGGAATGGTGGTAGTGGCAGGGAGACTCAGAGGGAGGGGATATATGTAAACATACAGCTGATTAACATTGTTGTACAACAGAAACTAGCACACCATTGTAAAGCAATTATCCTCCAATTAAAAAAATCATAATAAAAGAAAAAAAGAAGTTGAGAAGACAAGGCCCTACCATCGGTCAGCAGACTCGTCCATGGCAGAATGGGGCCTGGAGTCCGGGTCTTCCCACGACGGGCCCTTGGATGCTGACACATGGCATACGATGGCCTCCTGAGTGGCTTTCATGCGCATACACTGTTAACTGATGTTGAGAACAGAGAGGCTGTGTCAGGCCACCGAGGTTCTGATGCTTGTGATTTTGGTGGGGAAGACCTCCATTTAATTGCCATGGACATCCACTTGTTGAATGAGCATTTTGTCTTGGGAAAGACGTTTCTGAGTTGGTCTAGCCTTTCCTGTCAGTGTTACCTGAGGCCTCACTATGTTTGAAGCAGCTCTCACCCTTACATAATTTGCCATTATATTACCCCAAGGAAGTCATGAATTAAGAGTTCCAAAAGCCTTTCTCCTCATATCTGATTATGCTGTACTTACAGACACATCTAGTCACAGGCTTTTTAGATGTTTCCATTGCTTTATTTGGGGCTTCCCTGGTGGCTCAAAGGTTAAAGTGTCTGCCTGCAATGTGGGAAACCTGGGTTTGATCCCTGGGTTGGGAAGATCCCCTGGAGAAGGAAATGGCAACCCTNTTACAGACACATCTAGTCACAGGCTTTTTAGATGTTTCCATTGCTTTATTTGGGGCTTCCCTGGTGGCTCAAAGGTTAAAGTGTCTGCCTGCAATGTGGGAAACCTGGGTTTGATCCCTGGGTTGGGAAGATCCCCTGGAGAAGGAAATGGCAACCCTCTCCAGTATTCTTGCCCAGAGAATCCCATGGATGGAGGAGCCTGGTGAGCTACAGTCCACGGGGTCGCAAAGAGTTGGACACGACTTCACTTTCACTTTCACTTTCAGGTGGTGCTAGTGGTAAAGAACTTGCCTGCCAATGCAGGAGACGTAAGAGACACAGGTTTGATCCTTGGGTTTGGAAGATCCCTTGGAGGAGGGCATGGTAACCCACTCCAGTATACTTTCCTGGAGAATCCCACGGGCAGAGGAGCCTGGTGGGCTATAGTCTGCAGGATCACAAAGACACGACTTGTGACTTAGCATGCACATTGCTTTATTTTGATCATCTTGATTTAATTCCTTCGTTAAAGTCATTGAATTAAAGAAGAAAAAGAGATCTTCTAGGCTCCTGCTAGATATCCCTGAAGACAGGAGCAGTAGGGGGTCCAGCTAGCTTCTGCTGTGACCTTCTGGTGATGGAGACACATTGTCAGGCATGTAGCCCCTAAGAACTAGATTCCTCTCATTGTCACACAATTCTTTATGTTGGGCTGAGGCTTTCCCACTTTACCTTCCACACTCCAGTCCTTGTTCTGATCTCTTAGTAGAGACGTCTTGTTCCTTGTTTTCATGTGAGAGTTTTTCAAACGCAGGAGCCAGTGATCACATAGGTCCAGAGTCAGATGATTCAGAGTTGTTAGGGCTGAACTGTGTGTTCCTAAAGTTCACACATTGATGTCCTCACTCTGAGAGAAGGTGATGGATGGGGAAGCCTGGCGTGCTGCAGTCCTTGGGGTTGCAGAGTCAGACACTACTTAGCGGCTGAACAACAATAGCCTAACACTTCAGAGTGTGACTGCACTTTTAGATGCAGTCTTGAAAGAGGTAATAAATTAAAATGAGGCTATTAGGATAGACCCTATTCCAATATAGCTGATGTTTTGATAGAACAAATTAGGACAGCAAGACCTAGAAAGACACGGAAAGGAGACCAGGTGAAGGTCCGCGGAGAAGATGGCCATGTATAAGCCAAGGAGACAGGCCCCAGAAGAAACCAACCTGCCAGCCTCTTCACTAAGGGTTCTAACCTCCAGGACCATGAGAAAATAAATGTTGTTTAAGTCACCCAGTCTATGGTATCTTGTGGCAACCTGAGCAGACTAAGACAGGACTCAAATATATATGGAGCTGGAGCCATGGAGATAGGTTAAATCATCTAGACAAATGTGTAGGGAGAGAGTGTAAGAGAATCATGGGGTAAAAACCTTGGAGAGTAGTTACTGAGAGAAGAATTGTGAGAGTACAGGTGAGAGAAGACAAGGGAAGAAGGAGTCCTTTGCTTCTTTTATACTGGGTTCTAAATTCCTTAACCTTGTGTCCACTTTTGTCAAAATTGTCTTTAGTGTTTAAAGACTCTCTTCTTTCCTTGCCCCCAAGCACCAAATTAAGAAGGTGTGATTTTAAAATCTGAATGTTTTTCATCACAGCATTCAAAGAGTCATTGAATTAGGGGTTCATTTTCAGAAGCTACTTGAGGAATTTTTCAAAGTACACATTTCTTTGACACAGCCTATGAAATTCAATTTCAGTGAGTTTCATAGTGAGATACTAAAATATTTTATGGAAACAAACAAATAAATGGAGGAGCCTGGTGAGCTACAGTCCACGGGGTCGCAAAGAGTTGGACACGACTTCACTTTCACTTTCACTTTCAGGTGGTGCTAGTGGTAAAGAACTTGCCTGCCAATGCAGGAGACGTAAGAGACACAGGTTTGATCCTTGGGTTTGGAAGATCCCTTGGAGGAGGGCATGGTAACCCACTCCAGTATACTTTCCTGGAGAATCCCACGGGCAGAGGAGCCTGGTGGGCTATAGTCTGCAGGATCACAAAGACACGACTTGTGACTTAGCATGCACATTGCTTTATTTTGATCATCTTGATTTAATTCCTTCGTTAAAGTCATTGAATTAAAGAAGAAAAAGAGATCTTCTAGGCTCCTGCTAGATATCCCTGAAGACAGGAGCAGTAGGGGGTCCAGCTAGCTTCTGCTGTGACCTTCTGATGATGGAGACACATTGTCAGGCATGTAGCCCCTAAGAACTAGATTCCTCTCATTGTCACACAATTCTTTATGTTGGGCTGAGGCTTTCCCACTTTACCTTCCACACTCCAGTCCTTGTTCTGATCTCTTAGTAGAGACGTCTTGTTCCTTGTTTTCATGTGAGAGTTTTTCAAACGCAGGAGCCAGTGATCACATAGGTCCAGAGTCAGATGATTCAGAGTTGTTAGGGCTGAACTGTGTGTTCCTAAAGTTCACACATTGATGTCCTCACTCTGAGAGAAGGTGATGGATGGGGAAGCCTGGCGTGCTGCAGTCCTTGGGGTTGCAGAGTCAGACACTACTTAGCGGCTGAACAACAATAGCCTAACACTTCAGAGTGTGACTGCACTTTTAGATGCAGTCTTGAAAGAGGTAATAAATTAAAATGAGGCTATTAGGATAGACCCTATTCCAATATAGCTGATGTTTTGATAGAACAAATTAGGACAGCAAGACCTAGAAAGACACGGAAAGGAGACCAGGTGAAGGTCCGCGGAGAAGATGGCCATGTATAAGCCAAGGAGACAGGCCCCAGAAGAAACCAACCTGCCAGCCTCTTCACTAAGGGTTCTAACCTCCAGGACCATGAGAAAATAAATGTTGTTTAAGTCACCCAGTCTATGGTATCTTGTGGCAACCTGAGCAGACTAAGACAGGACTCAAATATATATGGAGCTGGAGCCATGGAGATAGGTTAAATCATCTAGACAAATGTGTAGGGAGAGAGTGTAAGAGAATCATGGGGTAAAAACCTTGGAGAGTAGTTACTGAGAGAAGAATTGTGAGAGTACAGGTGAGAGAAGACAAGGGAAGAAGGAGTCCTTTGCTTCTTTTATACTGGGTTCTAAATTCCTTAACCTTGTGTCCACTTTTGTCAAAATTGTCTTTAGTGTTTAAAGACTCTCTTCTTTCCTTGCCCCCAAGCACCAAATTAAGAAGGTGTGATTTTAAAATCTGAATGTTTTTCATCACAGCATTCAAAGAGTCATTGAATTAGGGGTTCATTTTCAGAAGCTACTTGAGGAATTTTTCAAAGTACACATTTCTTTGACACAGCCTATGAAATTCAATTTCAGTGAGTTTCATAGTGAGATACTAAAATATTTTATGGAAACAAACAAATAAACAAAACCCCAAGCCCCACATAACTCCCATGTGCTTCCAATGTGCCCACTGATTGACATGCACTAATCCAGATGAAAGTAAAAATGAATTTCCTGAACATACGTGGAAATAATGCCAGACCATTATAGATTTCAAACTTCGTGGAAAATTAAAAACTTCCCCTTTTTTGGAAGGATGTTTTATGAATCCAGTATATATAGCCTAAGTTTCCTATTCTTATTAGCTTATCACTTTCAGACTAACGTTGAAAATGATTATTGTCTGACGGACTTTGGGGATGTTTATGATCCTTTTCCCAGCAATGGGTCCCCTTGGCCAGCCGGCACTGTTCTTTTTCTATATTTTAGGATCTCAGTTTGAAACAAGCTTTGAAAGCTTACAACAGTCAATCATATTGACCATCACATTATTCTTTGTGACTTTGGAGAATACTCCTGTTACCTCAAGTGCTCTATCTGCTGAGAATTAGGAACCATTTCTATGTAATAAAGAACTATCGATCACCGGGAAGTATACTCTTCCTTCTTGTGGAAGAAAACTTATGACATTGAACTTGATAAGAGCCATCATTTTCACAAGCTCAAATGAAACACTTCTGCTTTATCTCCCCTCCCACCTCTGCAGGTTGAAGTATGCAGAGAAGACCAAACCAGAAAGAAGGCATCACTTTAGACTGAAACAAATCAGGGCTAACCGGGTAATCAACTTCTGTACAAAAACAATGAATTGTGCTACTCTAACTTAGCTGTTAGAAACTCAATGTGCTCTTTATTCATTTCTGGATTGTTTCAAACCAGCGTCCAGTAGGGTCTTGAAAATAACCAGAATAGCTAAACTCTGTTACTTTAGTTCAAGTATTTAGGAATATTAAGTACTGAGTAGGTTGGTGAAAGTGAAATTGAAAGTGAAGTCCTGTCCCTCAGTCATGTCCGACTCTTTGCGATCCCATGGACTGTAGCCTACCAGGCTCCTCAGTCCATGGGATTTTCCAGGCAAGAATACTGGAGTGGGTTGCCATTTCCTTCTCCAGGGGATCTTCCTGATCCAGGGATCGAACCTGGGTCTCTGGCATTGTAAGCAGACGCTTTACCGTCTGAGCTACCAGGGATTGCAAGGTAGGTTGGTAGAGCTGACTATAAAGGATGCTTAAAACATCACAGTGGGACTGTAGCGGGGAGTCTGTCCTGAAATTTGCCAGGTCTGCCTGGTGGGTACTGACTTGACTGGTTCCTCCGATTTAAGGATGCTGAAAGTATACTTTGCTGCCCCAAGTTACATTTTACCCATGTCTCTGACACTCCACCTCCAAAGAATCATTCCTTTGTTTTTCTTTGCTTCACTCAAATTGAAAACTGTTTTGGTTTGTGCAAAATACAAAACTACCATAAGCAAGCAAATACATTAAGGTAGTGATTAGCTTTGCTTTCCAGTGACTAAAAGGAACTAGTTGAGCCAGAAGAAACTTGCAATTTCATCATTGGGAAAGAAGGAAAGGTTTGCTAAGTAGGTAAAGGGAAAGCACAGAGAGAAGAAGGGGCCAGTGGACACTTTTTGCCTCTTGGGAAATTTGAACGGGGCTAACTGCCCACTCGAGCTTCCCAGGTGGTGCTAGTGGTAAAGATCCTTGCCATTGCAGGAGCTATAAGAGACATGAGTTCAATCCCTGAGTTGGGAAGATCCCCTGGAGAAGGGTGTGGCAGCCCACTCCAATATTCTTACCTGGAGAATTCCATGGCAGCTACAGTCCAGAGTCACACAGAGTTGGAGACAAATGGAGCAACTTAGCACATATGAAACTGCCCACTCGGTACTGCTCAAAAACAAAACAAACAATATATCTTTGAGAGCAATTTACTGCACTGTTTCAGTAATTGTAGTGGCCAGGACTCAGCAAGACTAGACTTAGGAAGGGTGGTTCACATTTTAGCTCTAGTATGACTTGTAAATTATGACATTGATTTGGGCACAGAGGCTAGAATATTCGAGGAATTCCCTTCAAAGCTCAAATGCAGAAGGCAGAAAAGAGAGTTGGTCTTCAGTGTCACATTCCCCATTTTGTAAGTTCGAGCTTGAGTTATGAAGCGTTCAAAGATCATTTTGTTCCCGCATTCGATTTTCTTCTTTTCACTTTGAAAAGACCTTTTAGACCAAAGACCACTAGAGATGTCCCTGATTCCTCTGTGTTTCACTCACTGGCTCCTGGCTTCTGGAATTTGTTGGACCTGTATTTCCATTCACCATTTCTCAGGAGGAAAATGATTCTAGTGACCTCACTGTAGGGAGACAGGAGTTTCTGGCAAGTTATCAGACTGCAGGCTGTTCTATGTAAGTGGGCTCTTGGCTCTGGATTGGGAAAGTAAGGCCTTCATCGGCTAACACTGAGACATCTTGGTGAACTCGCTAAGTGCGTGGGGTACCCTAACCGCCGTTTTTGGTGGCAAGATCAGGCTGTCACTTGTACTTCACCTTCAGAATTCTCCTCTGCTTGAATTAAGCTCCGTGGGCAGTGCCCTGGACTGTGAGAAGGATAGAGACCCTGAAGACATGCTGGCATTTATTCCTCACACTGCTCTTGAGGACACACAAGAGAGTGTTCTGGTCAAATTAGCCAGATATTGGTTCCCCAAATAACTTCAGTTTTGGACCCCTGACTTGCCTCTGTGAGTAAGTGGGAGGTTGTCTTCCCTGAGTATTTTTGCCTCTTGGCTTTCCTGTCACTACACGAACATTCAGCCCACAGATTTCTGTTATCTAATCAGGTGCATCGGTCTGTGGTGGAGACGAGAGGGGAGGAACGCCCCTCTGACTCAGGTTTTGCACAAACAAAACTCATCCTTGTTAGCAAAGGCAGGAGGAGTACCCATGGCTGCTCAGATCAGATTTTTCTCCCCACACTCTGTAGGGCAGTGCAGATGGGTGGGTTTTTACGGCAAGATAAGCAACTGGAGGGCTCCACTTGGGTATGCTAAAAAAAATTAAAATGTCAATATTTACACATGACCTTCAAGGCTCTTACACTCTTGCTTTCTTAGGATTCAGTACAGACTGCGTTTTCTTTAGCCTGTTACCAACAGCTTGGAAATTCAGTTAGAGGACATAACCCAAATGTTCTCCAAATGTTCCTTCCAAATGGTCATCGTGAAAAGTGCTGTTTTAAGGCGTGCAACCTTTCTGCACTAAGAGGGGGCTGTCGTCCTGCTTACCCAACTGCGGGCGAATTATCTGAAGATTAAAACCACTGATGATAAAGATAGTGCTGCCAAGCTGCTTTAATTTGTTGATAACTAAAGCACAAGAGGCCTCTTACAGGCTTCTCGAAGCCTCACTATTGTGTAGTGCACATTCAACCCTTGCTTGTGTGCTGACACAAACAAATAAATGCGATCATAACGGTTGAAATGTAGTTAGAAACACAATTGAGAACATCTGTATTGTAAGCAGAAATAAATTAGAAATACTGAAGTGTTGTGTAGCTGTGAAAACGAAGGAATAAAAAAAATAACCCACAGTACCTGGATTAAGTGGTTATAAATAATTTATAAAGCAAAAATCTCATTACCCCCTGTGTAAACTCCCCCCTCAATGAAATATATTTTATGAATGTAGTAACAATGTAATAACCAAAGCATTTGTTTTTCCCCACAAACTTTCCATTTCATAACTGGGAAATTGTTTGGATGTACAAGTTCAGGACAGAACATCCCCGAGTTTACTGGTTTTGCTTTCTTCCTTGTGACCTTCAGCTCCGGGACTCTGTGGGGCTCTGCACACCTTATCAGAATGCTGCTTTGCACATTTGAAAGTTTTCCCCAAATATCTTTCTGTAAATATGTTAACAGAGGTGAATACAAATCCCCTCAGCTCTGGGGCAAAGGGCCTTGAAACTTGCATTGCCGTACCCATGGGGAGGGTAGGAGGTGGGCTTCCTGCCCAGGACTATGTCACCCATGTGGCTCCTGGAGTCCAGGCCACTGTCAGTAGACTCATTCATATTGTCTGTATCACTAAATAAAGTGACAGTTGCCAAATTAGCGAGTTTGTCCAGCTGAGCTATGGGGCCATTACACAGGTAGCCAGAATTTTCCACCGGGAACTATCCTCAGTATAGCCAGGATCCAAGGGGAGCTTGATTCTCTGCACGCTCACTCACCCCTGCAGCTCTTCCCTCTCCAGTTTCTTGGTTCTTTTTTCCTATCATAAACCTTTAGTCAGACTCTGGAACATCATGAGACCCAGCGGCATGCTCAAGGGTTAAGCATGACTCTGGTGTCCTGTTGTTTAGGAAATCCAGTTCTTCTGAGACATGCAAGCTGAACCCTCATATCTTTAAGAGATGCTAGGGAGGGAGGTAAAGCGGAGGAAGCTGGCTCATTACAACCTTTTATGTAACAGGAGACACCCTAAGCCTAATCGGCTCCTACCTCAAATACCTTGTGATTCCTTCTGAGCTTTTAATTAATGAGTTAACGTACATCGTATCTGGCTCTCCTGGAGTCCTTGGAATGGTTCCCAAGTGAACCACAGATATCCACAAAGATAACTATCTGATTTCTAGCCTGAAGCCTGGTCAGGTGCTGCTCCACTCTCATGACTTGTGACCATGTTCTATTTCTGCTTCGCCCATTGGAATAGCTGTGTGGCTAAGCCACTAAGCAGAATGACCCCGTTAGAGTCCCTTCTGGTAAGAAGTCACTCATGGACTCATCTTTGGAATCACATTCAGAAACATGTAATTTCTCCTTGTTCAGGTATGCAGCTAGTGGGGGAAATTACTAGGTTATGAGTTAGAAGATTGCTCTGACGTCTTCTTGAATCTACCTGGGTGACTCTGGATTCATCCACCTCTGAGCCTTACTTATTATTGAAAATGGGGATACTATTAGCTCACACTTTTTACTTCATTGTGACCTAAATAAGGTCATGCACATACAAGGGCTATTTATGCGGTGTTATTGAATGATTTAGAGTTAAGCTCCGTGGGCAGTGCCCTGGACTGTGAGAAGGATAGAGACCCTGAAGACATGCTGGCATTTATTCCTCACACTGCTCTTGAGGACACACAAGAGAGTGTTCTGGTCAAATTAGCCAGATATTGGTTCCCCAAATAACTTCAGTTTTGGACCCCTGACTTGCCTCTGTGAGTAAGTGGGAGGTTGTCTTCCCTGAGTATTTTTGCCTCTTGGCTTTCCTGTCACTACACGAACATTCAGCCCACAGATTTCTGTTATCTAATCAGGTGCATCGGTCTGTGGTGGAGACGAGAGGGGAGGAACGCCCCTCTGACTCAGGTTTTGCACAAACAAAACTCATCCTTGTTAGCAAAGGCAGGAGGAGTACCCATGGCTGCTCAGATCAGATTTTTCTCCCCACACTCTGTAGGGCAGTGCAGATGGGTGGGTTTTTACGGCAAGATAAGCAACTGGAGGGCTCCACTTGGGTATGCTAAAAAAAATTAAAATGTCAATATTTACACATGACCTTCAAGGCTCTTACACTCTTGCTTTCTTAGGATTCAGTACAGACTGCGTTTTCTTTAGCCTGTTACCAACAGCTTGGAAATTCAGTTAGAGGACATAACCCAAATGTTCTCCAAATGTTCCTTCCAAATGGTCATCGTGAAAAGTGCTGTTTTAAGGCGTGCAACCTTTCTGCACTAAGAGGGGGCTGTCGTCCTGCTTACCCAACTGCGGGCGAATTATCTGAAGATTAAAACCACTGATGATAAAGATAGTGCTGCCAAGCTGCTTTAATTTGTTGATAACTAAAGCACAAGAGGCCTCTTACAGGCTTCTCGAAGCCTCACTATTGTGTAGTGCACATTCAACCCTTGCTTGTGTGCTGACACAAACAAATAAATGCGATCATAACGGTTGAAATGTAGTTAGAAACACAATTGAGAACATCTGTATTGTAAGCAGAAATAAATTAGAAATACTGAAGTGTTGTGTAGCTGTGAAAACGAAGGAATAAAAAAAATAACCCACAGTACCTGGATTAAGTGGTTATAAATAATTTATAAAGCAAAAATCTCATTACCCCCTGTGTAAACTCCCCCCTCAATGAAATATATTTTATGAATGTAGTAACAATGTAATAACCAAAGCATTTGTTTTTCCCCACAAACTTTCCATTTCATAACTGGGAAATTGTTTGGATGTACAAGTTCAGGACAGAACATCCCCGAGTTTACTGGTTTTGCTTTCTTCCTTGTGACCTTCAGCTCCGGGACTCTGTGGGGCTCTGCACACCTTATCAGAATGCTGCTTTGCACATTTGAAAGTTTTCCCCAAATATCTTTCTGTAAATATGTTAACAGAGGTGAATACAAATCCCCTCAGCTCTGGGGCAAAGGGCCTTGAAACTTGCATTGCCATACCCATGGGGAGGGTAGGAGGTGGGCTTCCTGCCCAGGACTATGTCACCCATGTGGCTCCTGGAGTCCAGGCCACTGTCAGTAGACTCATTCATATTGTCTGTATCACTAAATAAAGTGACAGTTGCCAAATTAGCGAGTTTGTCCAGCTGAGCTATGGGGCCATTACACAGGTAGCCAGAATTTTCCACCGGGAACTATCCTCAGTATAGCCAGGATCCAAGGGGAGCTTGATTCTCTGCACGCTCACTCACCCCTGCAGCTCTTCCCTCTCCAGTTTCTTGGTTCTTTTTTCCTATCATAAACCTTTAGTCAGACTCTGGAACATCATGAGACCCAGCGGCATGCTCAAGGGTTAAGCATGACTCTGGTGTCCTGTTGTTTAGGAAATCCAGTTCTTCTGAGACATGCAAGCTGAACCCTCATATCTTTAAGAGATGCTAGGGAGGGAGGTAAAGCGGAGGAAGCTGGCTCATTACAACCTTTTATGTAACAGGAGACACCCTAAGCCTAATCGGCTCCTACCTCAAATACCTTGTGATTCCTTCTGAGCTTTTAATTAATGAGTTAACGTACATCGTATCTGGCTCTCCTGGAGTCCTTGGAATGGTTCCCAAGTGAACCACAGATATCCACAAAGATAACTATCTGATTTCTAGCCTGAAGCCTGGTCAGGTGCTGCTCCACTCTCATGACTTGTGACCATGTTCTATTTCTGCTTCGCCCATTGGAATAGCTGTGTGGCTAAGCCACTAAGCAGAATGACCCCGTTAGAGTCCCTTCTGGTAAGAAGTCACTCATGGACTCATCTTTGGAATCACATTCAGAAACATGTAATTTCTCCTTGTTCAGGTATGCAGCTAGTGGGGGAAATTACTAGGTTATGAGTTAGAAGATTGCTCTGACGTCTTCTTGAATCTACCTGGGTGACTCTGGATTCATCCACCTCTGAGCCTTACTTATTATTGAAAATGGGGATACTATTAGCTCACACTTTTTACTTCATTGTGACCTAAATAAGGTCATGCACATACAAGGGCTATTTATGCGGTGTTATTGAATGATTTAGAGTGTTATGTGTTATTGAAGGGTATGGTGTTATTTGTCTTTGTTCAGGCTACCATAACGAAATATAACACACTGAGTAGCTTGTCAGCAAAAAATCCATTTCTTTAAGTTCTAGAGGCTGGAAGTCTGAAATCTGGGAGCCAGTGTGGTTGTGTGAAGGCTCTTTTCTGGGTTATAGACTTCTCAGCTTCTGACTGTGTCTATGTATGCTGGAGTAGAAGGAGGATCTTTCTGGAGCCTTTTCAAACTTAAATTTACTTATTTTTAATTAGAAGAGGATTGCTTTACAATATTTTTAGTTTCTGCCATATATCAACATGGATCAGCCATAGGTATACATATGTCCCCTCCCTCTTGAACCTCTCTCCGGCCTCCCACCCCATCCTGGCCTTCTAGGTTGTCACAGAGCACTGGATTTGTGCTTCCTGTGTCATACAGCACATTTCCACTGGCTATCTATTTTACATATGGTAATGTATATATTTCAATGCTACTCTCTGAGTTTGTCTCAGCCTCTCCTTCCCTCTCTGTGTCCGCAAGTCTGTTCTCTGAGGGCATTGATCTCATTACAACACCTCTGCCCCCATGACCTAATCACCTCCCATGGCTAGCTCCCTGATACATCAGCTTAGGGGTTAGGAGTTCAACAGGTGAGTTTTGGGGGGACACCAAGCATTCAGAATACAGCATCTTTATTAAAAGTAAATTTTTATCCTACCTCTATTACAATATAGTTGGTTTGAAGATCAAATTAAACAAAATATGTGCAAAAGGCTTTGCACATCACTATATCATGAATGGAGTGGCAGAGCGCTGTCAGCTGGGTGGCTTGTGGTCAGTAGGTTAATGTACACATTTGTCAGAGCAGCAGTTTTCTATACCAAAAAGAGGATGCATAGGCTGGAGACTTTAAGTCTGGCCTTATGATTATCAAGACTTTTTTTTTTTTTTCACTGTGAGCACCTCAATCAATTGTTTTGAGATTTTTGGCTCATTTCCTTTACTTCTAATATGAAAAAACAGCAGTCATCCCTTTACATGGTCTTTGGGAAAACATAACTGAAATGAATTCCGAAGATAGCTTTTAAGGACAAAGTTATGTGAAGGACAGAAATTGTGTGTGGACTCTCCCAGCAATGAATAGGCACGTCTCCACATACCCCTAGGATCTCAAGCTGATAATGTAACAACAAGAACCTATTGAATCATCTAATATGAAAAAACAGCAGTCATCCCTTTACATGGTCTTTGGGAAAACATAACTGAAATGAATTCCGAAGATAGCTTTTAAGGACAAAGTTATGTGAAGGACAGAAATTGTGTGTGGACTCTCCCAGCAATGAATAGGCACGTCTCCACATACCCCTAGGATCTCAAGCTGATAATGTAACAACAAGAACCTATTGAATCAGGACAAGGGAATGGTTCTGCTCGTGTGACAATCTAGGTCTCAGAGTCTGGTATGCAGGCGGGGTGGAAAGAGCAGATTGCATTTCCAGGAGAAAGGTTAAGCTTGAATGTTTTGGACAGGAGGTGGTTTAGATGCATTTTTAAAAAGTCCTTGAATTTACCTGATGAGTTTTGTGTCCTTGTAACGGTGGTAGCCTATTGCAGGGCAGGAATAAATTTAGCAACACAAAAGAGGTCACTTAAAAAATCTTTCCTTTCAGATGCCCCATTTCGTCTGGGGCCCCTTCTAGCTTCACAAATTTGGCAGCCTGCGAGGCTGCCCTTCTGATCATGAGTTTACAATTAGCGGTATGTGGTTTCAGAAATGTTTCAAAACTTTTATAGAAGAGTTGTGAAAAGGTGGAGGTTTCCAGAAAACCCATAACAGAAGTTCAGAGATCCATATATTGATTTATTTAGACTTTAAAACAACATTTCAGTTTAAACTAATTTTAGGCTTGAAAATGTTGAAAAAAATACTATAAAGTATTCCTTTACATCCCTCACTCTGCTTCTACTTATGTTAAAGTCTCTCATCACCGTTATAATTATCAAGAACAGGAGATTAACATTAGTACAGTGTTAGTAACTAAACTACAGACTTCATCAGACATTCTACAAAGTTTCCTACAAATATCGTTTTCCAGTTCCAGGATCGTATCCAGAACCTCACATTGCATTTTGCCTCCAATCTGTCGCAGTTTCTCAGTCTTCCCTTGTCCCTTATGACTGGCTCTTTTCGAAGAGTAGTAATCAGTAATTTTGTAAAATATTCTTTAACTTAGCTTTGTCTAATGTTTTCCCATGACTGAGGTAAGGTTATGCAGGTTTTGCAAAAATACCACAGAAATGATATTGTGTCCCTTTTCGGCACATCATATCATATGCTATGATGCCAATATGTCTTATTCAGTTCAGCTCAGTTCACTTACTCAGTCATGTCTGACTCTTTGTGACCCCATGGACTGCTGCACGACAGGATTCCCTGTCCATCACCAACTCCCGGAGCCTATTCAAACTCATGTCCATCACGTGGTGATGCCATCCAACCATCTCATCCTCTGTCATCCTCTTCTCTTCCTGCCTTCAATCTTTCCCAGCATCAGGGTCTTTACCAATGAGTCGGTTCTTTGCATCAGGTGGCAGAACTATTGGAGTTTCAGCTTAAGCATCAGTCCTTCCAATGAATATTCAGGACTGATTTCCTTCAGGATTGACTGGTTTGATCTCCTTGTAGTCCAAGAGACTCTCAAGAGTCTTCTCCAACATCACATCTCAAAAGCATCAATTCTTCAGCGCTCAGCTTTCTTTATGGTCCAAATCTCACATCCATACATGCTGCTGCTGCTGCTGCTTCTGCTAAGTCACTTCAGTCATGTCCGACTCTGTGAGACCCCATAGAAAGCTATGGACCTTTGTTGGTAAAGTAATGTCTCTGCTTTTTAATATGCTATCTAGGTTTGTCATAGCTTTTCTTCCAAGGAGCAAGTGTCTTCTAATTTCATGGCTGCAGTTACCATCTGCAGTGGTTTTGAGGCCTCCCCAAAACAAAGTCTTTCACTGTTTCCATTGTTTCCCCATCTATTTGCCATAAAGTGATGAGACTGGATGCCATGATCTTAGTTTTCTGAATGTTGAGCTTTAAGCCAACTTTTTCACTCTCCTCTTTCACTTTTATCAAGAGGCTCTTTAGTTCTTCTTCGCTTTCTGCCATATCTGAAGTTATTGATATTTCTCCCAGCAATCTTGATTCCAGCTTGTGCTTCATCCAGCCCAGCATTTCTCATGATGTACTCTGCATGTAAGTTAAATAAGCAGGGTGTCTTATTACTAGTGTGTCTTATTACTGGTGATATTTACTTTGATCACTTGGTTAAGTGGTGCCTTTTTGTTTCTCCTCAATGAAGTTACTATCTTTCCCTTTGTATTGATAAGTACTTTGAGGCAGATACTTTGAGTTTATTCAAATTTTCTATGATTCTTGAATTTCTTCTGCATGAAATATTAAGCACCTAAGAAAAGGAAAAGCCACGACAAACCAAGACAGCATATTAAAAAGCAGACATTACTTTGCTGACAAAGGTCCATCAAGTCAAAGCTATGGTTTTTCCAGTAGTCATGTATGGATGTGAGAGTTGGACCATAAAGAAAGCTGAGCACTGAAGAATTGATGCTTTTGAACTGTGGTGTTGGAGAAGACTCTTGAGAGTCCCTTGGACTACAAGGAGATCAAACCAGTCAATCCTAAAGGAAATCTGTCCTGAATATTCATTGGAAGGACTGAGGCTGAAGCTGAAGTTCTAATACTTTGGCCACCTGATGTGAAGTACTGATTCACTGAAAAAGACCCTGATGCTGGGAAAGATTGAAGGTGGGAGGAGAAGGGGACAACAGAGGATGAGACAGTTGGCTGAAATCTGTCCTGAATATTCATTGGAAGGACTGAGGCTGAAGCTGAAGTTCTAATACTTTGGCCACCTGATGTGAAGTACTGATTCACTGAAAAAGACCCTGATGCTGGGAAAGATTGAAGGTGGGAGGAGAAGGGGACAACAGAGGATGAGACAGTTGGCTGGCATCACTGACTTGATGGACATGAGTTTGAGTAAGCTCTGGGAGTTGGTGATGGACAGGGAAGCCTGTTATGCCATGGTGTTGCAAAAAGTCAGACATGACTGAGCTACTTAACCAAACTGAAGAAAAGGAGATACACTCTTTGATGATTTGCTTCTTTTCACTTAATATATGTGAAACATCAGTTCTAGAGGTTTTATTCATTCTTTTGTACAGTTGCATAGTACTCTATTACGTGGCCATACCAGTTTATTCAAGCACTGTTCCACATATGCACATTAAGTTTTTTCTAGTGTTTTGCAATTACAAACAATGAGGCAATGAATAAATTTGTGCATATGTGTACCTACATTGTTGGAGATATGTTCCCTAGAACTGAGATTGCTAGGTTAAAAAGAAAATGCATATGCAATTTTGTTAGACATTGCCAAATGTTCCTCTAGAAGGGTTGCAGTAATTTGCATTGTTACTAGAAATGTAGGTAAGTGCCTGTTTCTCCATAGCTTCAACAATAAGCTTAACTAATAGAATGTGTTCTCATATTTCACATGTTTTGCCAATCTGATAGGTGAAAAATGGATTTGTTGGAATATGAATGAGTTTGAGCAGTTTTTTGCATGTTTGAAGGCTTTCTTTGTTTGTTTTAATCTTTGGGATGTATGTGTGAATTTCTCTTCATTTTTCTATCAGGATTTATGTCCTTTGTCCATTAATAATTAAGATTTCTTTGTATATAAAGAATATTAGCTCTTTTTTCTGGTATATATTACAAATATTTTCTTGCCATTCATCAGTTGTCCTGTGATCTTGTTTATGGTGCTTTTTGTCATGCAAAAAATTTTTCATTCAAATGCAGTCAAATTTATTAACTTTTCTCTGGTCTCTGATTTTAAACCATAGGTAGGAAGTCTTTTTCTTACTAAGGTTAAAGAATAGAATAATTTAGCTATGTTTTCCTTTATATGATTTGATTTCAATTTTTATATTTAGATATCTAATCTACTTTGAGTTTATCTACTGTATGATGTGAGATATAGATGTATTTTAACTTTTCTAAATAATTACATACTTGTTTCAGACTATTTATTAAAAGTTCATCTTTACCCCAGTGATTTGAGATGCCACTTTTTTCACATACTAAATTTCCGTGTGATTTGGAGGCTATATCTGTACTACTTTATTCTAGTCTATTATTTGTCTGTTTCTCTACTCATGTTCCACATTGTTTTAATTATCAAGGTTTTATAGAATATTTTAATTTCTGATAAGAACTAGTCACCACACAGTTTTTCTTTCTTAGTGTTTTTCTACCTGTCTTTGCATGCTTTTTTTTTCCACTTGAATTTTAGTATCAAATTGTCTAAATTCAAAAATAGCTTGCTGTTATTTATTTCTATTATATTCAATTTATTATTAACTTTGGGAGAACAGGTCTTTTTTTAAAATATAATAACTACAATTCTATTAAGAATAGAGGATGTCTTTCCATTTGTTCTAGCCTTAATTAGTGTCATTCAAGAGTGTTTAAAAATTTTTCCTTTTGTAAGTTTGTAAACTTTTTGTTAAAAGTACTTGTAAGTACTGCATTTTGATGCTGTTGTAAGTGGGTTTTTATTTACCATGATTTCTTCTGTTTATTATTTCTTTATATGAAGGGATTTGATTTTAATGAGCTAATTTCATATCCTATTACTTTGGTAAATTCTTTCATCGTTTGAGTTAGTTTCACTATTGATTCTTTGAATTTTCTAGGTTTATTATATATCTGCAAATACAGTTTTCTTTCTTCTTTAGTCATACTTATGCCTCTAGTTGATTTCTTTTGTCTAATTGTATTGTCCAATAGTACTAATAGTAGTAGAGATCATAGGCATTTGTATTCCTGATCTTAGTGGAGATGGCAGTAGTGTTTCTTCATTAAATAAGGTATTGACTTTAGAACTATTCATTATTTAAAGAATTATCTTTCAGTTCTTAAATACTGGAGTAATTTTATCATGATTGTGTTGAATTTAGTCAAATGCTTTCTCAGTGTCTATGGAAATTGTCATATCATTTTTTTTTCCCTTTAGACTTATTATTTGTAGTAGGCTGAATGGCCATCGGGTCCTAATTTCCAAAAGCTGTAAATACTACCTTTTACAATAAAACTGTTGTAGATATGATTAAATTAAGGAACTTCAGATGAGGAAATTATCCTGGATTATCTAAGTGGATCCTAAATGCTATCACAAATGTGCTTGTAAAATAGAAGTAAAGTGCGATTAGACACCTGTGTAGGGTAGAAGGTGGTGAGAAGATGGAGGCAGAGATTAGAGTGATGTAGTCACCAGATAAGACACTGATATGATTTAGTTGGATGAAGCTCCTTCTTTGGTAGATTCTTCATGAACAATCTATAGGTACAGAATTCCAAAAGTTCTTGTATATTAAAAATTGTTATTTGACATTTGAAGGATAGCTTGACTTCATATAAAATCCTTTGTTCACAATTTCTTTCATTAAACTTTAAATAAATGTTACGCCATTGTCACCTTTTTTGTACATTGATTTGTTAAAACTCTGATGCCAGTTGAATTTTCTTGACATCCTTAGTTTTGCCAAAAAAAAGTTTTGAAAAAATTATTTGTTCTTTTTGTCTGGAGGTCTTGAAGATTTTATCTTTGCATTTGAAATCTAAGAGTTCATAAGCATATGTCTCAATTATTATTTACTTTTCTCAGCTACCCAGTAAGCCTTTCCAACCTAGATTCATGTCTTTTTCTAGTTCTGGAAAATTTTTCTGGATTATAATTTTAAAGACTAATTGCACATCATTTGTTTTCTTTTTCTTCTCTGTGACTCCAGTAGTAAAATATTATTCCCTTTTGCCTGTCTTCTATTTCCACTACTTTTCTCTGATCCATTTTATATTTTCCTTTGTGTCATTTCATTCTCTTTGTTGTTTTCCTGCATTTCCTCGATGTCCCTTATTATTTTCCTTTGAGTCTGTTTTCTCTTGGGCACTATAATTTCTTCTTTATTTATAATATTATCTTTTTTCTTTCATTTCTTTCCTGAGTTCAGTCAACAATTTTTCATTCTCCCCCTTTTTGACATTTCTGTTCTCAGTGTTTGAATTCATAATTTAAAGTGTATTTTTTCCATATCTTTAAATCTTTGTTATGTTTAATTTGATTTGGAGTATATGCATAAAGTTTCCTTCTGCTTCATGTTTTATTTTTGTTTTGTTTTTGTCTTTTTCTTTTTTTTTCTTTTGGAGGAAGGTGGTTGGATTTTTCCTCTGTTGATTTCTGTGTAAATTCATTCTGGTGTAGTCCTTTTTGGATTTTATTGTTCTGAGCTTCCTTTTTGCGATACTGGAATATTTTACACGGTTCTATCTGAAAGGCACTCTTCACTGTTGTGTATTAAAATTCAAATACTTTAGCAGGTTTTATTTGTTTTGGTGTGGAAGAGGGATTGTGAGTCCACTAATTTTGTTGATCTATTTTTTTTCTTGCTGAACTCTACATTTTTCTTCATTTCTGCTTTACTACCTAATTGCTAAAGGACTCTTGTTCTTTCTTTTTTTCTCTTTTATTTTCTCTTCTAGAAACTATGTGTTTGAATGACAATTCCTTTAAATCATACTTGCTCATTTAAACTATCCCATTCCCTTTAAATTGTTTGCCTAGCCCTTTAAAGAGATGCCTACACCCTCTCAAAGGCACAAACTTTGAAATCTCCTTTAGGATATTCTGCTCTGTTTAATCTTTTTGGTGGCCTCTCTAACTTTTCTTAAGGTCCCCTTGTCTGTTCCCTGTTCTATATTCCTAGCAGTTTTTATTGACCCGTCTTTGCTTACAGCAAAGCTCTGTGGTGGGGGATGAAAGGGACAGAATGACATAGAATTTGTTTCTTTTTCTCTTTTTACTCACTGTTTATATTTAGCATTCTTAGCATTCTTTTAAAGTAATATTGAGAATATGATTTTGTAGAGAGATTTCGTGGTTCTTAAGTTATTGTGTACTGTTCCATGGAGGGATGGATGTTGGGAGGTTATTTACAGTACACCTGTCTTTGTCTTCAGTTGCATAAAAGTCCATATAGGATGCACATTTGCGTGTTAAAAGAGCAATCTCATCTAGGCCAGTGGTTTTACTAACCACCTGTACAGCTGATGACACCCATATTTAGATTTTGAACTCAAACTTTTTCTAAGCTTTGGATCCACATATCCACTTATAATCATACAACCTCAAATTCACCAAGATCAAAACCCAACAATCTCCTTCCCCGGGAAGAATGATCTCCTCCCTCCTCTCACATACTCTGTTTTGGGTTGAAAAGTAGCATTCTCTATTGGGACATTCAAGCTAGAAACTTGAGAGTCATTTAGAGTTGCCTATCTTCCTTGCCCACACATCCAATTGACAATAAATGGCTATTGGATGAAAGTCCTCAAACTTTCTAGAAGAAGATGAGAAGGAAACAACATTTCTGTCCATTGATAACACCTGATATAGCGCTGGATCACTATTCTTTGCTATTCAGGGTTAGATATTGCTAGCAGTGGGAATAATAGCACAGAACACTTATAATTTAATAAGGAGTTTATAAGAGTGATAAACTTCTTATTGGAGCCCAAGATGTTAGAAGTGGGGATAATGTCTTAGTCATTTGATAATCATTCACAATATTTGGCAGAAAGCTTAATAAAGTTCATTAGGGATATTAAAAAAATAATAAAATGAATGAATGACTATAATATCACCTGTGATTAAGAACATACCTCCTAATGTAAAGAAAAACTTTTCAAAAAGATCCCTAAACTTAAGCAAGTCAACTCAAATTCCTATAAGCATTAGCAATGTTAAAAAATAAATGACTAGGCCACTTTGACACTGGCAAACTTGAAATCTGAAAGGAGCTTCTTACTTACATTTCTGTGTATGCCATGAACTCCTTTGAAACCTGATGAAACTTATGGACCCCTCTTAGAATAATGCTTTAAATATATAACATTAAGATATATAGAATTACAAAGGAAGCAGATTACATAGCAATATAATTATCAAAGTATTAAAAATGCACAAATGTGTAAGATAGTAATATATGTGCTTCTTTATTAATGCATTAAATAACAAGATCTAACAGCCAAACTAATAACTAGCATATTTTAAGTAGTGGTGAATATAAGCGGTTTTTCAAGATATCTATAACAACTGTGATATATATGAAAACATCTGTGATTTTCATTGGTAATGCAGTGAAGGCATACCTGCCAACACCACAGTAGTTTTTTGCCTTTATTCATACTTTAATAAAATGCTAAATTTCAGTTAGAAATTAATAAAAATAAAGATACAATATTTTTTCCCCAACCAAGTTTATGGCTATCTGAATTCCACACAGACAGCTGCATCTATGAACTCCAAGTCAAGAACCCCTGGTTTAGAAGGTGCCACTGCTATCAAGTCTATCGGACTCTACCCAGACAGAATAGTGGCCTAAAGGGCTTCAGTTTTTTTTATAATCTATGACCCAAACCCTTTATGCAATTATGGATCCATCATTTCATAGTCTCTCTATAAGAGTTGTCCTTATGAAGGAAAAAAAAAAGAAAGATTGGAATACGACAACTGAGTTGTCTCTTGACAGGCAGAAAGGTCTGTTCTGCCTGAGACAAAGTGGACTTGCATTTTTGCAAAGTTGAGATGATATTCATTAGTCATTCTCTGCAGATCCCAGTCGGAAGGAGCTCTCAGAAGCTGGGGCCATGACAGAGGAGGGTGTGGAAGGTGATGGAAGAGGGCTGGAACCTGGAAAACAAATTCTACAACTTGTAGATAATAAACGAAAAGGGTAAGAACTTCCCACTGGCTGATAGAAAGAAAATGTCACAAACACGAAAACATAATAAAGCTAGCTTTGAGTTCTGGTGCCTTCCCTTCATGATTAATGATTGGTCTCAAATAGGATGGGTAAGGGAAAGTGAAGTTCCTCTTGAAGTAGCTTTAAAAATGCCACAGCTTAAAAAAAATTATTGTAACATCAATTTAAGAAAAAAAAACTCTGCTGAAATGTAAAGGTCAAGAAAGATTTGGGTGTTTTTAAATGCTGTCTAGAAGAAATTCTTATAAAGGTTAAGATGTCATGTAGTTTCAGAGTTATGGGCATAGAAGGGGGGTACTGGACAAAAGCCGTGCTACCTGGGGGCCTTCGGTGACGGTGACCCGTGCCGTCGGGTGGCTGGGCGGGCAGCAGGCAGCTGTTGGATCACAGTGTGTCACTGTATTTGTGGGAAAAACCAGCCATGTCTGTCTCACAGCCTTTAAAGCCAGGGAACATTTCACGGCCAAAGCGCTGTTCTGACTACGTGCAGGCCTTAAGATGACCTGCCCCTGACCTCCCAACAGCAACGCTCAGAACTGCACTTAAAGACCCCCAGGGGAGGGAATGCCAAGCCCCTGCTGCCCCTCTTGCCTTCTCTCACTCTGTGTGGAACCTCTTAGTCTTACAGAGAAAGTTTCCACAGACAGAGCCAGGCCTGGCTTGTGAGTTTATGACATGTAGGAGAAAAATCTCCTGACCTCCACAGGAAGGCGTCCTGTGAACACAGCAGAGGTCTCCATGACTTCACCCCTCAGGGGTCTAGGAGCAGGTGTCCACTTGGTCTCAGCTGTCCTAGTCATAAACTTTGTGTTGTTGTTCAGTCACCAAGTCATGTCCAGCTCTGACCTCGTGGACTGCAGCGCCCCAGGCTTCCCTGTCCCTCACTATCTCCTAGAGTTTGCCCAAGTTCATGTCCATTGAATCAGTGATACCATCCAACTGTCTCAACCTCTGTCATCCTCTTCTCCTTCTGCCTTCAATTTTCCCCAATATTAGAGTCTTTTCCAATGATCTGGCTGTTTGCATCAGGTGGCCAAAGTATTGAAACTTAAGCTTCAGCATCAGTCCTTCCAATGAATACTCAGGGCTGACTACCTTTAAGATGGGTAGTCATAGGCTCCCAGACTCCCAAGTGATATCTCCTGGCCGTAGTGATCCTGCCAGGGGAATGCAGCAGGGAGCACCCACACACCAGTTCATCCGAGCAGGACTACTGCTCAAGGATGCCTGAGGGAACCCAGGACACCCCCTGGTCACTGGAGAGCACTGGTTCTCAGTCAGCTTCTACAGACTTGCCTTCCCAAACCACCTGGAAGGGTCCACATGCTTTCAATGCGGTCTGTGAAGAGGCAGCTCGGGAAAAATGGGAATGCCCGGGATCCTGTCAGAAAGGCAGAATTTCAGGCCTCACCTCGGACTTCTTGAATTAGAAGCTGCATGTTAACAAAATGTGATGTGTGCCCATAAAATTCTAAGGTGCTCTGCTTGCTCAAGACATATGTCTGCATGAGTAAGTGCATGCACACATGTGGACACACACAGAGGCCATCTCTCCTCTGGGGAACCTCTGCTGAGCGATAAGAGTAAGGCATGGCCCGCAGAAGAAAAGGATGGGAATGACCATTATAGAGACTTCTAATCTGTCTTGCCAACACCTGTGAAAGGCTTGAGAGTTAGACACTGTGCACTGGTTGTGGATGTTTATCTCAGGGAGCTTTACCTGGATGATATGGGCCATTTGCAGATCAAATCAGGTCATTTGACTCCTCACACCATCTCACCCTGAAGATAATCACGATGGTGGGATCACTCACCTAGAGCCAGACATCCTGGAATGCAAAGTCAAGTGGGCCTTAGGAAGCATCACTACAAACTAACTAGCGGAGGTGATGGAATTCCAGTTGAGCTACTTCAAACCCTAAAAGATGATGCTGTGAAACTGCTGCACTCAATATGCCAGCAAATTTGGAAAACTCAGCAGTATCCACAAGACTTAAAGGTTAATTTTCATTCCAATCCCATGGAAAGGCAATGACAAAGAGTGTTCAAACTACCACACAGTTGCACTCATCTCACACACTAGCAAAATAATGCTCAAAATTCTTCAAGCCAGGCTTCAACAGTACATGAACCATGAACTTCCAGATGTTCAAGCTGGTTTTAGAAAAGGCAGAGGAACCAGAAATCAAATTGCCAACATCCATTGAATCATCAACAAAGCAAGAGAATTCCAGAAAAACATCTACTTCTGCTTTATTGACCATGGCAAAGCCTTTGACTGTGTGGATCACAATAAACTGTGGAAAATTCTGAAAGAGATGGGAATACCAGGCCACCTGACCCACCTCCTAAGAAAACTGTATGCAGGTCTATAAGCAACAGTTAGAGCTGGACATGGAACAACAGACTGGTTCCAAATTAGGAAAGGAGTAAGTCAAGGCTGTATATTGTCACCTTGCTTATTTAACTTATATGCAGAGTACATCATGAGAAATGTCGGGCTGGATGAAGCACAAGCTGGAATCAAGATTCCCAGGAGAAACATCAATAACCTCAGATATGCAGATCACACCACTCTTATGGCAGAAAGCGAAGAAGAACTAAAGAGCTTCTTGATGAAAGTTAAAGAGGAGAGTGAAAAAGTTGGCTTAAAACTCAACATTTAGAAAATTAAGATCATGACATTCATTCCCATCACTTCATGGCAAATAGATGGGGAAACAATGGAAACAAGGAGAAACTTTATTTTTGGGGGCTCCAAAATCACTACAGATGGTGACTGCAGCCATGAAATTAAAAGACGCTTGCTCCTTGGAAGAAAAGCTATGACCAACCTAGATAGCATATTAAAAAGCGGAAACATTGCTTAACAACAAAGGTCTGTCTAGTCAAAGCTATGGTTTTTGCAGTAGTCATGTATGGATGTGAGATTTGGACTACAAATAAAGCTGAGTGCTGAAAAATTGATGCTCTTGGACTGTGGTGTTGGAGAAGACTCTTGAGAGTCTTTTGAACTGCAAGGAGATCCAAACAGTCCATCCTTACATTGCTTAACAACAAAGGTCTGTCTAGTCAAAGCTATGGTTTTTGCAGTAGTCATGTATGGATGTGAGATTTGGACTACAAATAAAGCTGAGTGCTGAAAAATTGATGCTCTTGGACTGTGGTGTTGGAGAGGACTCTTGAGAGTCTTTTGAACTGCAAGGAGATCCAAACAGTCCATCCTAAAGGAAATTAGTCCTGAATATTCATTGGAAAGACTGATGCTAAAGCTGAAACTACAATACTTTGGTCACCTGATGAGAAGAGCTGACTCATTGGAAAAGACCCTGATGCTGGGAAAGATTGAAGGCAGGAGGAGAAGGGGATGATAAGATGAGATGGTTGGATGGCATCACCGACTCAATGGACATGAGTTTGAGTAGACTGCGGGAGATGGAGATGGACAGGAAAGCCTGCCATGCTGCAGTCCAGGGGGTCACAAAGAGTCAGACGCAACTGAGTGACTGAACTGACTGACACCCTGAAGTGTTCTTTGTGACATTAACTGGTCTTTTGTGGCACAACCAGACTTTGAGACAGGCAGGTAGATTTTTGCAAAGCAGAATTTGCAGGACATCAGGAAGCGACTCTCAAAATCAAACCACGTGTCTCATTAATTGAGTCTGGAATCTGCCATCAAAGATCCAATCAACTGGGTAAATGGAGACTTTCTTGTTAAATATATAAGCCTCACCATTGCTGCTCAAACCACTTACTCTGGAGTGGGCAAAATATGTCCCTTCTAGTGTCTGTCTCAAACTGTTTCCCAAAACCACCTTAATTTCCCGGACGCTTCTACTTATTACTGTTGCTTCCTACCTCTGCACTAAAGCACTGAAAATATACTCTTTTGCTATTTCATATAACCTAGCTTTCCAGCTAGATTTTTAAGGCTGTCAGGAGCACATATGTATCCTATTTCTTATATGCCAGCCCCAGCCCAGGGCACTATATCCAAGTGGGGTCTAATAAGCTTTAAAAAATTACAGTATCATCATCAGCTATTAATAGTTCTGCATGCCAATGCTTTCCAGATGTCAGGCATTCACATACAACAGCTTACATGTCCTTACAATTACCCTTGGATCCCCAATCTAAGAGGAAGAGACCAAGGCCTGGGGACTTTGCAAAGTCCCACAGCTAGTGCACGGCCAGGCTGGAACTGAACTCAGCTTTATCTGTAGCATGCACTCCTTCTTCATTAATTCTGTTATGGGAAAGAGGTTGTCTCTTGCTGTTTGCTGAAAACCAAACACATAAGAACTCTGGGAGGTGAAGACCGGCTAATTTAGAGGCAAGACCAGGTCTCCGTGAGCAGTCATAACACGTATGGTCCAGCAAAGTTGTTTCTTTTTTGGTATCCCAGAGTCTCCCTCTCCAGCATGGGAGTGGTTTATCTTTAATTCACTAGGTCTCTGAAAACTTCAACACTCACTAAGCGTCAAGGAAGGAAAAGGGCGCTGGTTGTGAGAGCTGACCTCAGAGACCATCACCAGAAGCTGGGATCCTTTGACACTCCTGAGGAGGGTGGTTCTGTGTGCAGCCACCCCAGCTGCAGAGTCTTGCTTTTCTTCCCATTCCTTGTGTCCGATTTCTTAAAGGAGTGACAACAGATCTTTTGGATAGTGGCCTTCATATCGTGAATGAGACTGCAGAGGTCCGTCTCCTACCTTATGACATCAGAAAGAGCATCTGAACTTACTCACAGAGAAACAATTCTTGCTGAAGGAGCTTGGATTAGTTTGTTGACATTTACCACAAAAACCTTTGCATTTACTCATATCCAAAAAACAAAACCAAATCAAAACCAACCCCCTAAAGTGCCCTGGATTCAGGAAGAAGTGGACATAATGTGATTCTTCCTAATCAAGAGTCAATGAAGACAGTGTTTTTCAGGTCTACTATATCCTTCTACTTCTCTGTATATTCATTTTATTAATTTTGGGGAGGTTGATATTAAAACTCCAGCTAAAAATCTTGATGTAGCTACTTAAAAAATAATTGTAATATATAGTGAAGCTTCCCTGATATCTCAGTTGGTAAAGAATCTGTCTGCAATGCAGGAGACCCCAGTTTGATTCCTGGGTTGGGAAGATCCACTGGAGAAGGGATAGGCTACCCACTCCAGTATTCCTGGGCTTCCCTTGTGGCTCAGCTGGTAAAGAATCTGCCTGCAGTGCAGGAGACCTGGGTTTGAGCTCTGGTTTGGGAAGATCCCCTGAAAAAGGGAAAGATACCCACTCCAGTATTCTGGCCTAGAGAATTCCATGGACTGTATAGTCCGTGGGAGTCCCAAAGAGTCGGACATGACTGAGCAACTTTCACTTTCATAGTGAAGCTATATGTAACCTGGTTCTGTATTTTCCAAGTCTCACGTAAATGTATTATAATACTTTCATAATTTAAAAATAAAAAAGAAACAGAAAAAAAGAATGGATGAGGGATTTTAATTTCTGAACACAATTATGATGATGACTGGGGCCTCCATGGAGTCATCCAGGAGGATGTTTGTCCAGGTCACTGGGTTACCACATCTAGGAAGGAAAGCATGATACAAGGGATCTTATGCAGCAATACAAAATCCTTTCCAAAACGCACAGTGCTTCTCTAAGAACCCTTTCCAACTAAATGATTCAGCCTAATAGCAAAACATTCTACCATGTGACCTAGCAATCCCACTCCTGGTCATATATCCAGAGAAAATTGTAATTTGAAAAGATACATTGCCCATGCATTGTTCATTGCAGCACTATTTATTATTGCCAAGACATGAAAACGACTTAAATGCCCACTGACAGAGAAGTGGATAAAAAAGATGTGGCACATATACACAATGGAATATTACCCCCAAAAGAATGAAGTAACGCCATTTTCAGCAACATGGATAGACCTAGAGATTATCATACTAGGTGAAGTAAGTCAGACAAAGGCAGTATTATATGGTATTACTTATATGTGGAATCTAAAAAAAGTACTAATGAACTTATTTTCAAAACGGAAACAGTCTTACAGATATAGAAAACAAACTTATAGTTACCAAAGGGGACAGATGGGCGCGGGGAGGGATAAATTAGGAGTTTGGGATTAATATATATCTACTAATGCTGCTGCTGCTAAGTCGCTTCAGTCGTGTCCAACTCTGTGCGACCCCATAGACGGGGGCCCACTGTCTCTGGGATTCTCCAGGCAAGAACACTGGAGTGGGTTGCCATTTCCTTCTCCAATGCATGAAAGTGAAAAGTGAAAGTGAAGTCGCTCAGTCGTGTCTGACTCTTCGCGACCCCATGGACTGCAGCCTACCAGGCTCCTCCGTCCATGGGATTTTCCAATACACTACCATATATAAAATAGATAAACAACAAGGACCTACTGTATTGCACGGGAAACTCTACTCAATATACTATAATAACCTATATAGGAAAAGAGTCTGAAAAAGAACGAATATATGCATATGTATAACTGAATCACTTTTCTGTATACCTGAAGCTAATACAACATTGCAAATCAACTATAATATAAAAGAAAAATTTTAATTCAGTTAAAAAACATTTTATGGATACATAATTCACCAGCCCAGATAAGACGAATGTTGAGTAAAAAAGGAATAAAGTTAAGATGTCCAAGGTTTCTATCAGAGCAGCTCCTGCTACACGTGTTCTCTCTGAGCTGCCATCATGACTGAGATTCTCACATTTGAGCAGTTCTTACCATTAAACTGGGACTTCCCAGGTGGCTCAGTGGGAAAAGACTCTGCCTGCAATGCAGGAGATGCAGGAGACACAGGCTCAACCCTGGGTTAGGAAGATCCCCTGCAGGAGGGCATAGCAACCCACTCCTGTATTCTTGTCTGGAGAATCCCATGGACAGAGGAGCCTGGCTGGCTGCAGTCCCCAGGGTCACAAAGAGCTGGACATGACGGAAGCAACTGAGCATGTACTATTAGACCAATGTTATTTCGTTAAAGCCATTGTCTTTGGAAGGAACCTATTAAAAGTACAGGTTACTTGGGGCTAGAAAAACAATTCCCATAAAAAATCGTTGTTCTAGCTGTGTGAATTACTTATCAGATTCATTAGTTGTCATCTCCTAGACAATATGGCTCTGAGGAAATAAGGCCTATTTTAAAACATATCATTGTCTTAAATATGAAACATTATATGGGGCCCTATGGTGGGGGCCTGGGAGGCTAGAAGACAGAGAAAGACACCGATTAAGAAGGGAGAACAGAGTAGAGATCTGTCAGGGGAACCTGAAAATCACACTTCTGTCCCCTTTGCAGTATGGCCTCTGATCCACACAGTTTTGCTTTCTGCTGAAATGTTTCTAATGTACAAGTGACCAATATACTCTCTTCTTTGTACAGGCCTCCAAAAAATAAGTCCTTCCTGTATGAAAATTAAAAGTGAAATGAATTCCCCGATCCTTTCTAACAATGTTCACCCATACCTACTCTTCCCCTCCTTTCTGGACACACAGCTAGCAGCATCTCCCAGCCCCGTGTGTCTGGACAGGAGTCGTGTGACTGAGGGCCAGACACCAGAATGTGGGTGACCAGAGGACATGGACTTCTAGCTTCTCTCCCTCCTCCCTCAAGTGACTGAAAACCAACAACTTGAAGACACAGGGAAATGGAAGAAGTCTGTTGGCACCAACTGAAGAAGGACAACCCAGAAGTATGTCTGACCCGGAACCTCCACTTTGGACTTCCCATTGGTGAGAAGCAAAATGATTATGCTGAGACACTGAGATATTCCCCGATGGCTCAGCAGCAAAGAACCTGCCTGCAGTACAAAAGATGAGGGTTCGATCCTCTGGAGATCAGGAAGTCCTCTGGAGAAGGAAATGGCAACCCACTCTAGAATCCTTACCTGGAAAATCCCACAGACAGGGGAGTCTGGAGGGCCACAGTCCGTGGGGTCATAAGAATCAGACGTTACTTAGTGACTAAACCACCACCACCACAAAACATTGAGATCTGGGTGTCCTTTTATTATGTCACAGTGATCATTTATCTCAACTGCTAAAACTTACTATCTATATTAATATTTATCATCACTAGATTGCAGGATATTTAAATAAACTGAGCAAACTAGGACTATTGAATGACTTTTAAAAAAAGTATTGCATATATTATAAACTCTAGTTTGCTAAGGACTTTCTATCAGGCACATTAAGTGTTTTGGATTCTTATTTAATCCAATAACAATCTTCTGAGGTAGATTTATGATCCCCATTTTACAGACGGGGAAATGGACTTAAAAAGTCTACTGAAGAACTTGCTTTAGGTCAAACTATTAATGAGAGGCAGTATTGTGACACTGATCCCAGTCATTCAGTGTTGGCACTGAGCGCTTTACCGATGTGTGATTATATTCTTAGAATTGCTGAGGGAAGCAGGATCAGACCACGGAATGGCACAGCAAGGTCACACCATGAACCAAGGAGACGTCTTGGCCTCAAAAAGGAAAACAATTATCGTATCTCTCTGACCACAAAATAGTTGAGAGAACATTTCCTTTATTTCTCTTCCACACTTCAAAAATACTGAATTGATTTTCGGTGATTTCCCTTTTCCACTCTTCATTGAAAGCCTTGATTATGCCCCAGTTTTCAGCAAAGAGAAAATTCTTGCTGCTGAGTTATAAATTCTGCAGGTTCTAACTAGGTTTCAACTGAGGGAGTTTTATTCTTTCATTGATACGTGCGTGTCACTCCCATCAGGGGAACACTTTGCTTACAGGAAACAACATTCTGTTTCTATAGAGGCAGAATAGAGAGAGGGGGACACAATGTGTGAGAGAAGCCTGCACCCTGAAGGGAGAGGAAAAAAAGAATGAAGCTAAGTAGCTATCTTTATTGGCTGTTCTTGTGGATGGGGAATGTTGAATTTCTAGTTTTCCTTTTTAAGCTGAGAAGGCAGACTCATACCCGACAGATCCCTGTTGAAATTGTTGCCATTTGAATTCAACAAGAGGATGCATGTGGAAGGGGCTGTGTCAATGTATGGGGCACCTCACATGGAAGATATTAAGACTGCAGTCTTTATTAATAGGGGATCTATATATGCCTGTTATAGATGGTTCCCCAGGAGACCACAGCCTGATAAGGCAATGGAAGGCAGAATTATGTGGTGGTTTAGCACACAAACTGAGGAGGCAGATTCTTGGGTTATATCTCCCAGTGCTGCCCTGTCTAGCTATACATTAGTTACTAAATCTTTCCAGGTTCCAGATTCCTCCCATGTAGAATGAGGATAATGCTGTCTTCCTCATTGTGTTTGGAGAATGGCACAGGATAATGCATATAAACACTCATTGTCACTTGTTTTGAGGAGGATGATAATAATGATGTTGACTGATACAAAAAGAAGAGAGAAGTCGACCAATAACAAGAGCATATTTGCTTATCTGCTTTTCTTTTGTTAAGTTAGTATCCATTTTATGGATTGGAAAGATAAAAACAAATTGGACTAGAAAGAATCCTAGTGAAATTTGGCCAGGCAGTAATGACACAGATGTAGATATGGCAGGAATTGAAACTTGAATCATGCGATGGTAGAAGGAATCTGTGAGTGAATCTAGCAATTTTTGCTTGAGACTCATTGTAATTTGAGATCTGGTCCAGGTCTCAGTAAGCACCTGCTCATCAGAGAGGCAGTGAGGTTTCCACAAAACACAACTGGAAGCAGAAGTGGACTTGTAGGAGAGGAAGGGGCTCCGAGTTGGCAGAGAAAGAGAAACAATTTTGAGAACAGTCTAGTAAGATGCGTTGTGGGTTTAGGGAGAGTCTGGACCACCTCAAGCTCTATAGGCTAATCCTTCATCTTCCAGTCACTTACTGTCCATCCTGTGGGAAGGACAAATCCTGGTTCAGAAAACACAGTTACCAAGTTGTTTGTTCTGAAATTACTTTTATCCTTTCAATATTCTCCAAGTTTCCCACCAGCCTTCTACAGAATATCACTTCTCTGTGGAACAGAATGCTCTGCTCTGATACTAAAAGTAAGGTGTTTGTTTTGGAAGCAACATAGATTCAAATAGCGACAACAATTCTTTGTGGAAAAGAAAAGCTTCTTTATATTTATTTGAGTAAACAGAAAAATAGCACCATTGAAATGATTTCCCACCTGCCAAACAAAGCAGTTTCCTTTTGTGAACTGTGTTCCATATACGAGGGGGTTAGAAGCACAGCACTGCACAAAGGGAATGGTGATAGATTCAGCTAGTGTGGCTACTGCACCTGTCCACAGGGGTCACCTGGCTCCATTATCTCTCACCTCAGCCGAAAGGCAAGTCATCTTGCACGTGCTGGACTGAGGGCTGTGCTCTTTTGCAAAAGATATTAATTCTTTCCTCAAATGCTTGTGCTTTCCCTGGAAGTTAATTTGTGGAGATTCATGCCTGTTGAGAAGGAAACGGCAACCCACTCCAGTACTCTTGCCTGGAAAATTCCATGGATGGAGGAACCTCGTAGGCTACAGTCCATGGGGTTGCAAAGAGTTGGACACAACCGAGCAATTCTTTGGAAGGAACCTATTAAAAGTACAGGTTACTTGGGCCTAGAAAAACAATTCCCACAAAAAATCGTTGTTCTAGCTGTGTGAATTACTTATCAGATTCATTAGTTGTCATCTCCTAGACAATATGGCTCTGAGGAAATAAGGCCTATTTTAAAACATATCATTGTCTTAAATATGAAACATTATATGGGGCCCTATGGTGGGGGCCTGGGAGGCTAGAAGACAGAGAAAGACACCGATTAAGAAGGGAGAACAGAGTAGAGATCTGTCAGGGGAACCTGAAAATCACACTTCTGTCCCCTTTGCAGTATGGCCTCTGATCCACACAGTTTTGCTTTCTGCTGAAATGTTTCTAATGTACAAGTGACCAATATACTCTCTTCTTTGTACAGGCCTCCAAAAAATAAGTCCTTCCCGTATGAAAATTAAAAGTGAAATGAATTCCCTGATCCTTTCTAACAATGTTCACCCATACCTACTCTTCCCCTCCTTTCTGGACACACAGCTAGCAGCATCTCCCAGCCCCGTGTGTCTGGACAGGAGTCGTGTGACTGAGGGCCAGACACCAGAATGTGGGTGACCAGAGGACATGGACTTCTAGCTTCTCTCCCTCCTCCCTCAAGTGACTGAAAACCAACAACTTGAAGACACAGGGAAATGGAAGAAGTCTGTTGGCACCAACTGAAGAAGGACAACCCAGAAGTGTGTCTGACCCGGAACCTCCACTTTGGACTTCCCATTGGTGAGAAGCAAAATGATTATGCTGAGACACTGAGATATTCCCCGATGGCTCAGCAGCAAAGAACCTGCCTGCAGTACAAAAGATGAGGGTTCGATCCTCTGGAGATCAGGAAGTCCTCTGGAGAAGGAAATGGCAACCCACTCTAGAATCCTTACCTGGAAAATCCCACAGACAGGGGAGTCTGGAGGGCCACAGTCCGTGGGGTCATAAGAATCAGACGTTACTTAGTGACTAAACCACCACCACCACAAAACATTGAGATCTGGGTGTCCTTTTATTATGTCACAGTGATCATTTATCTCAACTGCTAAAACTTACTATCTATATTAATATTTATCATCACTAGATTGCAGGATATTTAAATAAACTGAGCAAACTAGGACTATTGAATGACTTTTAAAAAAAGTATTGCATATATTATAAACTCTAGTTTGCTAAGGACTTTCTATCAGGCACATTAAGTGTTTTGGATTCTTATTTAATCCAATAACAATCTTCTGAGGTAGATTTATGATCCCCATTTTACAGACGGGGAAATGGACTTAAAAAGTCTACTGAAGAACTTGCTTTAGGTCAAACTATTAATGAGAGGCAGTATTGTGACACTGATCCCAGTCATTCAGTGTTGGCACTGAGCGCTTTACCGATGTGTGATTATATTCTTAGAATTGCTGAGGGAAGCAGGATCAGACCACGGAATGGCACAGCAAGGTCACACCATGAACCAAGGAGACGTCTTGGCCTCAAAAAGGAAAACAATTATCGTATCTCTCTGACCACAAAATAGTTGAGAGAACATTTCCTTTATTTCTCTTCCACACTTCAAAAATACTGAATTGATTTTCGGTGATTTCCCTTTTCCACTCTTCATTGAAAGCCTTGATTATGCCCCAGTTTTCAGCAAAGAGAAAATTCTTGCTGCTGAGTTATAAATTCTGCAGGTTCTAACTAGGTTTCAACTGAGGGAGTTTTATTCTTTCATTGATACGTGCGTGTCACTCCCATCAGGGGAACACTTTGCTTACAGGAAACAACATTCTGTTTCTATAGAGGCAGAATAGAGAGAGGGGGACACAATGTGTGAGAGAAGCCTGCACCCTGAAGGGAGAGGAAAAAAAGAATGAAGCTAAGTAGCTATCTTTATTGGCTGTTCTTGTGGATGGGGAATGTTGAATTTCTAGTTTTCCTTTTTAAGCTGAGAAGGCAGACTCATACCCGACAGATCCCTGTTGAAATTGTTGCCATTTGAATTCAACAAGAGGATGCATGTGGAAGGGGCTGTGTCAATGTATGGGGCACCTCACATGGAAGATATTAAGACTGCAGTCTTTATTAATAGGGGATCTATATATGCCTGTTATAGATGGTTCCCCAGGAGACCACAGCCTGATAAGGCAATGGAAGGCAGAATTATGTGGTGGTTTAGCACACAAACTGAGGAGGCAGATTCTTGGGTTATATCTCCCAGTGCTGCCCTGTCTAGCTATACATTAGTTACTAAATCTTTCCAGGTTCCAGATTCCTCCCATGTAGAATGAGGATAATGCTGTCTTCCTCATTGTGTTTGGAGAATGGCACAGGATAATGCATATAAACACTCATTGTCACTTGTTTTGAGGAGGATGATAATAATGATGTTGACTCATACAAAAAGAAGAGAGAAGTCGACCAATAACAAGAGCATATTTGCTTATCTGCTTTTCTTTTGTTAAGTTAGTATCCATTTTATGGATTGGAAAGATAAAAACAAATTGGACTAGAAAGAATCCTAGTGAAATTTGGCCAGGCAGTAATGACACAGATGTAGATATGGCAGGAATTGAAACTTGAATCATGCGATGGTAGAAGGAATCTGTGAGTGAATCTAGCAATTTTTGCTTGAGACTCATTGTAATTTGAGATCTGGTCCAGGTCTCAGTAAGCACCTGCTCATCAGAGAGGCAGTGAGGTTTCCACAAAACACAACTGGAAGCAGAAGTGGACTTGTAGGAGAGGAAGGGGCTCCGAGTTGGCAGAGAAAGAGAAACAATTTTGAGAACAGTCTAGTAAGATGCGTTGTGGGTTTAGGGAGAGTCTGGACCACCTCAAGCTCTATAGGCTAATCCTTCATCTTCCAGTCACTTACTGTCCATCCTGTGGGAAGGACAAATCCTGGTTCAGAAAACACAGTTACCAAGTTATTTGTTCTGAAATTACTTTTATCCTTTCAATATTCTCCAAGTTTCCCACCAGCCTTCTACAGAATATCACTTCTCTGTGGAACAGAATGCTCTGCTCTGATACTAAAAGTAAGGTATTTGTTTTGGAAGCAACATAGATTCAAATAGCGACAACAATTCTTTGTGGAAAAGAAAAGCTTCTTTATATTTATTTGAGTAAACAGAAAAATAGCACCATTGAAATGATTTCCCACCTGCCAAACAAAGCAGTTTCCTTTTGTGAACTGTGTTCCATATACGAGGGGGTTAGAAGCACAGCACTGCACAAAGGGAATGGTGATAGATTCAGCTAGTGTGGCTACTGCACCTGTCCACAGGGGTCACCTGGCTCCATTATCTCTCACCTCAGCCGAAAGGCAAGTCATCTTGCACGTGCTGGACTGAGGGCTGTGCTCTTTTGCAAAAGATATTAATTCTTTCCTCAAATGCTTGTGCTTTCCCTGGAAGTTAATTTGTGGAGATTCATGCCTGTTGAGAAGGAAACGGCAACCCACTCCAGTACTCTTGCCTGGAAAATTCCATGGATGGAGGAACCTCGTAGGCTACAGTCCATGGGGTTGCAAAGAGTTGGACACAACCGAGCAACTTCACTTTCCTTTTGCATTATGCTTGTTGAATTGGGCCTGAAGTCAAAGCAAAACTTCAGAGAAGCTGCTCTCTGTTCTGTAAACCAGGTTAAACCAGAAATATTTATTTCAGCTTCCTTCTGCAGTCAGATAGTTCTTGTCTTAGCCAGAGGGTTGGGATTTTCCACTGCCAGGTATACTTCTACTTTGGAAGGCTGGTATTGAAGATCCACAACCTTATTTTTTCTTCTCTGGTTCTCTTTAGAGATCTGGCCAAGCTGACCCACCAGTAGCCCACAGGATCAAGGAGGCAAAATTCGGAAGGACATGAAGGCTGCTTCTGACAGCCTCACACCATTTTCACTTTTCTCAATTCTTAGGGTTTCTCAGTGGGGAAGGCAATGGCACCCCACCCCAGTACTCTTGCCTGGAAAATCCAATGGATGGAGTAGCCTGGTGGGCTGCAGTCCATGGGGTCGCTAACAGTCGGACAGACTGAGCGACTTCACTTTCACTTTTCTCTTTCATGCATTGGAGAAGGAAATGGCAACCCACTCCAGTATTCTTGCCTGGAGAATCCCAGGGATGGGGGAGCCTGGTGGGCTGCCGTCTATGGGGTCACACAGAGTCGGACACGACTGAAGTGACTTAGCAGCAGCAGCAGCAGGGTTTCTCAGATCTACTCAGGAGGTTTTAGCTGTCTCCTGGCTCCCTGAACCCTCTGCTATGACAGTAAGCCTGTATGTATGTATGCTCAGTCGCTCAGTTGTGTCCGACTCTTTGGAGTCCACGGAGTTGCAGCTCCTCTATCCATGGAATTTTCCAGGCAAGAATACTGAAGCTGGTTCCAATTTCCTTCTCCAGGGAATCTTCCTGACCCAGGGACTGAATCCTTGTCTCCTTCATCTTCTGCATTGGCAACTGAATTCTTTTCTACTATGCCATCTGGGAAGCCCACCTTAATTTAAAAATGTAGCAATAATGACAATAAAAGCAATTGCCATTTACTGGCTCTTTATTACATGCCTTGTGTTATGCTACCCATCATATCCACGCTATCCTCTGTGACCTTCTGCACCAGCTATATGAAGCAGCTCTGTGTGTAACACAGCTGATGTCCATCTCCACTCCTTGCTCTACCCTTGGAAGCCTCCTGCCAGGGGTCTGGTCTCCTTTGCGACAGCAGTGTCTCTCCCTGAGGTGTGCTCTGGTCTCAAGGGAAGATCCTCAGTCCCGGCTAAGCTGGAAATACCCGGGAACCCCTGTTCCAGGAACGACCTTCAGCATTTGAGGAATGGGAGTTCCTGCGTAAATCCCCCAACTTCCTCTCACTTTGCTGGGACAATTCTAAGGCAGTTTCCCAGTTTCCTTCTAGGTCCTCACAGAGCTTGAGAGCAGTGACCACAGTGGAAACCCCTCATTGAAGCCACTTGGAGTGATTTTCCCCTCCTCCCATCTCACTTCTCCAGTAATTCCTGGCATTACCATCCAAACGTATTCCCCATCCTTAATTCCATATTTGCCCTTGGGGGAATCCAAACCAAGAACATACATGATTATTTTCACATAACAAAGGAGAAGTAGAGGCTTAGCGAGGTTGACTTGCATACTGCTGTGTAGCTTGTGAATAGCCAGGCAAGACTTGGACCAGAATTATTATTATTCTCTCATTGCATCATTCTGCCTCCGTCAGAAATAGTCTGGACCATTTTTTTCTAGTTAAATAATTGCATTAATTAATATATAGCTTCTTTGCAAGAATGACGAGTTTGCAGAACATGACTGATACTCCTTCCTTCCATTTTGCCCTGCGTCTAGTTCCACTGGGACTCAGGATTCAGCTAACAATATAATTAGAGACAAATTTCATAAATTAATTAATATTGCAATGCTATTGTCTGAGAGTGGCTAAATGTAGTATGCCTCTAGAGCTATTGACACTTTACAGAGGGCTTTTGAGTTTCCAATGCAATCACATAAAGAAAAGACTGTGGAATTTTCAGCATTGACTATCAAGGAGACCTCCCCTCCACATCCTGAGATGGGGCTTTTCCTGAACTCTGTATTTCATTCATCTATCCATTGGTTCCTTGCTCACTGATGCCAAATTCACTGTCTAATCCAGATTCCTCTTGAACAGGAAGGCAAATTCAGTCCTTCCTGTGTGCTAGCCTGGTTCCTTCTGAGTAACAAAAAATGTGCAGCCCTCCCTTCAACTCCCTGTCTCACCAGGGGAAACAGAAGACCTGTTTACCTGCCCTGGTTCCCCAGCCTGTGAAAGGAAGATAGCACCTGCTCCACCTTACTTTTCGGTGGGGATGTGAAAATAAGCCCGAAGAAGTCTACCAAATCCTGGAATTCTTGGGATGAAAGTGGCCATGTAAATAGAAGGTGGCCATGTGAATGGTCTTAGTATGATTAAACTTTAATGCAGCCCCTCTCCAGCCCATAAAGTGAGCACAGTCTGGCTGGAAGGTAGGACTGCAGGGCTGTCCCCTCTCATCATTGCTCACATGTATTCACCATCCGGCAGCCCTCGTAGAAGCGTACATCCTTTCTGCTCATTCAATTCGGCTTTTATTTTCAAGAGGCCAGTTACACAGTTACGTTTTTGCCCTTCACATTCTTCAGATTTGGGGTCAGCTTTTAGAAAACACATATATACAAACATACACGCATCGTCTAATAGATGACCCAACTCCTGGAGGGCCTGGGGGCTAGGTCAGTAACTAGACATTTAGATATAAATTCTGCTCTGAAAACACTATTCTCGACCCTCTCTGTGTTTGTCTGTGGCCTGATATACACTCAGGCATTGCCGATTTTCAAAATAACAAACTATATGGTTTTCCTTATTGTGACAGAGTTGAAACTGCTGGATTTCTCAGCAAAAGCAAAACAAAACAACCATAGAAAACCACCACCTTCTCCTTCCCGAATTAATTCTTTCAGTTTATGCTCCTAACTCCATAAAAATGTGGCTTAGCTTTTGAAGTTTTTATTAATATTTATAATGCCCGTTTGGTGCCCTTGAACCTCACAGAAACAGAGCCCTGAAATAAATATCCAGCTTCTAGGTGGTAGGCTACCCAAGCCCAACCATAAACTTTAACGTTTACACATATATATTTGGCTTTGCTTTGTTTTTCCTGTCTCTTGATGTAGAAGATTTAAAAAAAACCCACTTTTTAAAATGCAAATTTTAATGGCTTATATTTTAATTTCAAAAGTAATGTGTGCTTATAAAGAAAATACAGATGTGCATATAGAAACAAAGGGAAAGTCTCTCTTTCCTGGCCCATTTCTAAAATCTCATTGCCAAGAAGTAAACCATATACTTTAAATCCCTTTAAATTAGAGTATTGTTGGTTTGAGAAATTGAAATTGTCTGAAGAAGCCAGTAACCAGTCATATTTCTCTCCTTTATTTCTGAATAAGAATGTAATAAAAACTGTAGAAAGTTTCAAAAATACAGTGAACTATAAGAAATTAAAATTGCCTATAAGCTCACTACCCATCAAATAACCAGTTTTTGAAAACATTTTATTGTTTTTTTTACTGAATTTTCCTCTGCAAATATGAATAAATAAAGGGAGTCTGCTCCACACTGCCCCTCAACATTGTATTATGACAGTTTTACAATGTCCAAAATACTTCTGAACAGTTTTAAACATCCCATTGCAATTCCTTCATTTAAAATTGTTTCCAAATGATAAGGTGGGGGTGAAATGGGAAATGCTTATCCTTCTCACCTGATGTTTCTATGGCTGAAGGTGGAGAGGATGTCCTTTCCGCTGACCAAGAAAGAGACATGTAAGAAGAACACTGACTTGTCACCTCTCTGGATGCCAAGGTGAGGTGAGTTCCTTGGTTGGTGACCATGGAGAAGTCAAAATAACTCAGTCATTACTACCATGATCCTGCGAAATATCCAGGCTTCTTGGTTCAGCCCCTTCTTCATCTCCTTGGAGCTCCTGGTTTCTAGAGTGCAGCCAACTTCTCTTTCTCTTATTCTGCAAATAAGACTCACTTCTTTGGGCCACAGATTGAGTTACTTCTCTAATCTGGTTTAATCAATAATTAGATTATGCATAGATGCCCATCAGTTAGATTCCTGTGTTTGTCTCTCATTTGTTTCCTGACACAGATGGGGAGATTCAAGTGAGTCAAGAGTGAAAGTGTAAGTGATTATATCTCATACTGTAACTAATACTCCTATAGTTAACATTTATCCAATGTTTACTCTGTTCCAAGCTGCATTTTCTAGTAATTCTCCCAACCACCCTGTGAGGTTTGGTATTATTATTCTCATTTTAGGGATAATAAAACTGAGGCATGGTAATATCTCTAACAATAGCTGGAACTGGGATTTACTCCCATGCTCCTAATCACTTCATTATATCACCTTTCATTTATTTTATATCATAAATAATACATGAACATTTTTTGTATGTAAATTGGAACTTGAACTTGTAAACTATCCAATGCTGTCTCCCATTATACAATAAATCTATCATTACTTTTGTAATATTTTATTATTGTTATAGAATGCCTTTTAATACTATATTATAGTGACTTTTTATTTAAAAAATTTCTATTCAGCTAAATCTATTCTTATTTTTCTTCATGACTTATTCCATCTTGGCTTTTGTCCTTGCCTTCCCCAAAGATTTCATCTGTCACTCTAGATTCCTATGGTTTTATTTTTAAAATATAGCTTTTAGCATCCAAATATTATTTCATATAAGAGAGATTTTTTTTTTCCAAGAAAAAAAAATCAGTTGACTCAATACCATCCTTTCTCTACTGATTTATGATGTGTATACACTTTTTCTGGTCTCTGTTTTCCTCCATTGCACTATAGACTTATTTTTCTATAATTTCACTCTTTTTGTTTGCTTAAGTTTTTACTATAACTTTATGATATGCTTTAATGTTTAAAAGGATAAGTTACTTCTCATTTCTCTATTTTTAGAAACTTACTTGTTATCATCATATGATGTTCTTCTACATACATTTAACATTTATTTTTTATCAAATCTGATCCCTAAATTCTTACTGGGAATCACTTCATGGGAAATAGATGGGGAAACAGTGGAAACAGTGTCAGACTATTTTTTTGGGCTCCAAAATCACTGCAGATGCTGACTGCAGGCATGAAATTAAAAGACGCTTACTCCTTGGAAGAAAAGTTATGACCAACCTAGACAGTATATTCAAAAGCAGAGACATTACTTTGCCGATTAAGGTCCGTCTAGTCAAGGCTGTGGTTTTTCCTGTGGTCATGTATGGATGTGAGAGTTGGACTGTGAAGAAGGCTGAGCGCTGAAGAATTGATGCTTTTGAACTGTGGGGTTGGAGAAGACTCTTGAGAGTCCCTTGGACTGCAAGGAGATCCAACCAGTCCATTCTGAAGGAGATCAGCCCTGGGATTTCTTTGGAAGGAATGATGCTAAAGCTGAAACTCCAGTACTTTGGCCACCTCATGAGAAGAGTTGACTCATTGGAAAAGACTCTGATGCTGGGAGGGATTGGGGGCGGGAGGAGAAGGGGACTACAGAAGATGAGATGGCTGGATGGCATCACAGACTCGATGGACGAGAGTCTGAGTGAACTCTGGGAGTTGATGATGGACAGGGAGGCCTGGTGTGCTGCGATTCATGGGGTCGCAAAGAGTCGGACACAACTGAGCGAGTGAACTGAACTGACTGATAGTTATTTTTACAGCTCAACTTGGGAATAGTTAATAACTTTCAAAATTCCTTTTACCACATAGGAACGTGTGACTTTTTAAAATACTTTCTTTTGAAAGCCTCAACAGTGCTGAATTTATATTTGTATAGGAGGCATTCTTTCTTCTTCAGGTTATTTCTATTTAAAAAAAAATTCTGAAGCTACCAGAAATGGAATCTTATGTAACTAGTTATTATGGTTTAACATTGTTTAAAATAACTCATTATTGCTTGCATTGGACATTTTTAAAATGTTTATTTTGCTGTGGCTTCTTTATTGAACTCAGTGTTTTTAAAGTTTTTCCTTTGATCTTCTTGCATTGTCTACATGTAACTATGTCACCTAAAATAATGATGACTTTTGTTACTTATACTTCTTATATATGTTTTATTTTCATTTCTTTGACTGAAACTTCCAGAATAATGTTAGATAATAGCATTTATGATGGCCGTCCTTATTTTGTTTCCGATTTTATTGTGAATGCCTGTAGGGTTTCACTGTAAGGATGTTGCATGTTGCTTTAGGATAAAAATTTAACATATTTGCATAGATTTTAACAGATAGATTTAAATTAGACATTTAAAAAAGTAATATTTCTATTTATAAAAAAGTTTTCTTTTTAACCCCCAAGACTAGATGTTGAATTGTATTATATTGATTTCCTTTGCTTTATTTTTATTTTTAAATATTAAACCATCCTTGCATTTTTAGAAAACTACCCACTAATGATGTGCTGGGAGGCGATTCTCCATGGATCTCTTATATTTCTGTGTATTGTGTAAGTAGAGGCACCTACTGTTCTTTGTTTCAGAATATCTTTTCAAAGACAGAGATAGTCTTTCCCTCCAAAGTAAAGGGCAGGTTTGCTTATAGCCTTGAAGATATAGTGTCTCCCTCTGGAGCAAACAGCACTCATGCTTACTGTCCATTATAAAAAAGATAATGTCTCCCTCTGGGGCAATGGGAGGATTCTCATTGCCCACTTTTAAAGATTTGAGTTTTCTAAACTCAGGGTTCCTATCCTGTAATGCAACCCACTGAATGTGCCAGCATCTATATGGGTCCATGTAGCTTCACCCCTCTGAGAATGGAGGGCAAGGGGCACTGACATACATACTGATGCTCAGGTTAATTTTCGTGTTATAAGTAATAAAATCCTTCATCTCTGACCCCAAAGTCTTGTTTCTTCTGCCTCATGAAACTATGGCAGGCTAACTTATCAGCTTGTAAATAAGATAAAAGCTCACAGTCTCATTATTTAATTAAGAGATCCCAATTTCAAAAAGTTTCCTTATGAGTTTATATCTATACTCAGAAACAGCATTGGTTTGTAATTCTTCCCCATGTTATCTTAATTAGGTTCTTGTGAATATGCTCACTATGAAAGGAGTCTGAAAAATTTCCATCTTTTTCTGTGCTAAAATGTATAGGTGGTGAGCAGATGATTTCTTTAAAGACATGCAAAGACTGGTAAAATAGCTTTGACTTAGAAATCTTATTGGAATTAATTTTTTTTCCACTGACAAAGAATTATTCAGTTTACTAGTTCTTTTTGAATTAATTTTAGCCATTTATATTTTCCCAGAACATTAGTGAATTTTGAAAATTTCACAGTATATGGTATTGTATTGTATAATTTTAAGAGTGTCTCTCATATCTCTAGTTCTACCTCATTTCTCATCTTTTGTAATTATCCTAAGTTCCTTTATATTTTTTTAATTTTTTCTGAACTTTCCAGAATATGCTTGACTATTATGTTTTCTGTGTTTGCTTTCATTATTATCTGCTTTAATTTTTGTTATTTCCTTCTGTTCTCAAAAACTACTTTTACTTTCTAACTTCTTAAATTTAATTAAGCTTAAGTCTTTTACTTGAATTACTTCTGCTCTATTAAAGCAAGTATAGAGATCTCCTATTTCTTCTACTAGTTTAAAATATATTATTTAGTTTTAATATGAAATATTCTAATATACAATTTTCTAATATGTATGTAGTTTATAATAAAATTTTTATTTTTTCTCTGATCCAAGAGTTACTTATGTATTTTTCTAATTTACAAATAAAGTTTCCTTTTTTACCATTCTTGCTCCTATTTTCCAGTTTATTTCATTACAGTTGCAGGATGTAGACTGTATATTTTTCCTGTATAGAATTTATCAAAGTTTAATTTTTTTTGGTACATGATCGACTTCTAAAAATATTCTGCATATTTTAAGACTCTATGTACTCTGGGAAGTTCATAAACTTTAAACTAAAACATTACATTATTTAAAAATTACTGGTTAAATGTAATTTCTATTAGGTCTACTGATTTATCAAAGAAGGAAAACTGTTTCAAGGTCTCAGTTGTGTATCTGGCTAGTTCTCTCACTTTGTCTAAGAGCTGTGTGCCTTATATAGCTTAATACCAGTTACTAGGTATATAATGGCTCCTACCTATTATACTTTTGTTGTCAAGTCTATCTTTGTTATTCTAAATTAACATTTTTTAGCTAGTGCCTTTTGTGAACTTTTTGTGTCAAGCTTTTGTTTTATATAAACCTAATAAATCTTTATTGATCTTTTTACTTTTAATTTAGATGTATATTTTTTAGTCCAGCATATAGTGGGATTCAGACTTCCCTGGTGGCTCAGACGGTAAAGCATCTGCCCATAATGCGAGAACCCGGGTTCAATCCCTGGGTTGGGAAGATCTCCTGGAGAAGGAAATAGCAACCCGCTCCAGTACCCTTGCCTGGAAAATCTGATGGACAGTGCTTTTTAACTCAATTTTAGAGTCAATCTTTTAATAAAGAACTTTATTTATATTTATTTTCATAAAAATATTTTTGTTTTATCTTTTTCATCTTGGTTTTGTGCTTTTCTCTCTCTGGTTTTTTTTTTTTTTTTTGCTCCCTTTTCCCCTCTCATTTGGTATATGGACTAGGTTTACTTTGCTCTTTTTTCCTATTAAGATTAGAAGAAATGTTTCCTGTGTTTCCCTGAAGTTTTAGATAACATGTGCAATCCTATATTTCTCCAGTCATGCCAAGAATGAAAATGTATTGACCTCTTATTTCGTAGATCATGAAGCTAGGTGTTTTCCTATTGTGAGAAAATAATTTTGTTTTCAGGTATCAACCATGGGATAGTTCTGAGACCTTTGCTTAATTTCAAAAGCTAGTCAATGTTGCTAACATTATAGAAAAAGTTAATATAAAACATTCTTGCCATTGCTGTTAAGTCGCTTCAGTCGTGTCCAACTCTGTGTGACCCCATAGACGGCAGCCCACCAGGCTCCTCCTTCCCTGGGATTCTCCAGGCAAGAACACTGGGATGGGTTGCCATTGCCTTCTCCGAGAAAACATTCTTAGAGAGTCTTAGATCTTCAATATTGTCTGGTCCAAATGTGTTATTATAATAACGAAACCACTAAAATCTTAGAGCATTTAAGTGTTAATTCTTAAGTCCCCAAACCAGTTCATGGCAGTATTGTGAAGTGAAGTCAAAGTTACCTAGTCGTGTTCAACTCTTTGGGACCCCCCGGAATTCTCTAGGCCAGAATACTGGAATGGGTACCCTTTCCTTTCTCCAAGGGATCTTCCCAACCCAGGGATCAAACCCAGGTCTCCCACATTGCAGGCAGATTCTTTACCAGCTGAGCCACAGTGGAAACCCAAGAGTACTGGAGTGGATAGCCTATCCCTTTTCCAGTGGATCTTCCCAACCCAGGGATTGAACCAGGGTCTTCTGCATTGCAGGCAGATTCTTTAACTGAGCTATCAGGGAAGTCCATGGCAGTATTAGGCAATTATAAACCTAAGACTTATGTCTCTTGTTCCTTGGAGGAAAAGTTATGACCAACCTAGACAGCATATTAAAAGGCAGAGACATTACTTTGCTGACAAAGGTCCATCTAGTCAAAGCTATGGTTTTTCCAGTAGTCATATATGGATGTGAGAGTTGGACCATAAAGAAAGCCATGCTAGTAAAGTAATGCTCAAAATTCTCCAAGCCAGGCTCCAGCAATACGTGAACCAGGAANGCGGGGCGGGGCGGGGCGGACGGGCAGGGGGGCGGGGCTGGCAGCTGCGAGGCAGAGGCCCGCGGGGACCTCGGCCGACTGGGAGCGCGGAAGGGGGACCAGGCAGCGCAGCCATGTCGGAGGCGTTGGGCTGCCTGGCGGCTGCCCTCTGGGCCGCGCTCCGTCCTGGCACTGTCCTGCTGGGGGCCGTCGTCTTTCTCCTCTTGACTGATCTCCTCAAAAGGCGGCGTCCAAAGAACTACCCGCCAGGGCCCCCGCGCCTGCCCTTCGTAGGCAACTTCTTCCAACTGGACTTCGAGCAGGGGCACCTGTCGCTCCAGCGGGTAGGAGCGGGCGAAGGTGCCCGCGTGCGTCCCGACCCTGACCTGCGGGACAGGGGCCATTCCGGGCACCGAGGGCGGGAGGACGGGGGTTCCGAGGCTGAAGCGGGCACCCGCCTACACCCTGCTTTGAACCTCTCTCTTTTCCCCAGTCACTGGCATGATTACACCACCCGTGATTTCCCGGGGTGAAATATTGTTAACTGTTTACTATTGAGTGTGTTAGATACGATGCGTTCTCTAAGTCATTTAACTGAAGGCCTTGTTACATACTATTGGGACTTTCTATTTATGATATGATCAGTTTAGCTTTTTAATATTATCCTTGGGGGAAAAAATCCCGTATTTTGCCACTCGGTAGAATGGTGATAAATACTATCTAAATCCTTCCCGTTTTTCGACTGAATTGCTCCTAACTCCACAAGGACTGAGCCCCTCACATTTAGCCTCCTCAGCCAGCAGTCCACACTCACTAATCATTTTTAAATGTCACTCCTCTGCTTAAATTTTGTTAGTGATCCCTGCTGCTTCCCAGAGTTCTTGTTCCTTAGGGAGCTGCTTGAGGAGAGCATGGCAATCCACTCTAGTACCCTTGCCTGGAGAATCCTATGGACAGAGGAGCCTGGCAGCCTACGGTCTATGGGTCGCAAAGAGTCAGACAGGGCTGAAGCGACTTGGCACGCAAGGTGCCGGGAGCTACTGGGAACCCTTCTTGTAACCTCTTTCCATTTCTTTATAATCATCTTCCTTCAGGGCTCCCTAATTGTGGCCATTCTGAATTCCTTAATATTTCCCCCAACATAAAAGCACTTTCTCAAGCACCTTCCGCTGCTTCCCTGCCTCTCATCCTAGTGAAAGGCAGTTGTTGAATTACTACGCCGGGATTCTTGGCCCCTGGAGGAGAAGAATTCAATCCGGGGCTAGAGACGATGCTTGATTGCTCAGAGCTTTTGTGTAACAAAGTTTTATTAAAGTATAAAGAAGATAGAGAAAGCTTCTGACACAGGCATCAGAAGGGGGCAGAAAGAGTACCTGCTTGTTAGTGTTAGCAATGAAGTTATATACTCTCCAATGACTGCAAGGAGATCCAACCAGTCCATTCTGAAGGAGATCAACCCTGGAATTTCTTTGGAAGGAATGATGCTAAAGCTGAAACTCCAGTACTTTGGCCACCTCATGCAAAGAGTTGACTCATTAGAAAAGACTCTGATGCTGGGAGGGATTGGGGGCAGGAGGAGAAGGGGACAACCGAGGATAAGATGGCTGGATGGCATCACGGATTCGATGGACGTGAGTCTGAGTGAACTCCGGGAGATGGTGATGGACAGGGAGGCCTGGCGTGCTGCGATTCATGGGGTCGCGACTGAGCGACTGAACTGAACTGAACTGAATGAATCCAAAGAATGTCTGGAGGTTGTAAAGACCTCACCAGACCTACTCCCATAATTTACATTTTAAGATGACAGAATTAGCCAGAAGGTTTAATCCAGAGACTGTCCTCAGGCAGAATACATTATTGTTATATAATCTTTGTAAAGAGCAGGTCTACTCCCATAATTTACAGAACTAGCCAGAAGGTTTAATCCAGAGACTGTCCTCAGGCAGAATACATTATTGTTATATAATCTTTGTAAAGAGCAGGTCTACTCCCATAATTTACAGAACTAGCCAGAAGGTTTAATCCAGAGACTGTCCTCAGGCAGAATACATTATTGTTATATAATCTTTGTAAAGAGCAGGTCTACTCCCATAATTTACAGAACTAGCCAGAAGGTTTAATCCAGAGACTGTCCTCAGGCAGAATACATTATTGTTATATAATCTTTGTAAAGAGCAGGTCTACTCCCATAATTTACAGAACTAGCCAGAAGGTTTAATCCAGAGACTGTCCTCAGGCAGAATACATTATTGTTATATAATCTTTGTAAAGAGCAGGTCTACTCCCATAATTTACAGAACTAGCCAGAAGGTTTAATCCAGAGACTGTCCTCAGGCAGAATACATTATTGTTATATAATCTTTGTAAAGAGCAGGTCTACTCCCATAATTTACAGAACTAGCCAGAAGGTTTAATCCAGAGACTGTCCTCAGGCAGAATACATTATTGTTATATAATCTTTGTAAAGAGCAGGTCTACTCCCATAATTTACAGAACTAGCCAGAAGGTTTAATCCAGAGACTGTCCTCAGGCAGAATACATTATTGTTATATAATCTTTGTAAAGAGCAGGTCTACTCCCATAATTTACAGAACTAGCCAGAAGGTTTAATCCAGAGACTGTCCTCAGGCAGAATACATTATTGTTATATAATCTTTGTAAAGAGCAGGTCTACTCCCATAATTTACAGAACTAGCCAGAAGGTTTAATCCAGAGACTGTCCTCAGGCAGAATACATTATTGTTATATAATCTTTGTAAAGAGCAGGTCTACTCCCATAATTTACAGAACTAGCCAGAAGGTTTAATCCAGAGACTGTCCTCAGGCAGAATACATTATTGTTATATAATCCTAAGGAATGTAGAGAAGGAAAAAGTTTGTCTTTTCTTCCTCCTTGAGCATTCCAGACCCCTCTCTCCTTGGGGACCCCTAGACTTCTTATCAACCTGCCTAGGAAATGACTCTCTCACTAGGTATCTTGCTGACAGACAGCACTATGATAGATGGTTGTGAACATTAAATAAAACAGTGAATGGTCAATACTAACACTGCTTATTATAGGTTCCCAACAAATAACAGTTCCCCTTGAACGCCTGGAGCACTTTAAACACAAGTTTGTAATATAAACTCAAATTCAGATGGAGAAGGTTTTTATCAACTTTGTGGAAGAAATACACAATTGGTACCTTTTAAGTGACTGGATTTGTCTCCAGAATTTTAAAGCTTGTCTCCTTAACCTGTCAGTTCAGTTCAGTTGCTCAGTCATTTCCAACTTTTTGCGACCCCCATGGACTGCAGCATGCTAGGCTTCCCTGTCCATCACCAACTCCTGGAGCTTGCTCAGACTCAAGTCCATCAAGTGGGTGATGCCATCCACTCATCCCATCCTCTGTCACCCCCTCTCCTCCTGCCTTCAGTATTTCCCAGCATCAGGGTCTTTTCTAAGGAGTCTAAGCCTGTACCTTTGTTTAATAAATATGTTATTTAACTTCCAAGTATTGGGAGATTTTCCTGTTTTCTTTCTGTTAATGATTTCCAGTTGGAGTCCATTATGGTCAGAGAACATATATGATTTCAACTTTGAAAAAACTATGTTAAAGTTGACCCAAGATAGAGTCCATACATACTTGAAAAAAAATGTATTCTGCTCTTGTTGAGTGGAATGTTCTGTACTACATCTCAGTTAGACCTTATTAGATGAATCAGTTGTTAGTGCTCCTGAACCCTTGTTGACTTCTTACCTACTAATTCTATCAATTACTAGGAGAGGCTTGTTGAAGTCTGCAGCTTATAATTACAGGTTTCTCTGTGTATCTATTCAGTTCTGGTAGTTTTCTTGTATGTGTTTCACAGTTCTTTTATTTGGCACATATGCACTAAAATTGTTATGTCATCTTTGTGAATTTGTTATCTTATTATTAGGTAATGTCTCTTTTTCTCTGATAATTTTCTTTCCCTAAATTTTACTTTATCTGATATAGTATAGCCACACCAGCTCTCAGCTCTCTTTTGATTAATATTTACATAGTATCTGCTTCTCTACTTATTTACTTTTAACCTACTTATGTCATTATATTTGAAACATATAGGTGGGTAAATTTTTGTTCATGCTTCTAATATCAAACATTTAATTGATGAGTTTAGATCATTTATATTTAACATAATTATTGATTTGTTAACACTTAAGTCTGCCAATTTATTATTTGTTTCCTATTTTTCACTTTGTTTTTTTCACTCATCTTGTTTTTTACTCTTTGTTTTTTCTCCTTTCCTCTCTTTCTGTAGGTCACTTTAATATTTTTTTTAGAACTCCATTTTCATTTATCTATAGTGTTTTGAGTATGTTTATTGTTTTTTTAAAATGCTTGCTGTAAAGATTACATGCTATGCATACAAAACTAATTCAGTAAGTATCAATGGTTTACCACTTCAGGTAGAATACATACACCTTAAAACTCTTTAGGTCCCTTTACCTTCCCCCACTTTATAATATATAAATTCTCTTACATATTATCTCTATATACACTGAGAACCTTCTCAGAGAGTATTATAATTTCTCTTTTAACTGTCAAACACAACGTGTTAAATTCAAGATTAGTCACCTATGTTTACCCATTTCTCTGAAGAACTTTCTTTAGCCATTCTTTTAGAACTGGTCTGCTGAAAAAAAATTAGCTTTCCTTCATCTAAGAATGTTTTGATTTCATCTTCATTTCTAAAGTATATTATCACTGGATATAGAATTCTAAGTTGACAGTTTCTTTTAGTAAACCCTTGAAAATGTATTGCTACTTCTTTCTGGCCTAGGAACTAGGATTCCTCATGAGAAATCTGCTGTAATTTGAGCTGTTGTTCCCCATAAGTAATGAATTGTTTTCCTCTACATGCTTTGAAAGCTAGATTTTCTTAGTTCTTAGATTTCAGAAATTCAATTATATGCCTTGGTGTTGAATTCTTTGGATTTATTGAGTTCACTCACAACTTCTTGCCTCAGTCAGTTTTAGTAGTACCAACTTTGAGAATTTTTCAGCCTTTATTCCTTCAAATATTTTTTCAAGTCCATGTTTTTCCTTCTGGTACTCTTTGGCACTGATGGCACAAGTGATAGATCTTCTCCTATTCTAATATCAGTTCCTGAAGCTCAGTTTTTTTATCTCTTCTCAGTCTATTTTCTCTGTGTTGTTCAGATTGGACACTTTCTGCTGATGTTTTCAATTTCACTGATTATCCTGTCATTACCACTTTGCCATTGAATTGCTTTAATGAGTTTTTGTTTAGTTATTATTTTCCAATTCTAAAATTTCTTTTTTTGTTCATATGTATATTTTCTGGCTCTTGGTTAAGATTGTCTATTTAAAATTTTTTCAAGAGTGTAATTGTTTATCAAAACATATTTTCAATAGCTGGTTTAAAGTCTTTAATCTGTAATTACAGCTTCTTTATCATCTCAGTATTGGTTTCAACTTGTTCACTTTGAGATTTCTCTGGTTCTTGATGACTTCCCTGGTGGCTCAGACTGAAAGCGTCTGTCTACAATGTGGGAGACCTGGGTTCGATCCCTGGGTCGGGAAGTTCCCTGGAGAAGGAAATGGAGACCTACTCCAGTACTCTTGCCTAGAAAATCCCATGGATGGAGGAGCCTGGTGTCCATGGGGTTGCAAAGAGTTGGACATGACTGAGCGACTTCACTAGTTCTTGATAACAAGAGTAATTTTGGACTATACCCTGGACATTTTGTGTATTTTGCTACATGACTCTGGATGCTCTGTAAATCTTTTATTTTTGCAGATAGTCAACCTGCTTATGTTTAGAATGTTCGCTTTTCTGAATTGTGGTTCAAGTATCAGTTTAGGTTATAAAGCCTTTGCAGTGCTATATTGGTCTACTCCACTTATATATTGTTCACCTCAATAGGACTCTAACCCACATTCTCCTCAGTGCAGGCTGGAGAGAATGAGCATGGGGACAAAAGACTGGGGCCCCTCTGAGCAGGGTAGCCTCTTCCTTACTGCAGGGGGTGGGGAGAAGTCAGTAATCTAACCATATTATCTCCATGGAATATGGGGCAGTTCAGTTCAGTTCAGTCTGTCAGTCGTGTCTGACTCTTTGCGACCCCATGAATTGCAGCACGCCAGGCCTCCCTGTCCATCACCAACTCCCGGAGCTCACTCAGACTCACATCCATCGAGTCAGTGATGCCATCCAGCCATCTCATCCTCTGTCGTCCCCTTCTCCTCCTGCCCCCAATCCCTCCCAGCATCAGAGTCTTTTCCAATGAGTCAACTCTTTGCATGAGGTGGCCAAAGTACTGAGTATATCCTTATTTTTGTAGAGTTGTAGAAATCAGGATTTTGCCCACTGACTCCTTCAAGGAGTCTCTTTTCTGCAGTTTAAGGGTGAGATAGTTACAATTCAGCTCACAAACTCCATAGGGAAGAAGTACTGCCTTGCTGTAGAGACAGGATGAAGACAAGATGCAGAGATAGGATGAAAATATCCTTATTTTTGTAGAGTTGTAGAAATCAGGATTTTGCCCACTGACTCCTTCAAGGAGTCTCTTTTCTGCAGTTTAAGGGTGAGATAGTTACAATTCAGCTCACAAACTCCATAGGGAAGAAGTACTGCCTTGCTGTAGAGACAGGATGAAGACAAGATGCAGAGATAGGATGAAGGCAAGTTTTCATGCATTGTTAGTACTGTAGCTTCCCTTTAGGATGGGGGAGGATTACATCTCTTATGGTATTTGTCTCTGGAACAGGAAGGTAGAAAGGTTGAATATTCTGCCCTGGTGGACCACTCTTTATCTGGTTCATTAGCTACAAAGAACGGGGCTTTATTGATATTAATTTTTTATGTGCCAGTTAGTATCATGATGCTGAAGAGGAGTAAAATGGGATGCTTTTACTCACTCTTGGCTGAAATCAGAAACGTGATCTGTGCCCTTGTCTTACTATTAAGATAGATGTGACTGGAGAGGTTAAATGATTTGCCTCATATCATAAAACTAGCCAAGGATGATACTGAGCTTAGAGCCTTATCTCTGGCAAAAGATTTTTCATCAGAAGTGTTGTTTTATTTTATATAAGTTTGCAATTAAATATTTCTGGTTGTAGAAAATAGAGTTTAAATAATGTGATTTGGCTGTAATTAAATTTGCATTCAAACAATTTGGAAACATTAAGTACCTATCATTATCTATCATTACCTATATATCTTTACCTACCTATCTAGCTGCTGCTAAGTCACTTCAGTCATGTCCGACTCTGTGCGACCCCATAGACGGCAGCCCACCAGGCTCCCCCATCCCTGGGACTCTCCAGGCAAGAACCCTGGAGTGGGTTGCCATTTCCTTCTCCAATGCATGAAAGTGAAAAGTGAAAGTGAAGCCACTGAGTCGTGTCCAACTCTCAGCGACCCCATGGACTGCAGCCCACCAGGCTCCTCTGTCCACGGGATTTTCCAGGCAAGAGTACTGGAGTGGGATGCCATTGCCTTCTCCGACCTATCTAGCAGTACCTAACATTAACTGTCTGCTGTAATATTAACAGGGCTTTGCAGGTGGCTCAGTGATAAAGAATCTGCCTGCCAATGCAGGCACCACAGGAGATGTGGGTTCAATTCCTGGGTTGGGGACATCCCCTGAAAGAGGAAATGGCAACCCACTCCAGTATTTTTGCCTGGAAAATCTCATGGATTTTCCATGAGCCCGGTGGGCTATAGTCCAGGGATTGCAAAGAGGTGGACATGACTGAGCAACAGAGCAGAAACTTAACATTAACTAGCTGCTAGGTCTTGTATGTGGATTCATTTTCATTTGATCTTCACAAAAGGAACACAAGTTAGGAATCTTTTGATGTTTCCATTTTACCACTGAGGAAACAGGCTAAAAATAGTAAAGCAGTTAGCCTAAGTTATTCAGCATAGGTAATGGCCAAACAAGGCCTCGGACACATGATTATTTGACTCATATACTTATTCTCTACTGATGTTATCTGACTTTTCATGCTATAGGTAGAGGGTAATTGACTTATTCATGGCTTCATTTATGCAACAGACGTTTATAAAGTGCTTATCGTACGACTGCACAATTGCACTCATCTCACAGTAAAGTGATGAGTAAAGTAATGCTCAAAATTCTCCAAGCCAGGCTTCAGCAATACGTGAACCGTGAGCTTCCTGATGTTCAAGTTGGTTTTAGAAAAAGCAGAAGAACCAGAGATCAAATTGCCAACATCTGCTGGATCATGGAAAAAGCAAGAGAGTTCCAGAAAAACATCTATTTCTGCTTTATTGACTATGCCAAAGTCTTTGACTGTGTGGATCACAATAAACTGTGGAAAATTCAGAAAGAGATGGGAATACCAGACCACCTGACCTGCCTCTTGAGAAATCTGTATGCAGGTCAGGAAGCAACAGTCAGAACTGAACATGGAACAACAGACTGGTTCCAAATAGGAAAAGGAGTACATCNAGGAACCAGCGATCAAATTGCCAACATCCGCTGGATCATGGAAAAAGCAAAAGAGTTCCAGAAAAACATCTATTTCTGCTTTATTGACTATGCCAAAGCCTTTGACTGTGTGGATCACAATAAACTGTGGAAAATTCAGAAAGAGATGGGAATACCAGACCACCTGACCTGCCTCTTGAGAAATCTGTATGCAGGTCAGGAAGCAACAGTTAGAACTGGACATGGAACAACAGACTGGTTCCAAATAGGAAAAGGAGTACATCAAGGCTGTATATTGTCACCCTGCTGATTTAACTTATATGCAGAGTACATCATGAGAAACCCTGGGCTGGAAGAAGCACAAGCTGGAATCAAGATTGCCAGGAGAAATATCAATAACCTCAGATATGCAGATGACACCATCCTTATGTCAGAAAGTGAAGAGGAACTAAAAAGCCTCTCGATGAAAATGAAAGAGGAGAGCGAAAAAGTTGGCTTAAAGCTCAACATTCAGAAGGTAAAGTTTACAGCATGAAAATAAACATTTAGATTGTCTTTTAAAATAAGTCTTGTCAGCTGCCTGTTGTGAAAGTGAAAGTTGCTTGGTCGTGTCGAGCTCTTTGTGCCGCCATGTAGTCCATGGAATTCTCCGGGCCAGAATACTGGAGTGGGTAGCCTTTCCCTTCTCTGGGGGATCCCAACCCAGGCATCGAACCCAGGTCTCCTGCATTGGAGGCAGATTCGTTACCAGCTGAGCCACAAGGGAAGCCCAAGAATACTGGAGTTGGGTAGCCTATCCCTTCTCTAGCAGATCTTCCCAACCCAGGGATCGAACCAGGGTCTCTTGCATTGCAGGAGGATTCTTTACCTACTCAGCTGTCAGGTAAGGTTCAGCTTCCTGTTAAAGTAACTTTATTCCCATAAAATAATGTTTTTGAAACCACATCTGGGGATGAAATCATAATTGGGTGGTTAGTTTTAATTTTAAGATCCTGGCCCCAGATGCTTACTTCTGAATTAACTGCTTTCATATTCTCTCACTCACTATTTATATTTAATGCCCATTCTCTCAATGTCTCTGAAGCTGCTCCCCCATAATGTACTTTTAATTTCATTTCTCTGTCTCACCAAGTATATATTCCACTTTGTTCAGAATCTTTTGGCTTAGAAGATTCTGAATGATTCATTCGAGTATTCCTTCCCTCACTACAAGCAAAACACACTTCAGAAATGTGTCCCGTCCACTTCCCACCAGTTTATGGACACTCAGACTGGAGGAGAAGGCAGCAGCAGTCTTGGGTACCAGGTGACACAGCAAACATAGGAATGAATGGAGTCTTGGCTTTTGTTGTTTGACGTTCACTTTTTGGTGACCTAAAGAGTTGGACATGACTGAAGCGACTTTGAGTGTTGTCTTTAAGATTACTGGCCAGCCCAGACAACAGTCCAGAAGTAATGTTTGACCAATTTTTGTGTTACGTTCCCTCCACCACCATTAAGTTCCCACCAGGTTATATTATTTTTTATATTTTTGCTTCTAAAGATAATCTAGTTAAGAATATTTTTTGGAGTCTATAAGTCTCCTGGTGCACAGACAATTTAATCCAGTTCAAAATAAACCAAACCCAGGGTATATAAGATCTACAATTCAACAGCAACAATAAACACCCAATTAAAAATGGTCAAAGAACTTGAATAGATATTTCTCTACAGAAGATACAGTGAGTTAACACAGATGCTATTTGTCTTCCCTCAAACTCACTCTCCACCCTTCTCCACTCCAACCCCAGAGGCTGACCCGGGTAGACCACATCATCAGACTCCTTGCCTCTGCTTTCTGGATGGGTGAGTGGGAGGAACCAGCAGGACATAGGAGGAGGAGAAACATCAGGCTGGAGTTTTTGTTCCCTGGGTCTCTGCCCTGGGCATCTCTCATAATACATACTAAGCACAAATACATAACAAATCCAAATCCTGGACCCAACTCTGGAGCGGTCAGAAAATGCCAGAGAGGGAAGTAGGAACGCAAACTAGTAACAGCATGCTGGGTGATGTGGATAATCAGACCAAGCACTTCAAGCAGAGGCCCTCAGATGCTGGAGTCATGGTCCCAGTCTCTGGGGGGTGAAGTAACTTGCCTCAGGTTACACCGCTAGTAAGTGATACCATCAGGTTTTGAGCCCAGCCTTCTGTTCCCAGAGTCAGCACACTTAAAACAAAGAAACACGCAAACATATTATTATGATTTTTAATCCTGGAAGGTCAGTGAGTCTTATTTATTCATTTATTTATTCGGTTGTGTCTGATCTTAGCTGCATCATGAGGGGTCTTTCACTGTTGTGATGTTGTGATGTTGTGACGGGCCTAGCTGCTCTGTGGCATGTTTTCAGTTCTCCAAGCAGAGATTCAACCCTTGTACCCTGCATGCATTGCAAGGCAGATTCTTCACCAGGGAAGTCCCCCAGAGCCAGTACTCTTAACCACTCTACAGCTTCTAACATAGTTCATCGGCCTACGGTGTATGCCAATGACTGCTATGAAAGGAAAAACCATGGTTAAGCCTCATGAGTAGCACTATAAGCAAAGCATGTGCTTTGTGCAGGGAGAAGCTCAATTCCTGTTCAGCTAACACCACAATATGGAGATGGAAGACCACGTAGGTGGCTCTTCCAGCCTAGAGGCACCAATTTCAGTACCAATTTCTCATCAAGGGAATAGGAGAAAACCGAGGAGCAGCCTGTGGGGAAACAGTGAAACTATGAAAGTGACTCATGAAGAGTTACTCACTGACACGCGGCATGTTGACATCAGACACCTACCACAACATTCTTGCAGTACGTAATCTCTCTGTAGTCTCTGATTTCAAATGCTTAATCTCAAGGGTTTCTAAGAAAATCCTGGATATTACCGCTAATCATATGAAGAGCAGCAGCTTGTTTCCACCACCCTGTTGCATCTGGGTGGCTGAATCATGCGACAGGGCATGATTTGTGCACCTCCAAATACTTAGATGGTGGTTGGGCATAACTTTGTCCCACGGTTTAAATTGCATTTGCCCTTCGGCAAAAACAATCCCCAGAGTACTCTTGAATATTAACAACATTGGCAGGCTTCCTGATCACAAACTGCATTTTTTCACACATTACTAACAAACGGTATTTTCCTCACCTGTCATATAACCATCAGCCTCCTGCCCTATGCACGAGAATTAATAATCATGAATTCAGTGTTAGAATGAAAGCATTGAAAACAGGTATAAATAATCTTCAGGTTCATTCATATGTAGACTGTTTTTGGACAGCTCATAGAGGAAAAAAAGGAAGAAAATGGTTATAATCTCACCTCTAGGAAGATGGTTCAAAGTCTCAAACACACACAACCCTGGGTTTCAAATATAACTCATTATATCAACAGTTGTAAGACTGTTGCGTTGCCTTAGCTAGAACTCTGTAGAGTTCTCCAAAGACCGCTAGACACTAGGCAGTTCACAATTTATGAATGGATCATGTTCCCAAATTTATCTAGATTGTTTTAAACTGGGAATATGCTTTTCTTCAAATGTATATTATTGTTAAAAATTGAGCTATTACCTATGTGCAGTAAAAGGCACTAATTTTAAGTCTTCAGCTTGATTAATTTTTATGTAATTTATATACCCAGGTAAATATCCGGATGCTGGGAGAGACTGAAGGCAAAAGGAGAAAGGGCAGCAGAGATGAGATGGTTGGACGGCATCACCAACTCAATGGACATGAACTTGGGCAAACTTCAGGATATAGTGAGGGACAGGGAGGCCTGCCGTGCCGCAGTCCATGGGGTCGCCGAGAGTCGGACATGACTTAGCAACTGAACAGCAACAACACACCTCAGTAACCAACCAGATCGAGTAGGAGCACCTGGAAGGCTCCCTCCCAGCTAATAACCACCTTTCAGAGGTATCCTCTATTCTGACTTCTACCACCAGAGATTAGATCTCTATAACACAGTAGCTTTTTTATTGATATAGAACAGCCAGATGTTAAGTGTATAGAATAAGCTCAAGGGCAAAGGGAAATAAATATTTAAACATGTATATAGCCTTGTAGGGGCTTCCCTGGTGGCTCAACTGGTCAAGAATCTGCCTGCAGTGCAGGAGACCTGGGTTCAGTCCCTGGGTTGGGAAGATCCCCTGAAGGAGGAACTGACGACCCACTCCAGTCTCCTTGCCTGGGAAATCCTGTGGAGAGAGTCTGCCGGGCTACAGTCCCTGGCTGCAAAGTGTTGGACATGACTTAGCAACGAAACGACCACAAATTCTATGACCATACTGTAATTTCTCATTTCTACTACTCTCCTGTTGATGGACATTTGAGTTGTTGCCAGTTCAGGGCTTCTATGAGCAACGTTGCTATAACATTCTTGTTTGGTAAACACTGCGCTCATTTCAATAAGAGGTACAGGCGTAGTACAGTATTCAGGAGGAGGATTTGACGTACTCTGGAAAGGCCGGGAAATGACTTCACTGTAGTACTCTCTGGGCGATAATGTTTTTCTGAATCTCAAACCTGGAGGCCAGGGACTTCCCTGATGTCCTGTGGCAAAGACTCTAAGTCTCCAAAGCAGGGGGCCCAGAGTTGATCCCTGGTTAGAGAACTAGATCTGGCATGCCACAGTCAAGAGTTCACGCTTTGCATGTCCAACTCTTTGCAACCCCGTGGACTGTGTAGTCCCTGGGATTCTCCAGGCCAGAATACTGGAGTGGGTAGCTGCTCCCTTCTCCAGGAGATCTTCCCAACCCAGGAATTGAACCCAGGTCTCCTGCATTGCAGGCAGATTCTGGACCAGCTGAGCCACCAGGGAAGCCCAAATGTTCACAGGCTGCAACTAAAGGTCCTGTGTACCACACTAAGACTCGGCACAGCCAAATAAAATAAAATAAATAAATTTCACGGCTCTACCAGTAATGCAAAAAAACCCGCAAAAACCCTGGAGGCCAGGGATTCATCTCCTATGTGTCCGTAGTGGGGACCCTTTCTGTCTTCTCCCTCAGCTCTGGAAGCATTAAGATTAAGGGTATTCTGGCATTGGCTGTAATGTGTGTATCTGGCCTGTTCATATATGAGTAAGATAAATCCCTGACTATAATCACAATGAGGACAATTAATCTGTAGGTAATATTTGTTTTGTTTTTTGGCTGTCAACATCCAAATCCCTTTGTACTTTGGGGAATTCTCTAAGTGATAAATCTCAGTAGGAGGCCCGATCTTCCTGCTGAAGCTCAAAAGGCCCTTCCCGCCCCAGTCTCCTTTGCAATTAGAGCATGGCAAAGGACCTAGCTCCCACCAATTCATTTCTCACTCTGAGTCATCTGAATCTGAGTCATGTATTCAAGGATGGCAGGGTTGGCGGCGTATTTGCCACACAGAGGGCAGCAGGAGCAGGAGAGCTGTTTGCATGAGATTGAATTTTAGGTGTGATTTTGGGCATTTAGGTGTGATTTCTTCCTGCTGTATGGCCTCCAACTCAGTTCTCCAAGACTCCCAACAGTTCTGTAAGCTAGACAGTGCATGCATGTGTGCCAAGTTGCTTAAGTTGTGTCAGACTCTTAACGACCCCGTGGCCCACAGCCCGCCAGGCTCCTCCGTCCATGGGATTCTCCAGGCAAGAATACAGGAGTGGGCTGCCATGCCTCCTCCAGGAGATCTTCTTAACCCAGGGATCGAACCTGCGTCTCATGTCTCCTGCATTGTTAGGCGGGTTCTTTGCCACTAGTGCTGCCTGGGAAGCCCAAGCTAGACAGTAGATGGTAATAAATCCCTCTTCTACTTCAACCAGCCAGCTTTGTTTTCTGTCGCTTATAACTAAGAACATTGACAGTTAAATCCTTCTACCAAAACTTCCCCATAAATAATGACTATTCACTGTTTGAACTGGTAGAACAAAATGCTGCTTTATGTAAAAAGGAAAACCTTATACACTACTTACAATTCAAACTGTCTTGATAAATGCCTTTTATGGGTCTAACATCTTATAATAACTTTAGTTTCTCCAAAGGCAATTAAATGGTAGAGTTATCCGTTAAACAAACCACAAGGCAAACATAATTGTCTTTAAATACATATCTGGAGGTAGGGTGATGAGCCTCTTAGGTCTGAGGGCCCCCTTTTCCCTCTTTATAAATAAAAAAGGAGGGTGCCAAATCAGTACTCTATTAATTGGAAAGTCAGTTCAGTTCAGTTGCTCAGTCATGTCCAACTCTGCGACCTTATGAATTGCAGCATGCCGGGCCTCCCTGTCCATCACCAACTCCCGGAGTTTACCCAAACTCATGTCCATCGAGTTGGCGATGCCATCCTGTTGTCCCCTTCTCCTCCTGCCCCCAATCCCTCCCAGCATCAGGGTCTTTTCCAATGAGTCAACTTTTCGCATGAAGTGGCCAAAGTACTGGAGTTTCAGCTTCAGCATCAGTCCTTCCAATGAATATCCAGGACTAATCTCCTTTAGGATGGTCTCCTTTAGGATCTCCTTGCAGTCCAAGGGACTCTAAAGAGTCTTCTCCAACACCACAGTTCAAAAGCATCAATTCTTTGGTGCTTAGCTTTCTTCACAGTCCAACTTACATCCATACGTGACCACAGGAAAAACCATAGCCTTGACTAGACGGACCTTTGTTGGCAGAGTAATATCTCTGCTTTTTAATATGCTATCTAGGTTGGTGATAACTTTCCTTTCAAGGAGTAAGTGTTAATTTCATGGCTGCAATCTTGGAGCCTCCAGAAATAAAGTCTGACTTTGTTTCCCCATCTATTTCCCATGAAGTGATGGGACCAGATGCCATGATCTTCATTTTCTGAATGTTGAGCTTTAAGCCAACTTTTTCACTTTCCTCTTTCACTTTCACCAAAAGGCTTTTTAGTTCCTCCTCACTTTTTAATTGAAAATGCCTCAACTCCCTGCTTTTTGCCTACTTGGCATGCACTGTGGCTTCAAACAGTTGAAATGGAAATGTTCTTTGTATATGTGAAGGATATTCTGGCCGTACCAGAATATATAGACCTCCGAAGAAGCCCTGATTATATAATAAATATGTTTATTGGGCTTCCCAAGGTGGCTCCTGCCAATGCAGGAAGTGGAGACGTGGGTTCGATTCCTGGGCTGGGAAGATCCCCTGAAGAAGGGAATGGCAACCCACTCCAGTATTCTTGCCTGGGGAATACCACGGACAGAGGAATCTAGTGGGCAGTCCATGAGACTGTGGAGTCTGACATGACTGAGCAAGCATGCACTGCAGGCTACTAACGAAAAGTTCTTATTGATAACATTATCAGAACAAAAAATATAGAAAAATAAATTAAGGATTTTCACAGAGATGTATGGTTTACAAAATTATTTCAGGTACTTTTGTCTCATCTAATGCCATTGCTCAGAGTTTAATGACTTGCCTGAGGCCACGCAGCTTGAATCTAGAATGAACTCCCATTCTTTATTTTCCCACAATATGAACATTAATCACTTTGAAACAATGATAACTGCATTGCATTAAAATGAAACAGAAAATATAAAAACTCTAAATTCAGAAAAATTACATTTTAAGTAAAATGTAAAACACAGCATGCTATTTGTAATAAACTTGTTTTGTAAATACCACAATTCTTTCTTTACATGCTTATACATACACTTGTGTAAGATAAGAATGGAAGGATATGACCTCAAATGTAAACAGTGACTATCTTTAGGGGTCAAAATTATGGGCAGTTTTATTTGTGTGAGCTTGGGAGGAAGTGCATAAGCTTATTGTCATTTTCTAAATTTTCTACAGTTAACATATAACCTATACTTCCTGAAAAAACCTCTTATCATTATTATTCAATAGTCATTTTTGATATTCTGTCTTTAAAACAGACAGCTCATTATCTAACTCCATGAAAAGTATAGTTTGAGTATCTAGCCACCACTAATTGAAGAAGCATCTTCTTGAAATTTTACCAACAGTATTTCATTAATTTGGATAGCAGTATCATCAGGTGGTAATATTATCCCATCACAGGTAAGAAGGCTAATGTTCAGGTTCCTTCGTCGTGATCACACAGGAAATAACGGAGTCTTGGTTGCTGCCGGCTCGAGGCGCACCTTCCCCTTCTGCTGGGCTCTTCTCGCCTTCCTTCTGCCTCAGCATATCTTCTCTAGCTAGGAGAGTGGCTTTACCACATGCTGGTGCAGCCTCCCAGATTCACTTCTTAAAACATAGACTTATGGTATTAAAGGAGACCACTTAAAATGATTATATGTATTATCAAAGGACTAGAAGAATATATTCCGAACAGCGTGGTAGGACTTTCATTTTCTAAGCTTTTGTATCTATTAGTTTTTTTTAATTTTAAAAAATATGAGTCAGAAAAAAACTATATTTTTTCCCTATACTGTCTATCTTTTAAACAGTGGGGCATCTCAGTATCAGGCTATGCAGACCATTTCTAGAAATGCACATAAGAAAAAGAAAAATGCATACTTCTTCACCATCCCTTTGTCCTCTCATTCGTATCTCCTGCTAAGACAGGGTCCTCCTGTTTTACTGACTACCAAATCTTCAGTACTAGAACATTTGGCCAGTGAAAGCACTTGGCATATAACTGGCAAATGAATGCGTGGACATATACTTTTCTCCTTCCAAATTTTAGATATACTGATATACTCTCATACTGTTTCAAAATAGAATACATGTCAAAAGTCAGCTAAAATAAGAAATACATAGGGAACTCTTTTTCTGAATCTCACAGCTTGCTCAAGGTGGCTGCTATGTGTTGAACTGTGTCCCCTCCAAAAAGGATAGGTTGATGTCCTAATCCCTGGGACCTCAGAATGTGACAGTATTTGGACACAGGGTCTTTGCAGGTATAATTAGTTAAGATGAGGCGACTAGAGAATGTGGGTCCCTGATTCAATATGACGGCCGTGTGAAGACAGGCACAGGGAGAAGGACACGTGAAGACAGAGGATTGAGGGGATATGTACACAAGTCAAGGAGGGTCAAAGACAGCCAGCCAAAAGCCTCCGAAGCTGGAAGGATTCCCCTACGCACTGCAAGGGAGCTTGGTCACACTGACACCCTGACTGCAACTTCTAGCCTGCAGACAACACACTTCTGTTGTGGTACTTGGTTAAGGCAGCAGCCGAAGGAAACCAACAGCGGCCCTGACTTTGAATTCCTGCAAGTAGTGGGGGAGGAGTAAATGGTCACCTGAGCATTATGACCTACAAGCTTTCAATGACTTTCCAGTTTATTTTCTGATAATGGAAAATATTTTCAAGAACATGCCCAGTCAACTCAGGAATGCTAGCAAAGCAAACAATAAAGGACACACACAAAACAACAGGTAACTGAAATTTTAATAAACCTACGTATTTACATAAAAACTGCAAAAATCAGTATTACAACATGGGTTTTCAAAGATTAATATTTATAATTATAGTAAAATACAGTTTCACAAAGTTAAATTTCCTTGACACTTCATTTCAGTATTAATCTAACTCTTCATAGTTTATCAAAGTGGTATTATTTCATCTTTTTTTTTTAAGCATAGGTGTTTTTCTTATGTGAAATGTTAACACGGGACCCCGGTATATAACACAGAAAGTGCAGCTGTACTAGTTCATGAGGAGGGTTGCAGAGGGGGCCTCACACTTCCCTCAGTATCACCTCTTAAGACTCGTAGCACCCTAAGCATTGTCTGAGAACTGAGGACTGAAAATATTAATAATATACACTAAATGAGATGTCACTGACAAAGAACCAGAAAGCTTATTCGGTAACCAATTTGTTTTTTTCACATGCTTTTCTTTGGTTTTATCACCTTAGAAAATTCCTCAAGTATTAAGTATTTGAATGGCAGCTATATGAAGCAAACACTGCATTTCTGATTTGCTGCGTTCTCCCACCTGGTCTCCTTTTTTCTAAACATTTTTGCTGCCCCTTAATTTTATCTTTCCAAAGCATCGGTTTTATGTCTTACTACTTCTTACTTCCTTATACTTCCTTACTTCTTTCTCACCAGGAGAAGAAAATGGCAACCCATTCCATTACTGGAATGGCAACCCATCCCAGTACTCTTGCCTGGAGAATCCCATGGACAGAAGAGCCTGGTGGGCTACAGCCCAGGGGGTCACAGTCAGGCACAGCATAGCGACTTGCACTTCTACACCTGGGAAATTATCTACAAGACAGATGCTGCTGAATAGGACCCAATAACAATGATTTTTTAAAAAACTTTTTTAAGGCAGTCTCTTGTTCACATTAATAAAAATAAAACATTTCTCATGAATAAAGCCTTAAAGTCAAGCTAATTCTTGGGATGATGAAGCATTCCAATAAAGCGAAGGGAGATTTTAAGTAAGATGTAACATCACGGGGCCTTAGGATGGACGTCTGAACAGGACAGAAAAAGAAACAGTATACACTCAGTCTTTCCATTTGAGGTTTAGAGGAATGGCTGGGCTGTGGGAACATGAAGGTGTGTACACAGTGATGCTGATTAAGGAAGGTTGCTTTGGACCCCAGTGGGCGCAGGGCCACAGGGAAGCATCTATTTAAGGCAACGTGTGTAAGAGTTATTTACAGGCCATGGCCTTGGGTTAGCTGGCTGGACTTGTTCATCAAGGTCCTTTCTTTGAGACTTATTCTGGGTAGATTATTCACTCCACAAACACGTCTGTATTTCACAAACACTGGTGCAGTGCTTGCAGTGTGCTCTAAGTGCTCACAAAGAGTAACTCATTTAATCCCCATAACAACCCTGTGAGGTAGGTACTATAATTTGCCCCATTGTACAGACAAGGAAATGGACACAGGCAGGTTAAGCAACATGCCCACGGTCATAAGGCTTGAAAATGCTGATCTCGGATTCAAACCCTTTTCAAGGGAAGAAATGACATCTTTGGCTAGGATGAGACATTTGTCCTAAAAAGTCCCAGGAACCGGCCTAAGTGAAAAAGGAAAGGGCAGCACCAGGACTGATGACTTCACTCGATCGTCACACCAGAAGGACACAATATCTGAATCAGTTTTAACAACATAAATATCACTTGCACACAGATGAATCCAGAATTTCTTCCACTTTCAGTGGAAGAAATTTACTTTCAGTAAAGGCCCTTAGTAAATTTGAATTTGTTTTGAAATGTCTGAAATGCAATTGCAAACTGTCTTAACGTGACATACCAGCTAAACCAACCAGAAGCCTATTCATGAGGCATTTGCTTCTCTATCACAGACATCAGCATGAAAAAGATAGTAAATAAATATTAAGCATGATATAAAAAAGTGGTTTCAAATAAGTTTTAAGAATAATCCTGTACATCCCAATTCATTACTTTATCATATTCTTGAATCCTTTGCTTTATGTGAGAAAGTTTATTCTTCAGATAATCACAGCGTTCTTTTTTTTCTAGAAATGTAGGATCCTGGAAAAGAAACATAGCTGTTATCCCAGCCACTGGCTTCCTCAGTGAAACCCGGAAAATGGCCTTTCATAGTAGATTTCAAAATCTGCCCAGCTAGAATAGTAGGACGTTCTCTACATGTACTTCAGTAGATTTTATTTTTTAGAACCGCTTTTGGTTCACAGCAAAACTGAGTCAGAAGTAGAGAGCTGACGTGCCCTTAACCTGAGTAGTTTAGAATACATTAAAGAGTAAACCATGGATTAATAAAAGCACTCCCCAGCCTCTACTGATTTGTGTAATTAAGTTAGGGATGGAATTAGAAACCTGTAGAAGAACTTAAATCTTTGTGAATGAATGTGGGTGGAGAGCTCCATCCGGGGGCTCATTTCCCTGGGTTCCTAAAGCAGGACACAGCAGAATGTATCAGGACAGAGAGAATAGAGGGCGCCCAGCAGCCATCCGCGGTTCCTAACAAGTAGCATCTTAAGAATCACAAAACAAGAACTACATTAGCTACAATAATCTGAAGTCTATCAGTTGTCACCACTGTACCTGGATAAGGCTACACCATAAGAATGAAATGGTTTTACTCACATTCTTTTTTTTCTTAAACTCTTGGTGGATTCTTGCAATTCTCTCGTGTTCCTAAAAATAATATATCGTATATGTGAATGAAAATACTTGCAGTTACTCAGATCGCATCTCAAGAGGACTTCCCTGGTGGTCTAGTGGTTAAGAATCTGCCTACCAAAGCAGGGGGCCGTGGGTTCAGTCCCTGGTCTGGGAAGATCCCACATGCCGCAAAGAGCATCTGCTAAGCTAAGCCCGTGTGCCACGGCTACGGAGCCTGAGTGCTGCAACTCCTGAAGCCCGGTGCCCTAGCCCCGCGCTCCGCAACGAGAGAAGCCACTGAAGTGAGAAGCCTGGGCGTCGCAGCTAGAGAGGAAGCCCCCGCTCGCTGGAGCTAGAGAAAGCCCGCAGGCAACAACCAAGATCCAGCACAGCGAGGGGAAAAAAAAAAGAATGTCTCAACAGTATACTGGCCACTGAGTACTGAGTACACACTGGGAGATGAATAAGCCTGGCTGGCAGACTCCTGCCCATGCAAAGTTCAGCCTGTGGACCAGAGGCTCACTTTGTGATACAATTAATATCTCCACTTTGGATAACCCCTGGAGGAGACACCGAGACTAACTGCGGCCCTGTCATTTGGCTACTTACTTGCCAAGCTGTGGTAACAACCAGAGGAAATGACTACTGTGGATGCCCTGTGGGATTTTAATTGGAGGACTCAGTCTCTCTGTGCCTGCTGTAATGAGGACCCTCCCACCCCGCCAACTGCAGACCCACCTGCCTGAGCGCTGCTCACTCATACAAAGCCTGCAAACCCGAGACCACCGGGCCTGGGCTTTGAGACGACACAAGACAGTCGGGTTTCTCGACATCTGTCTGTCAGCCAGCCTGCTACTCCCATCCTGCGCTGATCTAGATGCTTGGCGCCTGCTCCTCCCTTCCTCATCAAAACCTGGTCACCCTTCTTGCATCTGTGGACCTTGTCTGTTCATCAGATGGTACTGATCCTGGACCTGCCTTACGTGCTGGACTCCTCCTGGTTCCTGATACAGTCGTCTCTTAGCCAACACCTTTCCATCACTCCAAGATGGATAAAATGTCACTACTCTACACATTTGGGTTGGAGAGCTCATAATTATAACTCATTTAAATGTATGTGTAAAAGTCTGGTCAAAACAAAGATGCCCAACTAACAGAGGTCTCAGGAGAAAAACATGCATATCTACATATAAAATATGCATGTGTGTGCCAAGTTGCTTCAGTCGTGTCCAGCTCTTTGCAAACCTATGGACTGCAGCCCTCCAGGCTCCTCTGTCCATGGGGTTCTCCAGGCAAGAACACTGGAGCGGGCTGCCATGCCCTCCTCCAGGGGAGCTTCCCAACCAGGGACTGAAGCTGTGACTCTTATGTCTCCTCCTTTGCAGGGAGGTTCTTTACCCCTAGCGCCACCAGGGAAGCCCCATGTAATATGGATCTATACTCTATATACGTACATTTGACATTTATTTAAAACTGCTGTATGAGTTTTAAAAATTTCAATGACACAAGTGGTAGATTAGATTAATACATTCTTTTTATAAAGGATAAATGTTCCTTTACATGTGTGTGTGCCTTTACACACAAACGTGCACAGCAGCATTATTTATAACAGCCAAAACATGGAAACAATCCACTGTCCATTGTCTGATAAATGGATAAAGAAATTCATACGAAGGAATAGCATTATTCCACCACAAAAAATAATGAAATATTGACTTCTGACACAACACTGATAAACCTTGAAAACACGAGGCTAAACAAAAGAAGCCAGACATTTGAGGGCAGTTCCCAGGGGCCGCAGTGGTAAAGGATCTGCCAGTGCAGGAGATGTGCATTTGATCCCTGGGTTGGGGGAGAGCCCCTGGAGGAGGAAACGGGAACCCGCTTCAGCAAAGGTGCCTGAAAAATTCTGTGGACAGAGGAGCCTGGTGGGCTACAGTCCATGAGGTTGCAAAGAGTTAGATACAACTGAGTGCCAGGGGATGCACATACATTACTGTAGTTACAGGAAGTGTTCAGAATAAGCAAATTCATACAGACAGAAAGCATTAGTAGTTGCCAGTGGCTGGAGAGAGGGGAAATGGGGAATTAGTACTAAGGGGTATGGGTTATTTTTTTTTTGGAGGGGGGTGATAAAAATGTTCTGGAATTAGAGTGGTAATGGTTATACAACTTTGTGAATATATTAAAGCCAACCGGGGAGTTTCCTGACAGTCCAGTGGTTAGGACTCTGGGCTTTGACTGCTGAGGGAGTGGGTTCAACCCCTGATCAGGGAGACCGGGATCTCGCAGGTTGTATGGCATAGCCAAAACACCCCACAAACACCCAAAACAAACAAACAAACACGAAACCACTGAACTGACACTTAAAAGCAATGAATTTATGTTATGTGAATTATACGTCAATGAAAGAAATGCATGTCAGGTAAAAAAAATGCCACTGATTATGAGGGCATCCGGATTTCCCAGATATTAAAATGTGAAAAAGATAAAACGTTAGAGAAAAAGCATGAGTCTCCATGACTGCCGTCTCCACCTTGGTTTTCCTTTCTGCCATCACCACGGTCATCGGTCTGAAGCACGGGCCCTGCAGCTCACATGTGCAGCCTCAGATCCCCTTTCCACCCTTACCCGCTGTGCTCTCTGGGCCTGGGGTGCTAGCTGCTCAGCTGTGACTTGCCCTGGAGAATGCATGGCACTGGCGGCCCCTCCACACTCCGTCCACCGTCTGTGAATAAACCCTCCTCAAATTATCTCAGTTTGAGTGTGCTGTCTGTCTCCTTTGGGACCCTAATTGACTCAGCGTGTACCTTAGGCAAATTTATATTTTGCTTAAGTAGGAAAATAAAATACTGTTTAACAATTGAAAGCAAAAGACATTAAATGATATATTTTGAATTGTCACCTTGAAGATCTCAAGTGACTTGCCCAGACAGCAGATATACATGGTTATGCCTTCTCTACATTTCGGACAAAGTCAGAATTCATCCTTCCTCTATTGGAACTCCTCCCCAACAGTGCAGGCCCTCACCTGCTGGTTTTCTGAACGATGTGGCAATCTGCTCATCACGGCATCCAGCTCATCAAACTTCCTCAGGACGGCCTGAACTTCTGCGGAGAGCTCTTTGTACTCTGCAAACTGGTCCTGGAACACAGCTTTATAGCGTTCTCGCTCATCACCTGTCTGAATCATAGGGTATTTCCTGAGGAAAAAAAAACAAACCAAAGTTGAAGTGTGGCCAAGATGGAGTAGGAAGATCCTGAGCTCACCTCCTTCCGTGGCCACAGAAAAATTACAACTATTTACAGAGCAACTGTTGATGAGAGAGACCAGAAGACTAGAGGAGATATCTTCTACAGCTAAAGATGTTTACTAAAGGAGCAACCACAAGATGGGTAGGAGGGCAGAGATACAGTAAAGTCAAGACCCATGCTCCTGGATGGGCAACCCACAAACGGGAGGATTAACAATTGCAGAAGGTCTGCTCAAGGAGTGAGGTGTCTGAGCCCCACACTGGGCTCCTCTGTACTGGGAAGAGAAGGCCCCAGAATATTTGGTGTTGAAGGCCAGCAAGCCTTACTTTCAGGAGACTCTGAGGACTGTGGCAAATAGACCTTAAAAGATGCCCACAAAATCTCACACACTCCAGGATCTAGAGCAGAAGCAGTTACTTGAAAGACGTCTGAGTCAGACCCACCGGTGATCCTGGAGAGCCTCCCAGAGAGGCAAGAGGCAACTGGAACTTGCCCTGAGGCCACAGACCCTGACAGCAGCTACTCTGTGGATCTCATTCTACCACGAGCGCCATTCTGGAACCCTCCCTCTGGCTTACTGGCACAGGGACCAGGCCCTGCCCACCAGCCTGTGAGCACCAGTACTGGGATGCCTCAGGCCCAGCAGCTAGCCAGGTGGGGTCACAGTGCCACTCACAAGGGGGCCAGGGGGGCCCGTCCACCAGAAGACCAACAGCAGCTCTGGGACCCCTAGACCCTGTAGCCAGAGACCCCAGGACCCAGCTCTGCCTACCTGTGGGCCAGCACTAGCCCCAGCACCTGGCCCTACTAGTGGGCGCACACCAACTCCAGGACCCCAGGACCTGGCGCCACCCCACCAGCTGACTGGCACTACCCTTGGGATTCCTTGGGCCCCAGCTTTCCCATCAACAGGCTGAAGTCATGGGACTAACCCTCCCCCCACCCCTGCTGCAACCTTTCCCCTGGCCAGACCCTGGCATACCCACCAGCACCAGAAGACCAAGCTCAGCTCTGAGATACTTTGGGCCCCAAAGCAGCTGCCCTGGGACCGGATACAAGCTTTGAGACACCCCGGACCCCACAGTCAGCCATGCCAGGAACTGGCCTCACTCAAGCAGGCTAACCCTAGATCTGGGCTCCCCAGGCCTGCACCCATCTGTGGACCAACACTAGCCCCAGGACCCCCCGGGACTTCACAGGCATCAACCTTATGACCCAGCTCCACCCACCAGTGGCCAGCAACCTGGCAGCAGGACTAGGAGGCAGCCACACCTATCAGACTTCCACGGTGGTCAGCTGCCATAAAAGCAAGACCCCCTCACAGGGGACACTGTTAGAGTATGCAGCTCTGGTGATGAGAAGGGAGTGTGCCGCCAGGACACACGGGACCTCTTATACAAAAAGCCACCACTTCAAGGCCAAGAAACAAAACCAACCAACCAAATACACAGAAATAAACACAGCATATTAGGCAAAATTAAGCTACAGGAAATTATGTTCCAAATGAGGAAACAAGATAAAACTTCAGAAAACCAAGTAAACTGGAAATAAGCAAACTTCTTGATTATACTCATAAAGAAGTTCAAAGAACTCAGGAGAAGAGTGGATGAACAGGGTGACAAGTTAGAACTTTTAAACAAAGAGTGAAAAAATAAAAAGGACACCAAGCACAGCTGAAGAATACAATAACTGAAATGAAAACTCTACCAAAAAGGAATCAACAGTAGATAAGATGATACACAGCAACAGATCAGCAAACTGGAGGACAGAGCAATGGAAATCACTCACTTGAACCAAAAAAAGATTGACCAAAAAAAATGTGAGAACAGTTTAGGAGACCTCTGGGGCAACATCATGAATACTAACATTCACATTATAGGGGTCCCAGAAGGAGAACAGAGAAAGGGACAGAGAAAATATTTAGACACATTAATAGCTAAAAACTTCCCTAGCCTGGGCAACAAAGGAGAAGCAACAATATTTCACAAGGGAACTGGCATAAGGCTATCACATGACATTTCAGTAGAAACTCTATAGGCCAGGAGGGAGTGATAGAATATATTCAAAGTGATGATAGGGGAACATCTACAACCAAGAAATACTCTACCTGTAAGGCTTTCATTCAGATATGATGGAGAGATCAAAAATTTTACAGACAAGCAGAAGATAAGATTTAGTATCATCAAACTAGCTTTATAAGAAATGTGAAAGGAACTTCTGTAAGTAGAAAAGGCCATAGCTAGAAACCTGAAAATTAAAAAAAGAAAAATCTTAAAGGTAGTAAATCAGCCCTGTATAAAGCTAGTGAAAGTGAAATTACTTAGTTGTGTCCAACTCTTTGCGACCCCATGGACTGTAGCCTACCAGGCTTCTCCGTCCATGGGATTTTTCCAGGCAAGAGTACTGGAGTGGGGTGCCAGTGCCTTCTCCAGGAGATCTTCCCAACCCAGGAATTGAACCCGGGTCTCCTGCATTGCAGACAGACGCTTTACCCTCTGAGCCACCAGGGAAGCCCGTATAAAGCTAGTAGGAAGGTTAAGAGACAAAAGCTGTAAAATCATTTATGTCACCTATAAGCAGTGGTTGCCAGAGAGGAGAGAGGTGGGGGAAACAAAGAAACTGGTAAAGGAGATTAACAGGTAAAAACTTTCAGCTGCAAAATAAATGAGTCACAGGTACGACACGTCCAGTGCGGGGAATATAGTCAGTAACTATGGAACATCTAATGTTACGCCCGCAGTCCGAGTCCCCAAAACTGAGAGAATAAGACGTCCACAGCGATGCAAAAGCAAAAAGTGGTTTATTGCTAGCTCGAGCTAGGGCTCCCGTCTCATCCAGCACAGTGGGTTCTTGACGAGAGCCCTGAGCCCAGAACTACAGCAGTATTTATAGGCTTAGAACAAAGACAGGGAGTTGGCAAGGGCAGATTGACTGCAGGGGTTTCCTGATATTTACTAATTGGCCAATCTTTATTGGCTGCAATTTGGTCCTAACATTCCCCCCTGTCTTCAGCTGCATAGAGGAATCTTCCTCTACATTTTGGGTTAGCAGGTGATATTGTTGCCTCAACACCATTATCTGGATGGTATTGATGCAGTCCTTTACAAAAACAACTTTGTTTAGGAGTAGCACTATAAGTGGGCCCACCAAGGTGGAAATCAGCGTTAACCATGGAGACTGCTGAAACCAAGACTCAAACCACTTTTGGGACATTTCTCTTTTTCTTTCTGACTCAGCCCTTCTCTTATCCCATAAAAACAACGTAACGTAATGCAGCACATAGGCCCCCTGAGAGACTTCATACTCAAGATACTTTTTGGGAATTGGGGCAGAGGTCTCTTTCTTCTGTAACTTCTTCCTGCTGTGCGTGGGCGTAGGCCTGCCTAGCAGAGCAGAAGTCTCTCTCTACCTGATCTAAGTTGGGGTTTTCCACATCTGAAACCAGCTTTTACCCTTGTAGTAACAGCAATTTAGTTGGCCCCTCTCAGAGATGAAATAAACAAGGGCCAAACAGGAGACCTAACAGGATGGTCATCTCTGGTCCCCGGAAACAGAAGGCAACATTTGGGGTGAGGGTTGCAGGGTTTGTGACCCCTTCTGATTGGTTGGTGGTGAGGCAACAGAGCTGTGCTCCAGGAATCTTGTGTTCAGTCTGAAGTTACCATCTTCCACCTGGGTGGGGGCTCAAAGACATTGTTTTGAAAATGGTGGCATCCAAGCCTGACACAGACTCAGAAAACAAGTGTTTAGCAATACAAGCTCTAATCTGAAAGTACACCCATAGCATCACCTAGTTATTTCCCAGAATATCTGAACCATAGCTACTCTATTTTGACTTTTAATTGTAAATTTTTCCTTAATAGCCAAAGCAGATTTCACTGTTAATGACGTCAGTGTTTCTCTAGGTACGAGAAGATGCAAGAATTGGGACTCAAAATCTTTTCCTGAAAAGATCTAACTATCTGAAGGCCTGTTCTGCCAGTTTTTCTCAGAGCACAGAGTGCCTCATTCCTGATTTTCACCCTGAACTCCTTTCAGGGGCGCTGAAAGTCGGCAGTTGCAGTGGTCATGATTTAATCTTTGTAGATGTAGATGGCGAGTGTCAGTCTTCAGTCAGCAGAGCCCCTTTTTGCTCATAAACTTGACCATGATTTTGAGGGGGGCATTTCATGACCATTTTATCCCATGGTGCTGAGAATGTCCATTCTCAGGTTTGGCAAAAATTCTGTTGACAGGCCACTCAATGTGCTGTTACTGGACTAGGCCATAAAACAGTATCCAAAATTCTCTAGACCACCTGTCTTACTAGCTTCTTGGTCCAGGAAAATATTCCCTCTTGTTGCTTCTAGCCATATCTAGAGTAACACTGTTACCATCATCGATCTCATATGGGACTATATATTATTCTATTAGAGGCCTCACACACATATTTGACAGTATAAGAAACAGCAATTTTGTAAAACAGGTGATATACAAATAACATAGCCAGCAGTATTAGTAAAGTCACAAGTAAGACTTATGTTAAGAACTTCCATTAGATGTAGCCCAGTATATCTTCAGGTTATCTGCCATTAAAATACCAGGACATATCAGAATGTTAATCTCCATATAATTTCTAGGATATCTGTATTAGTTATTTTATCATACATTATAAGATGAGCAGATTTATTACTCATTTGATAAGCTTTTCCATGTAATTTAACCAACCAAATAAACACAGTTTAATATCTCTCTTTGGGATGCTCCAGGGGCCTTCTGAAGCACCCCAAAGTTAGCTAGAGATCAAAAGAACTTCAAAAGAGTTCTATTTAGGAAGTTTTTTTTTTTTTTTTAAGCCAAATAAATAGAGCTCATATAAAATTAACCTCAAAAATATTACCCAGAGACAGAGACATACCGAGACATATCTAGATAGACACAGTGCAAGATCTAGCTTCAAGTTTCTCTTTTTTTTTTTTTCCTTTTTCCTCAGTGTCAGGAGTTAGAGATGGTCTAGATAAGTGTTCCTGAGAGTGTTGGTCTCAAGGCACAGGGAAAGAAAATCAAGTTCTAACAAAACGGCGGCAGATCTAAATCACATGGAGGCCAGACAAATCAAAATGGCCATCAAAAATCACAACACAGAACACAGAGTTAAAACGCACACATATAAACCTGGCAGTCCCAAGTCAGAGGTACCTTCTGAGGGCCAGCCTACATGGAAGGTCAGCCATTCTGTGCTGCAAAAAGTGATTAATTTATTCCTTTTAATTTCTACACTGAGGTCATGAGTGCACATTTTGATCTCCTTAAAATTATCAGTAACCAAGGATAGAGGTGTGGGGCTAGAACGGGGTTGCCCCATCGTCCCTGGATCAATCAGATGTTGGTAAATTAACACAGACAATACGAACAGCCACACAGATAGAGACAGGAGAAATACACCTCCTGGAGTCCGGAGGTAAAATCGAACGACGTCGGCCTCCAGCCTTTCAGCGGGAGTGACCCAATATCGTCTACAGAGAACAGGGGCATTCCGTTTCCCCCGCACCGCCGGGGTCGGGGACATCTCCCAACGACCCCCACCAGTGACTCATCGGTGCGTCCGCCTGAGTCATATACCGGTCTCAGAAAACAGGCCCTTCCAGAAATGAAAAGAAAGACAGAAAAAGGCTTACCGGCTGCAGATGACTCTCCGGATCGGTCCTCCCGTGGAGCCGGTGGGAGACCCTGGGACCTCTCGCACCCCAAGCGAGAGGTCTCTTGTCCCATGATTACAGAGTAGAACACAGGAGACAGGACGAACACACAGAGAGCAGTGACAATGCCGGCACACACAAGGATGCGACAAACAGAGGACAGACAAACCTCGGCCGTTAACACAGTACTAGGTCTTCCTGGGCCCCTCTGGACCCTCCTGTCTCTCGAGGTTACCTTTCCGAAGGGCGTCTACTGCCCACCAGATTCCAGAGCTGGCTGCTTTCCAGCACGCTCGCTGGGCCTCGGCCTTATGCTAGCTAGGGTGACTAATTCACCCCTGACCAGACCTGACAAAAGCTTTCTACCAGAGCCAGCTGCCTTCCAGTGCGCTCACTGGGCCTCGGCCTTACGCTGGACTTAACCAGACCTAACACCGGTGTTCAGATATCTTTCCTCCTAGTGAGGAAACCCCTTCTACTGGGGGAGTGTTATTCTTCCCAGTTAAAGGGATCCGGATGAGCCCCCAAATGTTATGCCCGAAGTCCGAGTCCCCAAAACTGAGAGAATAAGATGTCCACAGCAATGCAAAAGCAAAAAGGGGTTTATTGCTAGCTCGAGCTAGGGCTCCCGTCTCATCCAGCACAGTGGAGTCTTGACGAGAGCCCTGAGCCCAGAACTACAGCAGTATTTATAGGCTCAGAACAAAGACAGGAAGTTGGCAAGGGCAGATTGGCTGCAGGGCTTTCCTGGTATTTACTAATTGGCCAAGCTTTATTGGCTGCAATTTGGTCCTAACAGTAGCATATTCAAAAGCAGAGACATTACTTTGCCGACTAAGGTCTGTCTAGTCAAGGCTATGGTTTTTCCTGTGGTCATGTATGGATGTGAGAGTTGGACTATAAAGAAAGCTGAGTACCGAAGAATTGATGCTTTTGAACTGTGGTGTTGGAGAAGACTCTTGAGAGTCCCTTGGACTGCAAGGACATCCAACCAGTCCATTCTGAAGAAGATCAACCCTGAGATTTCTTTGGAAGGAATGATGCTAAAGCTGAAATTCCAATACTTTGGCCACCTCATCCAAAGAGTTGACTCATTGGAAAAGACTCTGATGCTGGGAGGGACTGGGGGCGGGAGGAGAAGGGGACGACAGAGGATGAGATGGCTGGATGGCATCACCTACTCGATGGATGTGAGTCTGGTTGCACTCCGGGATTTGGTGATGGACAAGGAGGCCTGGCGTGCTGCGATTCATGGGGTCGCAGAGAGTCGGACATGACTGAGACTGAACTGAGCTGAATAAGATTCCACCTGGTGAAATATTCTGGACTTAGATTGATATTTAACAAGTAAAAAGGGCTTTATTTCCTCTGAATAAAATTTTAGAAATAACAGAGGTATTAACGAAACTATAACCAAACAACATCTCATTTTAAAATTCGTTGGTTGACATGAAGTTTCTGGCCAATTTTCTTTTAGTCTTGAAATGTAACCTTTTGGGACATCAGTCCAGAAAAGCTCTGATATGAAGAAATATGTTGTTGTTTTTCTTTTTTTTCCTGATACCAAATACCTGATGTCTTTTCCAACACTACTTCCAGATTTGTCAGACACAGCTGTGTATCCAACAATTCAATTCAGTTCTGACACTGCCTACCTGGAGCTAGCCTCAGATCCCAGGATTTAAAGGGTTTAGTCCCACAAGACTGTTTCCACTTCAGAGGCCAGTCTCAAGTCCTAGGCTACCTGTACTTCTGATTCCCTAACTTTAAATGGGGGATTTCCATGACAGTCTCCTCAAATTTGATAATTTGCTAGAATGGCTCTCAGAAGTTTGTTACTTACTACATGGAAGAGAGGCATAGGTTAAGGTACTGGGGAGTAGAGGAGGGCCAGAGAATGGAATTTCCATGCCTTCCCAGGCACATCACCCTTGCAGCACTTAGAGTTGTTCACCAAACTGGGAGCTTTCTGAATTTCACTGTTCATGATTTTCTGTAGGGCTCAATGTCCAGCCCCACCCTTCCCTTCCTGGAGGTTGCTGGGTGGGGCTGACACTCTAATCCTTTGGTCTCTCTGGTGACCAGCCCCATCCTGAGATTATCTAGGGGCCGTGCACTAAGTCATATGACTAGCATAAACTCTGGAATAACAAAAGATACTCCTATCACTCAGGAAATGCCAAGTTTTAGAAGCTCTGTACCAGGAACTGTGGGCAAAGACCAAATATATTTTTGTATTATGCCAGGTGGCTCAGTGGTAAAGAATCCACCTGCTAATGTAGATTCGAGTTCATGTAGACTTGAGTTCGATAGACTTGAGTTCGATCCCTGGGTCTAAAGATCTCCTGGAGAAGGAAATAACAGCTCACTCCAGTATTCTTGCTGGGAAATGCTATGGACAGAGGAGCCTAGAGGGCTACAGATCATGGGGTCACAAAAGAGTCCGACATGACTTAGTGACTAAGTAACAAATTATGCCTCAGATTCCAATGTCTTCATATATCCCCCCTGGGCAGAGCAAAGAGGCTGTCTACACAGGACTCACAGTTTATCGATGAAGGATTTCCTTGACTGATTATAAATGATTCCATTCATGAATACTTGATGAAATATTGAGATTAGAAGATCTAGAAGACAGATGTAGCATGTAGCTTGTAGAGGAGGGTGTCAGGGTGTTTTTAAGGACTGTTTTGCTCTTATCCATTTTACACATTTCTTCACATATCTTTTTCTGCTAAAGAGTTTATTGTACTTTGCAGGTTGTAATTAAATAATTGTCAAATACTCTTAGACAGTCTTATTAACTCTATTTTGAAGATAACACTCAAACAAGAAGTACTTAAGGTCAGACACAAAATATCTCTCCAAATAGACAACTGATCTATGTGTATTTACCTGCTGGCTTGCATGATCCTTGAGTTTTCGAAATGGTGACAGTGGATATGTGCCAACATGACCTTCAGTCTTTTATGTACAGTATCACTGGTCCTTGGGTAAATATTTTTATTTACTATGATGGTCTGAGTAGTATTAATATTTATACTTTAAAAAATGACCCATTTCTTTCTGGATGGTGACATCCTTTCCAGCATGACTTCAGCTGGCCTTGACAATAGTAAATAGCTATGACTCATTTATTGATATTGGGTGCCATTGTATTTGTCTTTGGATTCCCTTCAATCTACTTTGCCCAGTCATATTCATTTTTATTAATGGTTTTGATATCATGCTGTAGTCCTAGCTCAGCAAACCCAGGTACTAGATAACAGGTTTTGTGCTCATGTACTGACTGTATCATTGGGCTTTATTGACCACACTTTCTCTTGACTTTGGGTGATTCTCAAGTTGAATGTGACACCACAACTATGTGAGTCAATCCTATTGCTTTCTAGATCTTTGCTTCAGATTTAAAATTGATGCTATAATGACAATATGGCTTTTTTTTTTAATAGGAAAATCATTTGTAAAGGTTTCTCCCTCCATCTATTCACCATGTGATAATATATGGACAATACCAACAAATTTAGAAGAACTAAAGAGCCTCTTGGTGAAAGTGAAAGAGGAGAGTGAAAAAGTTGGCTTAGAGCTCAACATTCAGAAAACTAAGATCAAGGCATCTGGTCCCATCACTTCATGGCAAATAGATGGGAAAAAATGCAAACAGTGAGATACTTTATTTTTGGGGGGCTCCAAAAATCACTGCAGATGGGACTGCAGCCATGAAATTAAAAGACACTTGCTCCTTGGGAGAAAAGTTATGATCAACCTAGACAGCATATTAAAAAGCAGAGACGTTACTTTACCAACAAAGGTCCATCTAGTCAAATCTATGGTTTTTCCAGTAATCATGTATGGATGTGAGAGCTGGACTATAAAGAAAGCTGAGCACCAAAGAATTGATGCTTTTAAATTGTTGTGTTGAAAAAGACTCTTGAGAGTCCCTTAGACTGCAAGAAGATCAAACCAGTCAATCCTAAAGGAAATCAGTCCTGAATATTCTTTGGAAGGACTGATGCTGAAGCTGAAACTCCGATACTTTGGCCACCTGATGTGAAGAACTGACTCATTTGAAAAGACCCTGATGTCGGGAAAGATTGAAGGTGAGAGGAGAAGGGGATTACAGAGGATGAGATGGTTGAATGGCATCATCAAGTCGATGGACATGAGTCTGAGTAAGCTCCGGGAGTTGATGATAGACAGGGAGGGCTGGCATGCTACAGTCCACAGGGTCGCAAAGAGTCAGACACGACTGAGAGACTGAACTGAACTGAACTTTACCTCAATAGTAAGTTTGCTCCACTGGGCTGAGACCTTGGTGCAGAATTTGGTCATCCTCGTGTTCTCAGAGCATGGTGATTTTGCACCTATCAAAGGATTCTAAAGCACTGCTCCTGGAGCCTGATTGCTTACCTGAAAAAGCTGCTGCTGCTGCTGCTAAGTCGCTTCAGACATGTCCGACTCTGTGAGACCCTATAGACGGCGGCCCACCAGGCTCCCCTGTCCCTGGGATTCTCCAGGCAAGAACACTGGAGTGGGTTGTNACTGCTCCTGGAGCCTGATTGCTTACCTGAAAAAGCTGCTGCTGCTGCTGCTAAGTCGCTTCAGACATGTCCGACTCTGTGAGACCCTATAGACGGCGGCCCACCAGGCTCCCCTGTCCCTGGGATTCTCCAGGCAAGAACACTGGAGTGGGTTGTCGTTTCCTTCTGAAAAAGCTGAGCAGTGTTAAAAAAATATATACAGGTTTGATCTCAAGCTTCAATCAGGTCAATGGAATCATAATCTCAAGGGTCCTAATATCTGAGTTTTGAAACAGCTCTTTAAGTAATAATAATGTTGCTGGGTTCCTACTGAGAAGAACCGGTTTAGAGGCTTTTGACTGCTACATGTGTATGCATACATGTATGTGTGTGCATATGTGGTCAGTCACTTCAGTCATGTCTGCCTGTTTGCAACCCTATGGACTGTAGCCTGCTAGACCCCTCTGTCCATGAGATTTCCCAGGCAAGAATATTGGAGTGGGTTCCCACACCCTCCTCCAGGGGATTTTCCTGACACAGAGATCAGACCCACATCTTCTGCATCTCCTTCATTGCAGGCATATTTTATTTACTGCTGAGCCACTGGGGAAGCCCATACATGTATGTATGTAAGAGGTACTAAATAGTAGCACTTTATAATTATAATGAACCCTTTGAACTCATCTTTCATTTCATGGGGAGAATGTAGAGGTTCTGAAGTTATATGTCTAAGTATACACAGTTTGTCATTAGAGCGTTGATGAAAGTGAAGCAAAACAAAAACCAAGTGTCTTGATCCTCAGTCCAGGGTCATTTTCTCTAAATTAAGCTAACTGTGAATATTTTGTATAAAGTGCTACTGTTTAAAAGTTTAGTCTTTTCCTCGGGAGAGATAAGTTAAATATCTTCCTCCCTTGAGCATTAGAGTAAAAGTAGAATTTGAGAAGCAAGGAGTTCAGTGAACAAAGCAGCTTTACCACCTTAGTTGCTGACAAATGTTAATTGATTATTCAAAATGTCACTTGTGGTCCAGGGTGATCTCAGCCTAGGCTGATGTGCTGAGAGAAGTAGAGGAATAGTATGCAACTAGCAAAGCTTTTGTAGTCATATATGAAGTGAAGTGAAGTGGCTCAGTTGTGTCTGACTCTTTGCAACCCCGTGGACTGTAGCCCACCAGGCTCCTCCGTCCATGGGATTCTCCAGGCAAGAATACTGGAGTGGGTTGCCATTTCCTTCTGGCCTAGGATCAAATCTTGACTCAACTATGTGATTCTGGGCAATTCCAGGCTTCAGTTTCTGGGTCTATAAAATGGATAAAATACTTTCCTTTCATGGCTGTTATTAAGTTGTTCATAATATAGAAATGGTATTTAGCATATAGGAACTAATAATAATTTGTTTCTCATTTTTTGAGTGCTTATTAAATTCTAGCTACTGAACAGATCATTAAAACTCACACTAACCCTTATGAGTATATTGTAATTATGTCTATCTTAAAGAAGTTCAGGCTTTGCTGGTGGCTCAGAGGATAAAGAATCTGCCTTCAATGCAGGAGACTGGGGTTTGATCCTTGGTCTGGGAAGATCCCCTGGCGAAGGGAGCAGCTACCCACTCCAGTATTCTTGCCTGGAGAATTCCATGGACAGAGGCACTTGGCTACAGTCTATGGGGTCACAAAGCGTTGAACACAACTGAGCAAATTTCACTACACTAAAGATGTTCACTCACCTCTCTGGGGTCATGGAGGTGTTAAGAGGTTGAGATTAGAATTCGGCTTGTCTTAAAAGCTCCAGGTTTCCTGACTCTATCACTTTTTGATAAATGATAACTATCATTATTGCCCCATCCTCACTTGGAAGCAAGCATAAACAGTGATTAAGCATAGGGTTAAGGAACCAGACTCAGGTTTTAATCCAATTCCTTTCTTTCCAATAAATGGCAGTTACGTAACTGTGGTGTTGGAGAAGACTCTTGAGAGTCCCTTGGACAGCAAGGAGATCAAACTGGTCAATTCTAAAGGAAATCAGTCCTGAATATTCATTGGAAGGCCTGATGCTGTGGCTGAAGCTCCAAAACTTTGGCCACCTGATGCAAAGAACTGACTCATTTGAAAACACCCTGATGCTGGGAAAGATTGAAGGTGGAAGAGAAGGGGNAACTGGTCAATTCTAAAGGAAATCAGTCCTGAATATTCATTGGAAGGCCTGATGCTGTGGCTGAAGCTCCAAAACTTTGGCCACCTGATGCAAAGAACTGACTCATTTGAAAACACCCTGATGCTGGGAAAGATTGAAGGTGGAAGAGAAGGGGATGACAGAGGATGAGATGGTTGGCTGGCCTCACCGACTCGATGGACATGAGTTGGAGTAAGCTCCGGGAGTTGGTGATGGACAGGGAAGCCTGGCGTACTGTAGTCCATGGGGTTGCAAAGAACTGGACACGACTGAGCGACTGAACTGATGTGATGTTGGATGAATTCCCTAATGTCTCTATTCCTTAGTTTCCTCATTTGTAAAATGAGGATCTAGTCTATAGGGTTGTTGTGAGGATACTTGGTAAGTAAGCCTCAATACTTTTGCACTTTACACACTAGTCAGTCTATCATACCAAGTTAGAGTGAATGCTAGGTCTTATCTTGGCCATGTTGCAGAAGATTATATGAAAGAGTTTTTTTTTTGTTGTTTTTGTTTTTTTTTTTAGTACTTTTCCTGAATCTAAGGTACTGTTGCAGGGAAGGTGAAGAGCAATGGAAACAAAAATTAGTTATGCCTTCAAGGTTCTTCTGGCCCAAGCTGGTCTTTCCTTTAACAGGAAATAGACTCTCTCAAGTTCTCCAGCTCCCAGAATGTCTGAAATTTCATAAGTTGAAGGAGAAGATGGGTCAGTGTCTGAAGAGTACCTTATCAGGCTCTTGTGATATGCTTGGCTAGCGTGCTTTTGGAGAGGGACTCAGTTTTCTGGTGTTCTAACTGCTCTAAAGAAGAAAGCCCAGTGCTAATAAGGCATTGATAATGTAATATCATGTAATGGGAAAGCTGAGGAAATGTATGCTGTTGAGGTATTGTAGATCATTGTGTACTGTTTATTTGAAAGAAAGATTTTAAGGTATAAAAGCAGATAATGCTAGTGAAACTAATGAACAATTGTGTGCATGTGTGTGTGTGTTTGTGTGTTAAATGCTTTTAGCTCTTTTTTTTGATACTAAATCTAAGGAATGACCTTTTAAAGACCGTTTTTATATATTTTATCTTTCTGGAGGGGAAAAACTGTCATTAAAAACATGAAATATAACTTACTATATTTGAGTTCAGTAAGCCAAAGTTTGACAAATTTCTCATAGTCTCAGCTCTCTTAACAGAAGCAATTCATGGGTCTACTCCTAGGCCTTCATAACACTTCATTCTTTGTTATGGAAGAAAGTATTTGAATGCTCCTTTCTCTCTCTCCTTCATGCTTACTGTGCATGAATTGAGCACAAGTGTCAACATGAGGCAGAACCACAGCTTGGGGTAGACTTTCTATTAAGCCAAAGTTTGACAAATTTCTCATAGTCTCAGCTCTCTTAACAGAAGCAATTCATGGGTCTACTCCTAGGCCTTCATAACACTTCATTCTTTGTTATGGAAGAAAGTATTTGAATGCTCCTTTCTCTCTCTCCTTCATGCTTACTGTGCATGAATTGAGCACAAGTGTCAACATGAGGCAGAACCACAGCTTGGGGTAGACTTTCTATCTCAAGCTACTGGTTTCCTGCTTCTTCTACCTCTACCAAGAGTTGTATTCTTGACTGAATGAGCTAATTCCAGTTGGGCTTTACTTATCTGATTTAAAGTATGTCTGCTACAGGTCAACATTGTCCTAAAATACAGTTTTATTAACCATGGCTTTAATGTAGTATTGAATAAAGTCTACATAGATAGGACAGAAATTTTACATGCCTATAAATGAGTATATAGAAAAATCAGACCTGTGATGAGCTGAACTTACAAAATTGATTAAAAACTGATTATTTGAATGGCAAAGGAACCCTTCACTTTATTCAAATATGCCTTTAAAAAGTAATAGTAATGTCATATATTTACATATTGGGAAAGGCTTTGCAAATGAGATACATATTATCTCATTTGCTTCTCTCAGTGTTCCTGTGAACTAAGTGCAGTAGTGACTGCATGCCTTATGGATGAGAAAAATACAAACCATTCTTAGCAGTTTGAAATGTGGTTACCTTTACAAAAAGTCAACTCATCACAACTTTAGGGTGTATAGTCTATTGTGAAAAATGTGCCTACATGTATTTACTTATTATATGAATAGTTAGTGTTCTGGTTATTTCTTGCTATGTAACAAGTTACCCCTAAACGTGGGGGCTTAAAGCACCATGTTATTATATCTCATGTATTTTTGGTTAATGGTTTGAATGGGGCTCAGCTGGATGATTGTTTCATGTGGAATCAGTTGAGATCACTGGGGATTCTCAGATGGCAGATGAACTGGTCTGGAGATTCTAAGATTCATTTACAAATTTAGTTCCTAGGCTAGATGCCTGATCTTGGCTTCTGGAGTACTTTTTGTCACCTAGAATGAATCTCTTCAACATAGCATGATGTAGTCAAGGATTTAGGGCTCCTAGAAATGGCATTCCAAGAGAATGTAAGGTGAGGTTGTCAGTACCTTAAGCCTGGGTCCAACAACTGGCCCACTCTCACTTCTGCCATATTCTGTTGACCAAAGCAAATCACTGAGCTCACCCAGATCCAAGGAGAGGGAATATATACTCCTCTTCTTCATGGAAGAGCAGAGAACTTGTGGCAACATTTAATCAGTCACAGTATATTCTTTGATCATTGATTTTTTACATTCCTTCCCTATGCAAAAACACCTTCACTCTCTCTGAAGTACTCCCCAGTTCTCATCTCATAACAATATCAGGACCCAGGCATCATCAAGAGCAGGCTTAAGATCCAGGTTCTTGTCACTCAAATCAGGTACAGGGATGAATGAGACACTTGACATCTGTTTCTAGGAGTATGGGTCCTCTCAGTCTGAAAACCTGAGAACTAAAGAAACAGGTTATTTCCCCCGACATACAATGTTGAGATGCAGGTAAGACATAGGCAATAGGTGTTCCTATGAAAAATGGAGAGACTAGAAAGCACAGAGGAGTCTCTAGTCTATAGCATTTCTGAAATCTTACAGGCCACACATAGGTATTCTTTAACTAAGCTCAGTCCTGCTTCCTAGGAATTATGCAGAATATAACAAAATAATATAAATAATTATTTAATTATAATAATTAAACAGTTCCTATTTTTTTACCTCACTTTTATTTATCTATATCATATCATGTGCCTAAAAATAAATAATTTGGCATTTCTTTTGGAAATCCAAATCCAGCTCAATCCAATTCATTATGTCTATTTTCTATTGTATATATTACCATAGGCAAAAACACTGCCAAAATTTCTGCTACTTCATAACCAGGATCAACTTTTCTCCAGTTTCCAATAACAGTCACTGCACTATCTTCTAAGTATTCACCAGTAGTCTCCTTCAGGTCCTCCCAGCTTTCACTAACAAAGTCCTCAAAGTCTTTTCAGTTCTGCCCATTGTCTGCTTCCCAAACCGCTACTACATGGTTTCACTTATTGTTATGATAGCACTCTACTTCCAGGTAGAAAATTCTGTTCATTATCTCTCGCTGCATAATATATTATTCCAAGACTCAGTAGCTAAATGTAACAACCATTTCTCATATATCAGGATTTTATTGCATAGGAATTCAGGCATGGCTCAGTTCAGTGATACTTTGGCTTCGTGCTGAATTAGGTAAGGTTGTTCAGTGACCTTCAGCAGGTGAATGGGCCTGTCTGGAGGGTTTAGGATGTCTTCATTCACAGGAGCATCACCATGGCAGTTTTACCTGAAAGGTGGACTGTTGGCTGGAATGCTGATTGCATTGCCTTTCTAACATGGTGGGTCCAAGGCAATAGCACTTCTTACATACTGATCCTGGGTTTCCAGAGAGAATATTCTAAGAGACAGGAAGTGAGAGTTGCCAGTTTCTTAAAGCTTAGGCCTGGAATCTGGCCCAGCTTCACTTCTCTATTCTATTGGCCAAACAGTCATAGATTCAAGGGCATGCAATATAGAGTCAATCTCTCCATGAGCGGAATGTCCAAATATTTAGTGCTACAGGAGATAATGTTTAGTTTATTTATTTTGAATTATTTACTCATACTTATGGTGCTGACTGACTCAATGGGCAAACTCAGGATTAGGGATTAGATGTTCAAGCTTCTGCTTCCATTTCTCCTACTATTTAGCTACATTTGAGCTGAGGTAAATCATCTTTGGATTTCAGTTTCCAGCACAAAGAAAATGGAGATGAGGATAACTGTTGAGATCCACTAACTCAATGATATGTTGTGTCTGTTTAAAAGGAGGAATTATTCAGGAAGTAAAACAATAAATTATTACAACTAGTTGCTGCTGCTGCTGCTAAGTCGCTTCAGTCGTGTCCAACTCTGTGTGATCCCATAGAGGGCAGCCCACCAGGCTCCCCTGTTCCTAGGATTCTCCAGGCAAGAACACTGGAGTGGGTTGCCATTTCCTTCTCCAATGCGTGAAAGTGAAAAGTGTAAGTGAAGTCGCTCACTTGTGTCCGAATCTGCGACCCCATGGACTGCAGCCCCCCAGGCTCCTCCGCCCATGGGATTTTCCAGGCAAGAGTACTGGAGTGGGGTGTCATTTGGACCAAAACAAATTCACCGAATTTTTCTACTAAGAGTGAAAACTGGGTCTTGATATTATGTACAGTAAGGCTACATGGGAACTGTGGTACATATACAACAGTCACACTTTAAACACCTAATTCCATGCCATGGCATATGTTTTTTTCTGTCTTCCCTGTATGCCAGGCAATGTACATTTTCCCATTGAGTCTTTGCAACACTCTTTTGAGGTAGATGTTATATTAACATTTTAATCACGTTTTCTGAAACATTTTTGTTCTGGAGTTTAAATTCTAACACATCTTTTGCATATTTATACATAATACATCTTAAAAGAATCTAATGAAAAGTTTAGCAGAGTCTGTAGGGGTTTTGTTTAAATTCTATGAAAATCTTCCCTTTTCGTTTTGCACAAATATTCTTGCAAAATGAGATAAAAGCAGATTTATGAAGATATCAAAATGATATAACTAAAGGGAGGGAGGAAAAAATAAAAAAGGCAGAAGAATTAAAAGAAGCTAGTTTTACTTACAGAAGCCAGAAGGAAGATCGAGTGGTTGGTACTGTGGGAGGGAAGTGACCCTGCTATGCTATTAACTAGGAACTAGTGTGCAATCTTGAAGGATTTCTTCCCTTTCTAGATCAAGTTTCCATTTGTGTCAATGGTAGGGTGGGATAAGGGGGACTCTAAAATTCTCCTCAACTTTGATATTTTTTTTTAATCACTCCAGTAAAGGGGTCTCACACACTAGTAAAGTAATGCTCAAAATTCTACAAGCCAGGCTTCAGCAATACATGAACCATGAACTCCCTGATGTTCAAGCTGGTTTTAGAAAAGGAAGAGGAACAAGAAATCAACTTGCCAACATCTGCTGGATCATTGAAAAAGCAAGAGATTTCCCAAAAAACATCTATTTCTGCTTTATTGACTATGCCAAAGCCTTTGACTATGTGGATCACAATAAACTGTGGAACATTCTGAAAGAGATGGGAATACCAGACCACCTAACCTGCCTCTTGAGAAACATATATGGAGGTCAGGAAGCAGCAGTTAGAAGTGGACATGGAACAACAGACTGGTTCCAAATAGGAAAGGGAGTACGTCAAGTCTGTATATTGTCACCCTGCTTATTTAACTTCTATGCAGAGTACATAATGAGAAACACTGGGCTGGAAGAAGCACAAGCTGGAATCAAGACTGCCAGGAGAAATATCAATAAGATGACACCACCCTTATGGCAGAAAGTGAAGAGGAACTGAAAAGCCTCTTGATGAAAGTGAAAGAGAAGAGTGAAAAAGTTTGCTTAAAACTCAGCATTCAGAAAACTAAGATCATGGCATCTGGTCCCATCACCTCACGGCAAATAGAGGGGGAAACAGTGACAGACTTTATTTTTTGGGGCTGCAAAATCACTACAGATGGTGACTGCAGCCATGAAATTAAAAGACGCTGGCTCCTTGGAAGAAAAGCTATGACCAACCTAAATAGCATATTCAGAAGTAGAGACATTACTTTACCAACAAAGGTCCGTCTAGTGAAAGCTATGGTTTTTCCAGTGGTCATGTATGGATGTGAGAGTTGGACTATAAAGAAAGCTGAGCACCAAAGAATTGATGCTTTTGAACTGTGGTGTTGGAGAAGATTCTTGAGAGTCCCTTGGACTGCAAGGAGATCCAACCAGTCCATCCTAAAGGAGATCAGTCCTGGGTGTTCATTGGAAGGACTGATGCTGAAGCTGAAACTCCAATACTTTGTCCACCTGATGCGAAGAACTGACTCATTGGNAACTGTGGTGTTGGAGAAGATTCTTGAGAGTCCCTTGGACTGCAAGGAGATCCAACCAGTCCATCCTAAAGGAGATCAGTCCTGGGTGTTCATTGGAAGGACTGATGCTGAAGCTGAAACTCCAATACTTTGTCCTCCTGATGTGAGGAACTGACTCATTGGAAAAGATCCTGATGCTGGGAAAGGTTGAAGGCAGGAGGAGAAGGGGATGAATGAGATGGTTGGATGGCATCACTGACGCAATGGACATGAGTTTGAGTAGGCTCTGGGAGTTGATAATGGACAGAGAAGCCTGGCGGGCTGTAGTCCATGGGGTCGCAAAGCGTCAGACATGACTGAGTGGCTGAACTGAACCGAATACAATAAAGAGCTGCCTATAACTCAGTAAAATAAAAATCCATATGTGATAGAAATTTCATAATCCTTCCTTGTGTAGAAGGAGGAATTTTATAGCTTGATGAGAACTGGGTATCTCTTTAAGATGCTATATAACGGAGATCTCGGACTCAGGACTTCCTGTGCCAAGTATAGTCTCCTGCACAGAGCAGTGAGTTGTTCTGAGGGATTGCCTAGCCCTGGACTCACAGAAATGAGAAACTTGAGACCATCCGTGAAGGTGTCAGGGTTGACATGGATGCCTGGTATGTTGGCTTAAACAATTTCATGTTTTCTTTGTTGACACAGAAGGGACGAGGATCTGCCACTCTGTTCTCCGGTTTTATGTTAGTGGGTCTTTTCCTCTTTGTTTATGAATATGTGATTCTGACAGCTGACCAAGGACATTCCAAGAACTTAGCTAGAGCCCAAATAGTGCATGCTTTGGGAGTTTCTCTTCTAAGATTTGTCCAATGACCCTGCTCTGGAGAAAACATTCAGGTAATACATTCCCAGTGGTAGTTCACTTCCCATCAGCTCACCACTGGTGCCCTCATTAGGCTGTTTTTCTTTCTTTAGGTTTTAGTTTTTTTCCCTAGTCCATCCCAGCCTCCCACCACAGTGACTGTACTGTCCATGAAGGGGGCTGGGTAACTGTCCCCCGAGACCATCATAGGTTTATTTTTAGTGCAGGTAGTTTAGAAAAATTACTTTTCCTTGCTGACTGTATGGGGACTGTCTTAACTCTGACTTAGAATTCTGGACTTCTCAACATGGGATTGACACTGAGCAGGTAACTCATGCCTTCATCTTTAAGATGGGGCAATCACATTACAATGAGGATGAAGGACTTGCCAAGAGTTTCTCAGACATCCAATTGTAAGACTGTTTTTCTTTGGTCTGTTGGTCTCAGCTCCATAAGATGTTTAACTGCGTAAAACCGCAAGTTAGTCTGACTAAATTGGACAGCTTGCAGATAAAAACCCCACTCCCTAAATCCCAATTGATCCCTTGAGCCATCCATACTCCTTAAAAGTGTTATTATTACTATCAAGCTACATGCTCAAAAATTATTTCCCTTGGGAACACACACCTAAGCCAGACAAAAAGATTTCTATTTTTTTTTTTTTACTCACTCGATACTCTTTGTCCCAGCTTTCCTGTTTGTTCCTTCCTTTCTCATTTTACGTCTCATTCAAAATGATATTGAAATGCTATGATCTCTGTAGTCCTCTATCTACTATTAGGATGAACCGTATGAAACTGCTGGTGGGTCAGCTAGTTTTGACCTACAAGTGTGGTTAATTTGTGGTAATTTCATATGGTTTGCTCTAAATCATTTAGAATTAGATAGCAAATTGTGAAAATTCTCATACAGAAAAAAAAAGAAGATTATTGATCGAGTTAATGGCAACTCATTGATAATATGTAGTAGAGGTGAATGCATTGTTGTTCAGTCATGAAGTTGTGTCTGATTCTTTGTGGCCCCATGGATTGCAGCATGCCAGCCTTCCCTGTCTTTCACTATCTCTTGGAGTTTGCTCAGACTCATGTACATTGAGTCGATGACGCCATCCAATCATCTCATCCTCTGTGACTCCCCTCTCCTCCTGCCCTCAATCTTTCTCACCATCAGGGTCTTTTCCAATGAGTCAGCTCTTTGCATCAGGTGGCCAAAATATTGGGGCTTCAGCTTCAGCAACAGTCCTTCCAGTGAATATTCAGGGTTGATTTCCTTTAGGACTGACTGGCTTGATCTTGCTAAGGGACTCTCAAGAGTATTCTCCAGCATCAGTTTGAAAGCATCAGTTTTTTGACACTCAGCCTTCTTTATGGTCCACTTCTTACATACATGATTACTGGAAAAGCCATAGCTTTGACTACACAGACCTTTGTTGGCAAAGTGATGTCTCCGCTTTTTAATACACAGTCTAGGCTTCCCTGCTCAGAGGTTAAAGCATCTGCCTCCAACGTGGGAGACCCGGGTTTGATCCCTGGGTCGGGAAGATCCCCTGGAGAAGGAAATGGCAATCCACTCCAGCATTCTTGCCTGGAGAATCCGGTGGACAGAGAAGCCTAGTAGGTTACAGTCCATGGGGTTGCAAAGAGTCGGACACGACTGAGCGACTTCACCTTCACCTAAGTTTGTCAAGGCTTTTCTTCCAAGGAGCAAGAGTCTTTTGATTTCATGGTTACAGTCACTGGGGGAAGCCCAAGAAAATAAAATCTCCCACTGTTCCCATTTTTTTCCCATCTATTTTCCATGAAATGATGGGATGGGATGTCATGATCTTAGTTTTTTGAATGTTAAGTTTTAAGCCAGCTTTGTCTCTCCCTTCTTTCACCTTCATCAAGAGGCTCTTTCGTTCCTCTTGGCTTTCTGCCATTAGAGTGTTATCATCTGCATATCTGAGATTGTTGATATTTCTCCCAGCAACCTTGATTCCAGTTTGTGATTCATCCAGTTGAATGCATATCCAAGTTTTAATATGATCCTTTTTAAAATGAAGATCAAATAGTGCATTAAATGAAAATTTTAATTTGGAAGAGAATTTCAACTCACGATAGCAAAAAAAAAGGAGAAAAAATATAACTGAGCTGCACAAATGCATGTTAATATGTTAAGATTCTCTGCGATGGCCATGACCACTACTTGGCATATGCTACTAGAAAACTGGCTCTTTATATTAATACATATTCTCTCTGTCTTTCTCTTTCCCTTTTATCCTCCCTCCCTAATCTTTCATAGTCAGACTGAAAAAAGCAGTCTACACCCACTTTCTTCATGTTCTGTCTCTTGCTCATTGTGTAACACACTGTAATCTGGTTTCTGTCCCCAACACTCCACAAAACTATTTTTGCCAAGGTCGCTAATGACCTTTGATTGGCAAATTCAATAGAAGCTTTTCTATCTTTATCTTGCTTAGCTTCCCTGTTGCACGTGACAGGACGGGCCAAGATTTGCTTCTTCATATTTCATCTCTTTCCCTGACTTTCATGGTTTCTTTTTCTCTTCATTGTGTCTCAGGACACAGCACAGTGTAGGCATCAGAAAGTACTTAATCTATGTTTGTTGAGTGAATGAAAGAATGAACTGATGTAACTGCAACACTTCGTTAATTATTAGTCACTGCCAATAATCAATTTAATCCTTACTTTCAGCAACTTTTTACCCCACCCCCTGCCACATACATTTTTAATCACATATAAGTTGCAGGGTGCCACCTTCTTCATGCTCCCATCTCAGAAATCCTACTAGATAGTTGTGGGTAAGGCAGGCTAGACTGAGGAAGCCGCTGGTTCCTTTTCATACGGTTTCCTCTAATTCTGAGCATTATAAATATGCTGGGTCATCAATCATGTTTTTTAGTAACTCCTAACTCTTAGGAAAAAAAGATTTATGCCCTTTTTCTTTACTCCCCAGGATGTATCATTTAGAGATCCAATAAATCTCCCATCTCAGAAATCCTACTAGATAGTTGTGGGTAAGGCAGGCTAGACTGAGGAAGCCGCTGGTTCCTTTTCATACGGTTTCCTCTAATTCTGAGCATTATAAATATGCTGGGTCATCAATCATGTTTTTTAGTAACTCCTAACTCTTAGGAAAAAAAGATTTATGCCCTTTTTCTTTACTCCCCAGGATGTATCATTTAGAGATCCAATAAAGTGTGTCCACAAACAGCCACTTGTTGCTTGCTTAGACGTATGGCCTGACAAAAAGACAGGGGAAAAAACCCAACACAGGACTCTAGGAGAACAAAAGAAAGGCACCGACAGAAAATGTGGCACCCACGCACACACTTTATGCATGTTTAATTTCTGTTGTTTTGGTTGGAAAACAGCTGCAGGTGTCCTCTAATTATAACCCCATTTTCACAAATATCAACTGTCATATTTAATCTGTTATATTCACCAGATAGTCTACTGTTACAGCACATTTCTTTCATTACAAATTTAGTAGCAGAGTTTCGAATGCTCAAGCTAACATTCAGGCTAGTCAATTAATGCATTATTTACAAGTTAAATGTTATTAAAAAAAAGGTTCTTAATTTGCTAATGATTTAGTAGGCCCAAGGCGATACTCCAATTTTTTTTTTTTTAATGAAAATGGAAGAATATTTAGAACCATCGAGGTGGGGAGGGATGCCATGGACATTTTGGCTTCCCTCAACATTTTCCGATTTTCTTTTCTGCTTTCTTCTTTATTCTGTGTTGTTTTTGATACCTATACTAACCAGTTGTGGCAGGAGTGAGAAGAAAGATGTATGAAAAATAAAAACAGCATAAATGCCATTGTGAGTGGTGTTTTAAAAAATCACCAGGCAGTATGGAATGGCTCAATACACATGTTCCTCATACAATTCAGTGTATTTTGATTTACCGTGCCATTTCCATAGCACAGCAGGTTAAGAAGGTTAGAAGTCAAGGAAATTAAACGTTATTAGCATTCCACTGTTGTCAGGCTACAAAAACAGAATATATGTCTTTTCAAATAAGCTTGGGAAAATTAAAAGTTCCTAAGGTTCAAGGGCCCCAGAATCATCACTGAAATCTGGATTTTGTTCTTTGTTGTAGTTTTTTTCTTCTTTCTCATTTGACCTAGATCATGTTTTAAATCCACATTTCATGTTCCATAATTCCACGACACTCTACTTATTTATGAAAGATACTGTAGGGTGAACTCTTTGATGAGCAAGGATTCTGGATTCATGAAGTCTATTACCCTGTTTTCATGCCTTTCTCTCCAGCTGTCTTCTTGGGCTAGAATCAACCCTTTGTCCTCTCCATTTCTTTCCTATCTTCTCATTGTCTTTAAAAAAACTTAACCAAGATCCACCTTCTTAATGAAATCTTGCTAAGATGAAGTCTAGTTCATAACATTTTTCCCCTTCCTGCGTCCTTATAGTTTTTATGTCTGTGTCACAGTCACTCAGGCTTCCCTGGGGGCTCAGACTGTAAAGATTCTGCCTGCAATCTGGGAGACCTGGGTTTGATCCCTGGGATGGGAAGATCCCCTGGAGGAGGGCATAGCAACCCCCTTCAGTATTCTTGCCTGGAGAATCCCCATAGATTGAGGAGCCTGGTGGGCTACAGCCCATGGAGTCACAAAGAGTCAGACACCCCTGAGGCACTAAGCACAGCACAGTCACTCACTCAAGAGTAGGCTCCCCTGGACTTTCTCTACAATTGTTTCTCTATAGGACAAGCAATAGAGTCAGAGAGACCTGCCATTTATTGATGGTGTGGCTTAGGGTAAATGATTTCTTTTATCTAGGTCTCCCTTTTCGTCTCTCTTAAATGAAGATGAAAACCCTTTTGTGAGAATTAGTGGGATCATGTATGTGAAGAACCTAACTAAATGGTAGAAGCCAATACACAGCAGCTCTTGTTGCTGAAATGAAATAAGATAATCTATACAAATCGCCTAGCACAGTGCCTAGTTCATGTTTGGCACTCAATAAAATTTAATTCCCTTCAGTACAATAAATAGTTCATAAGTATTTCATGTTTTCATTTTCACTCAGAGCGAAGTTTTCTCAAGGGCAAGGACTAAATTTTTTTTTCAAAATTTTCAGTTTTTATGGATCAGTGTTTCATCCTCTGTATTTTGGAAGGTGTTCTGTGTATCTCTTAGGAAATCCAGGCAGAACCAAGTGACCGCTGCCCATACCAGTGACCTAGAAATGGCTCTCACATTCCTCTGCCCACGGCCCCCCACCAACCCCACCACCCCCAACTTTCCCTCAACTCCTGGGATCACTTTCAAAATTGACAGCTGGCACCAAAGCCATTGACTCAGGCTCTACTT
>SJYX01004444.1:291403-418820 GCA_006410675.1 Oreotragus oreotragus
TGTATGGATGTGAGAGTTGGACTGTGAAGAAAGCTGAGCACCAAAGAATTGATGCTTTTGAACTGTGGTGTTGGAGAAGACTCTTGAGAGTCCCTTGGACTGCAAGGAGATCCAACCAGTCCATTCTGAAGGAGATCAACCCTGGGCTTTCTTTGGAAGGAATGATGCTAAAGCTGAAACTCCAGTACTTTGGCCACCTCATATGAAGAGTTGACTCATTGGAAAAGACTTTGATGCTGGGAGGGATTGGGGGCAGGAGAAGAAGGGGAAGACCGAGGATGAGATGGCTGGATGGCATCACTGACTTGATGAAAATGAATCTGAGTGAACTCTGGGAGTTGGTGATGGACAGGGAGGCTTGGCGTGCTGCGATTCATGGGGTCACGAAGAGATGGACACGACTGAGCGAATGAACTGAACTGAACTGAACTGAAACCAAGTATGAGTCTGAACAAACTCTGGGAGATGGTGAAGGACAGGGAAGCCTGGCGTGCTGCAGTCCATGGGGGTGCAGAGTTGGACACGACTGAGAGACTGAACAACAAAAACTAAGTAAGGAAATGATTCACATGACACAGAAAGACAATAAATTAAACACCGTGGAAAGTAGCAAAAGAGCCTTCAGATTTGCCCAGGGTATCTGACAATGTCAATAAAAAAAAGCCAAGAATGGAATTCATCCCTTCTTTTACTCAAAACATATCCACGGAACATCTAGTGTGTCCCACAGACTCCTAGGCATTAGTAACCAAAACAGACAAGGTCTTTCTGCTCCCATGGCCCTTACACTCCAGTGATGGAACGTGCAATAAACAACAAATCAACACGCAAAATCATGTCAGGGAGTGATTTGAGCTATGGAGACAAAAAAGGCGGGGTAAGAGTTCGACCGTGTGCCAGAGAGGCTGCTATATTAGAGTGTGATCCATTTAAAATGAACCAAGTCCCATCTGGTAAGGTAATATTTGAACAGACACCTTGCTAAAGGGAAAATGACCCACCTTTTGTCTACGGCCTATCGTCTTCAGGAGTAGAAGCAGAAAAAGATAACGAAAAGCTTTCTAGCCTGGGGAATGATCAAAATCCTGCTGGTAAGAAAAAAAACGGGGTGCAGAGATTTGTCAGGGTGCAATTTTCCAAGCAGAGTGCTTGAAAGGACCTCAGCTCCTATGTAAACCTCCCCTTTAAGAATTTCTGTGGGGCTCCTTCATGCTTTTATCTTCCCTCCTATTTCTCCTATTCAGTGTGTCCTTCACTTCAGTTTCTCAAATATCAACAGAAGGAATGCTTTTATTTATATAAAAATTTAGACTGTATACAGAGCATACTTTTCTCATTTAATTCCCATACAACTTTGTCCATTAAACTTTCATCATTATTTTATAGATGAGGAAACTGGGACTTGGGGATCTTGCTTGGGACCACCCAGTAGTATTAGAGCTTGGAACTCAAACTCAGTCTTTTGGCTCCAAGCCAACATTTGTTTCAGTGTTGAAATGGCCCTTTTCATCAATTTTCGCCCCTGTCCCTCACCCCACGCTGACCCCTCCACATAGCAGCTGACTTGTACAGGCTCATGGTCTTTCTTTCTGGAGGATTCAATCATTCTGATTTTCCATCAGTGGTTGCAGGATCAGTTCAATTTAGTCGCTCAGTCGTGTCCGACTCTTTGCGACCCCATGAATCGCAGCACGCCAGGCCTTCCTGTCCATCACCAACTCCCGGAGTTCACTGAGACTCATGTCCATCGAGTCAGTGGTGCCTTCCAGCCATCTCATCCTCTGTTGTCCCCTTCTCCTCCTGCCCCCAATCCCTCTCAGCAGCAGAGTCTTTTCCAATGAGTCAACTCTTCACATGAGGTGGAAAATTGCACCCTGACAAATCTCTGCATCCTATTTTTTTTTCTCCAAAGTACTGGAGTTTCAGCTTTAGCATCATTCCTTCCAAAGAACATCCAGGGCTGATCTCCTTCAGAATGGACTGGTTGGATCTCCTTGCAGTCCAAGGGACTTTCAAGAGTCTTCTCTAACACCGCTATTCAAAAGCATCAATTCTTCGGCGCTCAGCCTTCTTCAAAGTCCAACTCTCACATCCATACATGACTATTGAGGAAACCATAGCCTTGACTAGATGGACCTTAGTCGGCAAAGTAATGTCTCTGCTTTTTAATATGCTGTCTAGGTTAGTCATAACTTTCCTTCCAAGGAGTAAGCATCTTTTAATTTCATGGCTGCAATCATCAGATCTCAGCAAATCCAGGAGTTTAGAACAGAAACATCTGAGACAACTCTATAAAGAGATTCTGTCTTCAATATTCTAACTTAACCCAATGCTGTATTCTTTTTCTTTTTAAAATTGAGGAATAGTTAGTTCACAACATTGTGTTACTTTCAGGAATATATATATACACACACATAAAGTGAAAGTGTTAGTTGCTCAGCCTTGTCTGACTCTCTGTGACCCCAGAGTCAAGAATTTCCCAAACAAGAATACCACACCTTTTTCCAGGGGATCTTCCCAAGCTAGGGATTGAACTCATGTTTCCACTGTACATTAAGTAGGTAAACAGCAAGGACCTACTGTACAACACAGAGAACTATGTGCAATATCTACAATGGGAAAGAATCTGAAAAAGCATGTGTTTACAGCATGTACAAACAGCAACTTTGCTGTGTACCGATTGTATGTACAGTGCTGTCTATGTTAATCCTAAACTCCTAATTCGTCTCCCCTCCATCCTCTTTGGCAATCATGCTTATTTTCTATGCCTGTGACTCTATTTCTGCTTTGTAAATAAGTTCATTTGTGCCATTTTTTAGATTCCACATAGCAGTGATATCATGTGGCATTTGCCTGACTTATTGTGATTAGTATGGTCCTCTCTAGGTCCAGCCATGTTGCACAAATGGCATTCTTTCATTCTAGTGCTGTACTCTTGATTGTGCTTTCCCACTGCTATGTTAAGACATTGAGAATTTTTATTTACAAGTAAGTATTTTTAAGCGTGTGCTCAGATAGCTGATCCTTAATGCTCCACTTTTTGAGAAAACACGCGATAAAATTTGACAGAATTGCTCCTGGATCCATTTCTCTGTGACTAGTGAACATCTTTTACTTTTGATTTTGAATCAGAAATTCAGTCCCTCAGTCATGGATCCTCTCCCTATAAGTTGAGGGAACTCAGAGATGATTTCCTTTGGGGGGTGAACTCTGCTGCACAGTTAAGGTGTTAGGCTGAGTGGAACTTTCTTTAAGCTGCTGTTGGAAACTGTAGATCTTTTAAAGTTTAAAACCCAATGTTTGGTGTCAGCATCTCAGAGAATATATGGGAAGCTACTGCGCTTTTAAGGAGATTGCTCTTAAAATGTTGGAAATTCAAGATGATGAATGACCACTTAAGACCATTTCTTCTGGCATACAGGTTGACAATGCTGAACATTTTTTAGTTTCTATTTTGTATACAAACCTTTCAACTAATATTTTTCAATACTTGAGATAATTCTGTGTGAGGTAAGTATTTATCCAATTCCCACTTTATAAGCAGTAGCACTTTCGACTTCTCCTTCAAAACATTTTACTCACTTATCATTATTTAACAGCTTAGTTACTGTAATTATTTGTTTAATATGTGGGAGTTTCAAAGGCACATTCTGGAACCAGATAGACCTTGTTATGGACCTTGTTATGATTTCTGGTTCTGAAAGTTGTATGCCCTGGGACCCTGGGACAATGTCTTAATGTTTTCCTGCCTCAGTTTCCTCATCTGTAAAACGTGAACAATAAAGTTATTGGCCTTACACAGCTGTTCTGAGTTTTAAAAGTAATAATATGAACAGGGCTTAATACAGTGCCTGGCATGCTGTAAGCATTCCATGACTGTTAGCAGTTATTACTATTGTTGTTACTATATGCTACATGCTAAGTCACTTCAGTCATGTCCAGCTCTTTGTGACCCTTGGGCTGTAGCTCGCCAGGCTCCTCTGTCCATGGGAATCTCCAGACAAGAATATGGGAGTGTGTTGCCATGCCCTCATCCAGGACATCTTCCCAACCTAGGGACTGAACCCGTGTCTTTTACATTTCCTTCACTGGCATGTGGGTTCTTTACCTCTAGTGCCACCTGAGAAGATCCATTACTATATATTACTAATATAATAAACAGGTGGCTATCTGTCAGGTTTTGCAAGGAACAGTCCTCATTTGCTTTCAAAAATGTCCAGCTGGGAAAAGCCATAGGAATAGAGGACTGATCAGTTGTATCCTGAAAGAAGGAAGTAAAACTGGGTGAGTTTGAGTAAGATTAGTGGATGGTACCAATGTCTATAACTTATTTGTGATATTGTACTATAGTTTTGCAAGACTGAGGAAAATTCGATAGTGGGTACACGGGATCTTTCTGCGTGATTACTTATAATTCCATGTGAATTTACAATGATTTTAAGATACAAAGTTATACTAAAAGAAGAAGAAGAAAATAAGTGAACTTGAAAGATAAGTAATAGTATGATCATCCAAGAAATAGGATGCATGATCCTAGCTGGACATGACCACTGTCTAAAAAGAACTTCCATTGGTTCCCTCTATTTTCTTTACCTGGTTTAATTTTTCTTCATAGTTCTTATCTCCCCTTGATATATATTTATTTATTTTTCTACAGCTATTTATTGAGTGTCTACTTGGTGCCAGCCTTGTATCAGTGAATAAGCTCTTTGTGAAATGTTCATTCTACAGGTGAAAATAAATAATAAACTAAAAAACATATTAGATGAATTATTAAGTGTGTTGGAAAGTGATGTATAATGGAGAAAAGACAAAGAACAGACGTAATAGTCAGAGTTCTTCAGAGAAACAGAACCAATAGAATAGATATATAAATACTTGTTGTAAGAAATTGCCTCCTGTGGTTATGGAGATCTGCAGTCAGCAACAGGGAGACCCAGAATGGTGTTGTTCCAGTTCAAGTCTGAAGTCTGAGAACCAGAACAACTGATGGCATAAGCTCCACTCTGAAAGCTGATAGCCTCAAGAGCCACGAAGAACCAATGTTTCCATTCAAGCCTGAAGACTGGCCAAAGCTCACATCCCAGTTTGAAGGTGGTCAGGCAGAAGAGGTCTCTCTTACTCTAGGAAAGGTCAACCTTTTTGCTCCATTCAGGCCTTCAACTGATTGGATAAGGCCTGTCCACATTACTACTTTACTCATCAGCTGACTCAACTTTAGTCTCATCCCAAACACCATCACACCCAGAATAATGTTTGAACAAATATCTGGCCACCTCAGGCCCAGTCAAGATGGCACATAAAATGAACCATCACAGCAGGGAAAAGAGGAGGGATACTGGATGGTGGTTAAAATTTTAAAAAGGCTTTGTTGAGAAAGGAATATATGAGTAAACACTTGAAAGAGGTGAGCTGATTATTGGCTTTTTGCTCATCTTCCCCAATCAGAATAAAAGCTTTATAAAGCAAGACATTTCATTACTTATCAGTTATAATCCCTGTGCCTGGTGCTTATCAGGTCCTCAAAAATCTTTGTGGGTGAATGAATGAATGATTGCAAATGAGAGCTGTGGTTTGTGTGCAGTTGCATCTCTGGTCTTCAGCTCAGTGTTTGTCACAGTCTAAGCCATCAATAAGCATTGGATTTTCTTTGATTTCTGTAATTGTTTATAACAGCTAATAAGCATCACTGAGGATGTGGGCTTCCTTGTTTTATTTGATATTAGAACACACATAGGAGTTAGTCAATAATTGCTATTTTTGACTGTGGGCTCAAGTAGGGAGACTGAGGCTGGGAAATGTGAGGTGGCTTGACCATGGTCTCGTGGTCAGGAAGCGGCAGAGTGGGGCCTTCACTCTAGTTTTTTAACTCACAAGTCACAATATGCATTGACATCACATTGCGTTAAAAATTATCTTGAGGTCTCTCCTTTGGCCATGGTCTTTCTGTCACTGCCCTTCTTGTCCCTTACTTTCCCACACAGGGCTGTGTTGGGATGTCTCCCCAAGTGACAGGCGGGCAGGTGATATTGAGTTGTCAGCACACCCCCCCCTCAGAGGACCACTACCTCTTCCGCTCGCCAGTGTCAGATACCCTCTCACGTGAACACTAGTGGAAGGTAATGCAATATTTTGGCGACCATCGACTTTGTCAGACAATAGCGCAGTTCAGTTTGAAAGGCTCCACCGGGAAGTTGCAGACTTTTTAAAACTAATCTGGTGTTTATTCAACTTTGCAATCACTTCTATGCACTATCTGTGTTTCACACACCGTGAAACGGCACTGCACTGTGCAATTGAATTAGTTGTACAGTGACTCAAAGGCATTAAACAATGACTTTGATATTTTAAGTACTGACTAGGAGGGATTTTTAATTCCTTCCTCATAATGAAAGCAACAAAAAAAAACCCAGTTACACAACCCTAGAACACTTATTCTCTTTTCTATTCTGGGTGGACCCCACTGAGACAGAAAAAAAATCTCCTAGCATTTAGTTTGCTTAATGGCAGAAGAAAAATTAAACAAGCATAGACGTGCAACCTTAATGACACCCAGCCACACTAGAATAACAGTTCCCAGCTTCTAAAACCTGTTATTTAATATAATGGGGAAATCTTGTGGGAGCTTTTCAGGTGCTGCTGAGTCTGAAAAAAACAGCTACTTTGGCAGGAGGGGCGGGGGCAGAGGCAGGACACAGGCCCTGCTTGTGTTCATGTGCTTGGGGTGGGGTGTCTCAGGGTACCTTCCAAGGCAGGCAGGTGCTGGGCGAAGTATAGTGCTGGCTGGCTGTCCCTGGAGGCTGTGACCCTTGAGAAGGGAACACCATGGTTATGCGAAGCCCAAGTGTTATTTCTGTCAGTGACCTTATGGGACTCCTCATCCACAGCCTTTCTGGAGATGGCATTGACAGAAAAGAGAAGAGAGAGGAAACACATACACACACACACACACACACACACACACACACACCATAGCAAGTGAATTAATGCCGTGAAACTACAAGCATTAGCTGGTAATAGTTCAGGGCAAAGCACCTAAGTGATGATTCACATCTGACAATAAATATGTGAATTGCTGTTGAAAGCTTGTTTGATTTTCACAAAGAGGTTTAAACAAACATTCGTTTGTTCATTAGTCTTAAGCAACACTTTTATGGCAGGGGATGTATTAAACCAAACATACATCTGCAGCTAAGATATCTGGTGGTTTTAAAGATGAAGACACAAAGCCATGCGTATCGTTTATGTGGAGTGGCCTTGAACTACCTGTAATGGAGTGAGATACAGTTATTATGGATTAATGCTGTGAATCTTCATCCAACAAGGGGAAACAAACAGGCGTGGAGGAGGGCCTCGTCTTTGGAGATAAAGACTTAGAGGGCTCCATCCTGCAAATGGTACTGAGTTTGCATAAACTCATTTTGTTGTTGTCGCTGTTTTTTTTTTTTTTTTTTGGCTGCATACTTTTAAAAAACACAAGTGGTTTAAATCTGTTCCAGGGGGTAATTTATGCTAAACTGGCATTCCAATAACATAAATTCCCTGCTTATGGCAATCTCTGCTGGGGTGTCAGGTCGGGCTAGGTTACTGAGGAAATGGCTGCTTCACAATTTTTAGGGTAATTGCCTCTATAACTCGTTGAGTACAGGCCCTGTCGGGAAATCTCTAATTGTCATTGACACTTTGGTTCCCCTTTTCCTGCCTGCTCCTTTTCTCCACTGTTGAACCGAAGGCCACTCTTTGGTACAGAATGGCTTGGGCCTTTCATCTTCCGGAGCACCTGGGTTTTGTCACTGTTAGAGCCTTTGCTCATGACACTGTGATGTCCCCCTGATGAGGCCCAGCTTAGCCCTATCCTTCCCCAAGAAACCATCAGCTGAGAGAAAATAAGTCATGATGATGGGCTTGGGGTCAAATGAAGAGTAAAAGACCACTAACCCAATTCTCCTAAGGTGTTTTTTTTTTTTTTTTAGCCAAGTCTGAATTGGTTGGTGATGTCTACCAGGTTGGGGCTTCCCAGGTGACTCTAGTGGTAAAGAACCTGCCTGCCAATGCGGGAAATATGAAACTCAGGTCTGATCCCTGGGGAGGGAAGATCCCCTGGAGGAGGGCATGGGAACCCGCTCCAGTATTCCTGCCTGGAGAATCCCATGGACAGAGGAGCCTGATGGGCCACAGTTCATAGGGTCACAAAGAATTGGACACAACTGAAGCGACTTAGCATGCATGCACACATGTCTACCAGGACGGTGTGAGCCATTTAAATAGCATACTTTGATAGTCTCCTTCCCCTTGTGTGTGTGGGCATGGGGCCTGAGTAGGAAGGATGTCTTTGGACTGTAATCTGGACTTATGGCCAGGAGTTTTTATTGAACTGTCTCTACATATGGGTGTTTTTCATCAAACTGCATCATAAAAACATGTTAAATATTCAGCTCCTAAATTCAATTCATTAATTATCTTGCTTAAAATATACTTCAAATAGATCACATTTGACATCGTATGTCACTGATAGTAGAGGGAAATGATAACACTTAAAACCAATAAATGTTTTAAATTTATTTTACTTATTATGGTTGTCATAATATTTTGACACAGGGGGCTGACATGTCAACAACGCTGTTATCATGATGTAAAGCAATGGCATTGAACTGTCTCACCTTTCGTGTTGCTGTTTCAGGGTAAAGTGGGCCCAGGGGAAAAATATAGTTAAAATCTCCAAGGAAGTATCTGCTTATGGAATCAATACAGGTCATCACTGAATAAAGCAACCTGAGCTCAAAACAAAAACTGGGGGAAAGTTTACACTCTGATCTGTTACCTTTCTCCTGGTGAAATAAAAAAGAAAAAGAGAGAGAGAGAGAGAGAGGTAAAAAGGAGGTTTTCTATGTGTCAGAACTTGTGCAAAGTATTTCATGCCTCGTGTCTCATTCCATCCTATGAAGCCAGGTATTTTTATCCCTGATTTATAGATGAGAAAACTGAGGCTTGAAAATCATAAGTCACATTCACAAGATCACAAAGCTAGTTAAGGGACAAAACTTGAGTTTGGAAGGATCAATCCCTGGCTTTACTCAGACACCAGAGTCATCACTGTCCTGAATGTTTGGAACTAAAGTTGATCCTGGCTTCTGGCTTGTCTCAGCTTCCCACTAGAATCCAATCTCATTCTGAGGCTCTTGCTATCTCTGACTGCTGGATGATGATAGAGTAGAACTTAAATGTGGACAGTGGGTTGTGATTTACAAAATGCTTTCATATACCTGGGGAGGATAGACTTGGAGGCAACCAACATGCTTCTCTTGGTCACCACGCCTTAGAGAATAAAGGTAAAGTCAAAGGAAACGATAAGAAAAGAGAACTTCAGAGCCATGCTTTTTCTGTTATTTAGGACACTAGCAAAGCTTTTTAAAAGGCTAAATGTAGGCCTGACGCTGTTTGAACTAAGCACCAAAGCAATGAGTAATAGATGTGACTTGGAATCCTTCACGGCAGCAGTGTTCTGTATGTCCAGCTAATTGATATCCAGCAAAGAGCTTGTGATGGGGAGGGCTAATGTCTTCTGTACCTCAGTCCCTGTTTTGTGCCCAACTAATATTTGTTGAGTATGGTTGTTCATTCATAGCCAGAAATGAGAATTTTGTTCATATTTTAACCCTTCTTTTCTCAACTATTATTTTTTTTTAATTAAGCAGTCTACATCAATGCATTAACAATTAGCCTTGACAACTAAAAGCTAGTCATTTGTCCAACTAATATTTATTTACTGTTTTTTTTTTTATGGATAAGGCTTTATGTTAAGTACTAGAGATATAGCAGCAGTGAACAAAATAGTAAACTGTTGGAGACAGGCATCAATCAATGAATTAGACAATTACTTCATTATCATGGTGACAAGACTTACAAAGCAAAAGTATAAAATGTTATGGGTGACCATGATAGGAGAACTTTACCTAAACTGAAGGATCTGTGAAGGCTTTCTTGGAGAAATAATATTTGAGCTGAACTATTCAGAGTGACTGAGAATTAACCAGAGCAAGCAGAGAAGGGAAATGATAAGAAGAAGAATGATGAATAAACAATCCAGGGAGAGAGTGTATTGCTGAGAATAGTTTGATATAAAAAAGCTCATTTATGTTCTGAAACAAAAACCAGATCTGGTTGACTGGAAAGAGGTGGGGAGCTGTGGAGCAACATGAGGCTTTTTTTTTTTTTAATCAGATAAGACATTTTAGTTGCAGTAATAAAGGAAATTTATTGGTTCATTAAACAGAAAAATTCAGAGATAGATTACGTCAGTCAAAACATTATAGAAGTTCTTTATTCCTCTTGGGTTTCCTTGGCTCTAATCTCCTCTGTGTGTTGACTTGAGTATCGTAAGGTAATGAAGTGACTGCAGCAGCTCCAGCCCTCACATCTGCCTTCTATACCACCCAGAAGAGAGAAACAGTTGTTACAGAAGTCCTAGTAAGATGCCTAAGAGAAGTGAAGTGAAGTGAAGTCGCTTAGTCGTGTCCAACTCTTTGCGACCCCATGGATCGCAGCCTACCAGGGTCCTCTGTCCATGGGATTCTCCAGGCAAGAATACTGGAGTGGGTTGCCATTTCCTTCTCCAGGGAGTAAGATGCCTAAGATGCCCTCCAACTGGAGTAGTGGAAGCCACACACTCTGCTTTGGACCATGCACAGGGTTGAGGAGACAGGAAAATCCTGCTTAGCTTGGCCTGGGCCAGGTGTTTGTTTTCTGGAGCCAATGTAAGAGTCAGCTTCTCTGGAAGCACAGAGATTATTAAGACAGAAAGTGGGACTGCTGGGAAGCATCAAATGGTGATGAAGTGTCCACTACAAGGCTGCAGAGGCGAAGACAGGCTTGTGCTAAAGGATTTGGGGATTCTTAAAACCACAGGCATCATTAAATGATTTTCAGCCAGTCAGTAACATCATTAGATAAAACAGAGATGTTTAAACATAGATTATGAACTCTATATTGATGTATATGTAGTTCCTAAGAGGAAAATCAAAGTCAGGTAAATAAATAAATCATTAGATTAGGAACAAAATGCAAATCATTATTTCTCTAGTCTTTCTAATAATTATAATTATAATGGTTAATTCTTATTAGTTTATCTAATGTTAATAATAGCTAATAATGATAATGAGTCAGACATTTTGAGAAGAGCTTTACAAAAATTATCCCATACAATCTTCACTAAAATCCTAGTGGGTTCCATAATTATCTCTGAATTATTAGTGGGAAAGGGAAACTGAGGTATGGGGAGATTAATTTACCTGCTAGGAAATAGCAAGATCAATAACCACTTGTACTGAAATACTCTGTTCTTTCGACTATACTCTGGAATATCATGGGGAAATTATGTCTTTATTTGGCAAATAAATATTGAACAAAGCCTTGTGCCAGGACTCATGAGTCTCAACTGGCTAGCCAAATTGAGTAGATTGTGCCTGAATTTTAAAAAAAAACAAAAAAATTGTAGAGACACAGACAGAGAATGGACATCTGGAGAGCATCTCCTCTCGTTCATTCTAAATCTTGACTCTTTCCATTTATGCTTTTCACATAGAGCTCGAGGTGGGGAGGCCTGTGACAAGTGAAAACAGGGACCATCACTTTCAGCTACATAGCAAGACAGAAAGTTGTTGTGGTCTGCGTGGCATTATCCTCTTTTCCAGTAGCCTCTTGTTGACAACTCAATAAGGGGGAGATTTCCAGGTGACATGGAGGGTGGGGGTGGGGAAGGAGAGAGTGGAATGATTTGGGAGAGTAAGACTGACATATATATATATATGTATACATATACACTATTGTGTATAAAAGAGACAGCTAGTGAGAAGCTGCTGTATAGCATGGGAAGCTCATCTCAGGGCTCTATGATGAGCTAGAGGGGCGGGATGGGAGCTGGGGTAGGAGGGAGGCTCAAGAGGGAGGGGGTATATGTATACATATAGCAGAATCACTCTATTGTATAGCAGAAGCTAACACAACATTGTAAAGCAATTAAACTCCAATAAAAATAAATGCATAATCAAAAATTATTGTGGTAAAATATAAATAATGCAAAATTTGCCATTTTAACTATTTTTAAGTGTATAATTCAATGACATTAATTCCATTCACAGTATTGTGCAACAATCACCATTGATTTCCAAGAGTTTTATATCATCACAAATGGAAAGTGGAACCATGAAGCAAAAACTTTCCATATCTCTCTTCCTGTGTCTATGACTTTTTTTATTCCTGGTATTTTATGTAGGTGAAATCATACAATATCTGTCTTTTGTTCTTATTTTACTTTGTGTTTATTTCACTTAGCATCATATTTTCAAATTTCATCTGTATTCTAATGTATTTCTAATTTCTTTCCATGGATGAGTAATCTGACAGAAAGTTGACAAAACTATTGATATTTTTGTTAGTAGAGTGATTACAAAATATTTGAAGTTGAATAACTATAATTTTAAGCAAGCATTGTACTCTCCGGTTTTCACTACGCTCATAATATTCTATTGTCTTAAAATCAGCAGCCTGCTTCCATGCAGTGTTTTCTGTTTGGTTCTGAAGGCATTTGTGTTTGCAGTCATCGCCTTGCAAGGGGTGATAGAGCTTTTGGAGATGGATTAAACTGAATCCTCTTCTGAAAAAGCTAGAAACTTCTTTCTGTACTCCATTTTACAGTTACTTATCTGCACAGCACCTTATATACCAGGTACTTAATAAATATTTGTGGATTCAAATTTAAATTCGGTGTAGGAAATATTTATGATGTTGCAGGCACTGTATTAAGCAACAGGGATACAATGAAGATGAAAAGAAATGCGGTTCCTATTCCCTTGGAGACTACACTACGGGCAGACAGTAATGATAAGAGCCAATCATCTTAAAAACAACAGTGCCTCCTATTTTTATAGTTTTTTGTTTCCAAAGACTCTTCACCTCGTGTATATATTAGCTCATTTAATGCCATGACGTTTGACACGTATTTCCTTATAATGGCTATTTTTTTAGTATATTTCAGATGTCATAAGTTAGAAGAGAGTATTGGTTAACCATGATTTTAAGGTTTGATTTAATGGGGTGGTAAATGATGAATTGGACTTCCCTGGGTGGCTCAGTGGTAAAAAATCCACCTTCCAATGCAGGAGACATGGGTTTGATCCCTGGGTTGGAAAGATACCCTGGAGAAGGAAATGGCAACCCACTGCGTTACTTCTTGCCTGGGAAATATCATGGACAGAGGAGCCTGATGGGGTCTCAAAAGAGTCTGACATAACTTAGCAATTAAACAGCAAAAAAAAAAAAAGATGAATTAATTCTTTCAGAAAAAGGTTTCTTTAAATCTAAAAAATGGTTTGTATAAAGGACATTGTTTCTCAGCCAACCATGCCAATTTTTGCCCGGCCCTAAGACTCCTTACCAATCTTCTAGTCATTTTATAAACCTAACTCTCTCGATAGCTCTACAGTTTAAGTTAGAAGAATGCCTAAAACAAAATTCAGAGCACATGACCCTTGTCTCTTCATGTTTACTGTTTGTCTGTAGATCAGCTGTGAAGGCTTTCAGAGAGTGAACAGTTTCACTGTTTCTTTGAGCGTGTTTCCTGAGTTCACCAGACCTGCTGTCACCTGGAAATGTCCCGCTTATTGGGTTGTCAACAAGAGGCTACTGGAAAAGAGGATAATGCCACACAGACCACAGCAACTTTCTGTCTTGCTGTGTAGCTGAAAGTGATGGTCTCTGTTTTCATTTGTCACAGGCCTCCCCACCTCGAAATCTACGTGAAGAATATAAATGGAAGGAGTCAAGATTTAGGATGAACGAGAGGAGATGGTATCTTTCTGAATTTTGTATTAAGCAATTATTCCTGTGTCATTGCCAAGTAAGGATGAAAGGGGCCCACGGACGTCAGTGGACTAGGATCACTGAAAATCTCCAAATGCGAACCACAATCACAAAAAGTGCTTTTTGTCAAACATTAGGAAGGGTCATGACTACATTTGAACAAGCTTACCTAAGAAAATTGTGTAGGAGGGAGAGAGGAATGGGAGGAAATTCCAGTTCAGTCTGGTTTATAGAAACTTCAACCACAAGCTCTTTTCAAAAGGATATCAGGATTCAAGCATGACATCATTTAAAGAAATGCTTATTGGTGTTCAGACTCTGACTGGCTGGAATCTGGGTCTCTTTATTTAACCCTTTCTCAGCTGAGACTTTGCCCATTTAACTTTAGGAATACACTTTTTACGTTGTTTCCAACAGCAGTTAGCATTGGAGCAGACAGCAATTGAAGGAGTTGCTTTCTATAAACCCCTCACCTCAGTGTAAGCTTTTATGCTTAGAGTGTCAAAGTTACTTCAAATGCTTTACTGCTATGCAGTTGTGAAAGCAGCATTACCGACAGAAATGCTTCAATTAAAGCCTTTGAAAACTAGAGAGCAAGCCATTGTATGATTACTTTTTCCATCTCAGTCTCCTTTCTCTTATTTTTTATCCTAATTTTACTGAAATATAATTGACATATAACATATTGTGTATGTTTAAGGGGTCCAACATAAAGATTTGATACAAATATATACTGCAAAATGATTACAATATAGTTATTGAGCACATCCCCCTCCTCACATAGTTACATATGTGTGTGTGTGTGTGTGTGTGTGTATGGTAAGAATATTTAAGATCTATTCTCTCAGCAACTTTCAAGTGTAAAATATAGTATTGTTAACTATAGTCACCATGCTGTACATTAGAGTCCCAGAATTCACTTATCTTATAACTGGAAGTTTGTACTCTTTGACCAGAGTCTCATTTCCTCTCCCCACAGCACCAGACAACCACAATTTTTCTACTCCATTTATCTATGAGTTTGCCTTTTTTAGCTTCCACAAATGTGAGATCATACATTTTTTATCTTTCTCGGCCCAACTTATTTTGTTTAGCATAATACCCTCAAGGTTCATCTATGTAGCTCCAAATGGCAGAATTTCCTCCTTTTTCATAGCTGAATAATATTCCCTTGTGTGCAAATACCACATTACCGCATTTTATTTACCCATTCATCCTTTAACAGATAGGCTGTTTCTATACCCTGGCTGTCGTGACTAATGCTGCAATGCACACGATAACACAGACATCTCTTCAAGATGATAATTTCATTTCTTTCAGATATATACCCAGAAATAAGATTGCTGGATCGTATGGTAGCTTTATTTTTAATCTTTTGAGGAATCCCTTCATACTGTTTTTCATAGTGGCTATATCAACCTACACTCTCACCAATAGTGTATAAGGGATCCCTTTTCACCACATCCTTGCCAACACCTGTTGTCTCTTGTCTTTTTGATAGTAGTGATTCTAATCATGTGAGTTATATCTCCTTGTGATTTTGATTTGTATTTCCCTGATTATAAGTGATGTTCTATAGCTTTTCAGGTACTTGTTGGTCATTTGTATGTCTATTTTGGAAAAATGTCAAGTCTTCCACCCATTTTTAAATTAGATTACCTGGGTTTTTAAAACTTTGTCTTGTTTTGCTATTGAGTCATATGAGTTCATTATATATTTTGGATATTAGCCCCTTATCAGATATATGGTTTGAAAATATTTTCTTTTATTCTATATGTTGCCTTTTCATTTTGTTGATGTTTCTTTTACTGTGTAGAAACTTTTTCATTTGATGTAGTCCCACTTATTTATTTTTCCTTTTGTTTGTGTTTTTGGTATAATATCCAAGAAATCATTCCCAAGACCACTGTCAAGAAGACTCTTCCCAAGTTTTCTTTCAGTTCTTACATCTAAATCGTTAATCTATTTCAAGTTAATTTTTGAGTGGTGTTAAGACAGGGTCCAATTACCTTCTTTTGCATGTGAATAATCAGTCTTCCCAGCACCATTTATTGAAGAGATTTTCTTTCCCTTATTTAATATTCTTGGTTCCCTTGCCAAATATTAGTTGACCATATATGTGTGGGTTTATTTCTGGACTCTTGATTCTGTCCCATTGATCTATGTGTCTGTTTTTATGTCAGAAACATACTTTTTTGATTACTACAACTTTATAGTACAGTATGCAATCAGGGAATGTGATGCCTCCAGATTTGTTCTTTCTCAAGATTGCGTTATCTGTTTGGGAATCTTTTGTGGTTCCATCCAAATTTTAGAATCATTTATTCTATCCTTGTGAAAAATGCCATTGAGATTTTTATAAAAATAACATTGTTATATAGATGAGTAATAAGGTAAGTTTCTTTTCTTGTATAATCATACTCTTTCCTTTTGGTCAACATTTATGTCAGATTATTGGTTTACCTTGTTTTTATAGTTAGACGTTAAATTTAAAGGCTTATAACTAAGCAGCTCTTTTCAAAAACTGAAATAACATACCATGGTCAACAAAGAGATGTAAGTTACTTTGGCTGAATGGTGACAATCTTATTTGAGTATTTCCCACTTTATCTAGGGCTTCCCTGATGGCTCAGACTATAAAGAATCTGCCTGCAATGTGGGAAACCTGGGTTTGATCCCTGGGTTGGGAAGATCCCCTGGAGGAGGGCATGGCAACCCNCAATCTTATTTGAGTATTTCCCACTTTATCTAGGGCTTCCCTGATGGCTCAGACTATAAAGAATCTGCCTGCAATGTGGGAAACCTGGGTTTGATCCCTGGGTTGGGAAGATCCCCTGGAGGAGGGCATGGCAACCCACCCTTAGTATTCTTGCCTGGAAAATCCCCATGGACAGAGGAGCCTGGGGGCTGCAGTTCGTGGGGTTGCAAGGAGTTGGACATAACTGAGTGACTAAGCACAGCACAGCACAGCAGTTTATTTAGGAAAAGGAACTGATAGAGTTAATCATTTCAAAAGGATACAATTTGGAATTAGCCTTTATTCTCATCTTCTCCCTGGGCTCTTCAATGGAACCAGATAGACACAGGTAGTAATTGTGGGTCAGAGTGATAAAATGATGCACAGTAGCTTGAGAGTTGTGAAACTTAGGGATGTTATCTTGATTTCATATCACTTTCACTGTCTTTAATGGTGATATAAGAAATATACACTTTCCAGTTAATAAATTCAAACCTTCCCTATTTCAATAATTTTTGGTTTTCATAACATCCCTGGAGATAAAGAAGACAGCTAGAAGAGTTAAGAAACACAGGTCTAGAGGCACTGGGAGCTGTATAGGATAAAGGAACATAGGGAAGGAAGACGAGACATACTGTCAGCCATTGGACTAGGGAGCAAGGAGCTACTTCTTGAACTTTTCAAACATGATACGCTTACTCTTCCTTCTGGTTCTATTACTACCAAAACAATCATAAGACTTTACTGACAAGTTAGGATTTGGTCCCCAAAGATATGAAGAAAAAGGTGGGAACAAGACTCCCCCAGTGTTTGACCTTCAGAGGAGACAGATAGTTCAGATAAAGGATAAGTATGAATAGCTGGGGGTATTAGCTATTTCTCTGGGCTTCCCTGGTGGCTCAGCAGAACAGAATCTGCCTGCAATAAGACTCTGATGCTGGGAAAGATTGAAGGCTGGAGGAGAAGGGGGTGATAGAAGATGAGATCTTTGGATAGCATCACTGACTTCATGGACATGAGTTTGAGAAAACTCTTGAGGATGGTGAAGGACAGGGAAGCCTGGTGTGCTACAGTCAATGGGGTTGCAAAGAGTCAGACAGGACTTAGCAACTGAACAACAACAAATCAGATGTTTCTTTGGCCTTCCCTGGTGGCTCAGCAGTAAAGAATCTGCCTGCAATGCAGGAGCTGTAGGAGATGGAGTTCAGTCTCTGGGTTGGGAAGATCCCCTGGAGGAGGACATGGCAACCAACCCCAATATTCTTGCCTAGAGAATTCCATGATCCTGGAGGGCTACAATCCATAGGGTAGCAAAGAATTGGACATGACTGAAGTGACTTAGCACGGCAGAGCACATGAGTTGTCTCTTTACCCTCTTCCACACAGGGACCTACATAAATTGATACAGAATTGGCAGCTGACTCAGAATGATATAGCGTTAACACTGTAAAATTAGTTGTGTTTGGAAGAGTAACATTTGTATATTTTTTACATGGTTCAGCAATATTCCCTTATCTCCTGTGAAAATCGTTTTTCTAGAATAAAGTCTCCCTCTAGCCCAAAGCTCAAAGTTATTAGTCATACCGAAGAGAAAAAAACAAGTTAACACATTGCTATGCATTTGCTTTTCAGTTGACCAATTCATTATCTTTCAAATATCCATGTTGTCAGCAAATAAACTCTGGAGCACGCATTGGGTAGTACCTGCCTTTGGCAGAAGGGAAGGAAATAGGATCAGGGGAAGGAAGGAGTAAAGCTGTGATGCAGTCCCATCAAAAACTTTGGGCTCCTGTGAGCCTTGTCAAAGGCCCTTTGGGATCTCTGGAACTGGGCTAGCTTTGCAAAGTTGCCCTGAAATGGGGTAGAAGACTGGGCCTTTATACCCCTGCAGTGACCAGTCATGGGATGTGGGTGGCCCTATGACCCTGGGTGAGGTGAGTCTCTGGGGCGAATCCTAGAAAAGGACTCAGCTGAGAGCTGAGGGAATGGGTGTCTCAGTCTCAGAGGATGGATTTGGGCAGTTCCCGACATCATCCATTGCTATATAAACTAGACTTCTAAAGTTATTCAATTCTTTCAAAATTTGCCAGAGTGTACCAGAGCTATGCAGATTTCAAAGTGAAACTTCAATGGCCCAGAGATGGCAGATCTCTTAGAAATTGTATGGCAAATGTTTCACATTTGTAGAGAATTTTTTTTACAAGTCATCAAATAAATAGCTTTTCCATTTAATATATAGTAGCAGAAAGACAGGGGCTCTTCTGATTTTTGATATGTAGGGTGGTTGGGGGACTAGGGTAGGAGTGTAGCTGCCTTTATCACAATCTGCTTGGAAGAATAAAAACGGTTGGCTTAACCTTCACCACCCCAGCTTGAGTCCACATTCTTAGAGGATGAGCTAAAGATTGAATTCTGGATCTTTTGTGTAAGAGAGGGAGAAATCTGCTGCCAAGTACAGGAGCATTGGAGCCTTGAGACTGAATCCAAAAACTGGTTGTGGATTTGGAACAATGCCTTATATGGTATGACTGTTTGGAGCCACTTCAGGGAGCTAGGGGATCATCGTGGCATTGCTTACGATAATCAAGGGCTGTCTGAGATTCAGGAGGTGAAGCAAGAAGATATGTGTGCCTAATGTTGAAGAAAAGCATTTTTATGTCTGTTAACATTTATGGTGTCCGATTGAGTGGGTTAGCAAAATAAAGACAGATGGCAACAGATTAATGCAAACACTTACAATACCTACAATATTGCGCCCACTCCAGCTGAAGCTCTCCTGCTCAACTTCCTCTACATTCACAGTCAAATGTCACTTAGTGACCCTGAAGAGAAGAGCAATTTATGATGGATCAGGAATCAGGATTAACCATACATTTATCATGGAATGAGGAATCAGAAACTTCATTTAATGTATAACTGTGATGTTTGTCTGGGCCTGGTGGATCATTACTTTGCAATCACTCCTTGTGTTAGGAAGCAGGAATTGATTAGCCTAGGGTCATTAAGTCCATCCCCTGCCTCCAGGCTGTACAGTTTGTGTAAATGGTTCCAGCTGGATATGCCTTTATGCTATTCTTAAGGAGCTCCTGAAGAGGAAATTACGAGATGTCCCGGAGGAGCACATTGTGAGGGTCTCACAGCCTTAAGCTCTGAGAAGTTCTCTTCCATATTTAAGGAGTATTGGAGTAATGAGTCACAAAATCTGGGCTCTCCTATTAACTCTGATATTTAGCAGTGGCTAGACCTTGGACATGAGTTTGAGCAAGCTCTGGGAGATGGTGAAGGACAGGGAAGCCTGGTGCGGTGCAGTCCTTGGGGTCCCAAAGAGTCGGACACGACTGAGCGACTGAACAAGATCTTGAAGCAGCCATTCTTTGACTGAATTTTTCCTATGTACGAGATTGAAAATATTTCTCCAGACACCTCTGACGATAGGGAAGATCAAAGGAGACAGTGATATGTGAAACACTACTGTGTTTCTAAATTAGGTTGTGATGTACCAGTTCAAAGGTACAAATTGCTATCAATTAGCTACAATTAAGTGCTGATCAAGCCATGATGAAGCAGATGTGATCAAAAGCGAAAAGCCTCAGCAATTTTAGATTGAGAGAACAGTCTAAGATGGACTTTATCGTGCCTGCAGTTAAACATTAGATGCATTCAACTTGAATATGCAACAGGTCATGTTCAAGCCTATTACCTTTATCATAATGTGACACCAAAGAGTAACTTTTTTGGTACAGGCATTCCAGTTATCATGGTTGGGTTTAAGTATCATTTGGAATGATTTTTGTTTCTTATTTTAAGATGCTCAATGACCTGGAGTGCTCTGTCCTGTATTTGGCTGAATCCAATTACTAGTAGGACAGTGTGGGTTTGGTGTTGAACCAGAAACCCACCCACGCATGCACATGTGTTTCCATATCACATAATGAAAAATACATTGTAGCTTCAAGCCTTTGATAAATGATGGTAAATTTTTTCCAATGTTGGAATTTTTCTAATGTCTGATAAATGTCTTTCATAATTCACCAAAGCTTTTTGAGCACAAGAGAACATCCATTATAAAGCAAAGATATGAATTCTCCCTGTATATGCCTCTGACATGATCCCACCTTTGCTTTGCCGGCATTGGAGTCGGGGCTGTTTCATTGTTGCTGCCCCGTGGGCTACATAGTTGCACTGGAAGAGTTGTGACCCCCCTCCTTCGACACTTGGACACAATTTGTCCTGTCTCTTTCACCCTTGGAGAGCCTCACAGCTGGTCTGCATGATACCCAATATCATTTTGATGATAAATGAAGGCCTTTCTTAAAGTACAGTATCTCTGTCCTGCGATGGTGAACAGAATGCCTCCTCCAAGGACAAGGTACTTCCTATTAGTCACAGCTATTGCACAGCCATTCTGCTCTTTGGTTTTTTGCGTTTCCTAAAGTTTGTGTATATTTCTTTCACTCCTTTTCTGTTTGATTCCTGGGGCTTTACAGGAGAGTTTGTTTGAAGTTCCTGTCTTTCAGGGACCTTTTAAAGTTTGTTTTTTTAAGTAATGAGTGGGAGCTTCTGTAAACAACAAATTGTGAAGACTGAAAATCATGTAACAATATATTATATTTGGAATAACACTTCATCATTTATGAAGTACTTCTGTTATGAAGATTGGCCTTTCTTCATTTACGCTCACATTGGTGCTGCAAGATAGATAAGGGAAAATATCAGAAAGCTGGGATTTAATAAATTTAGATTTTAGATTTTGTTCATTTTCTTATTTCTAGCAAGTATTCAAACTCAAGTCTTCTGGTGATTTGTCCCATGTCTTTTCAACTTGATCACAGTGCTCATTAGTAAATAAAACTTACAATGATGTTCATTTGACGCATTTAACAGCATAACTATGGGTGAATGGGCTGCCTGACCCTTGGACAGCCATGGTAAGTTACTCAAGTGAAAAGGGCGAATGTGTTTCAGGCAAAAAGTCAACATTTGTAGGAGCAATTGGAGAGTGAGTGGAGAAGGAGAGATAAAGAGACTGTGCCTCCCAGCAGTCCTTCCTTTCAGGTTCATCTTTGGGAGGGTGCTGTCCTGCTTGAAGCCAGTTCTGGCCACCCAGCTTGGGAAGAGAAACAGGGAGGAAGCTGGGGTGGTGAATTTCTTCCCTTTCATGGCACCTGCTTTAAGCCTGACTCCTTTCAGTTCCTGGAGACAGAAAAAAGGCAAGTGCCTCAGAGAAGATTATTTTAGGGTTCAGTAGGTGACAAGTTTATATCTGTGGTGGTTAGTTTTATGTCAACTTGATTGAATCGTGGTGTGCTCGGATATTTGGTCAAACATTACTGTGGTTGTGTCTGTGAGGATGTTTCTGGATAAGATTAATAACTTAATCATCAGTTCAGTTCAGTTCAGTTGCTCAGTCGTGTCTGACTCTTTGCGACCCCATGAATCGCAGCACGCCAGGCCTCCCTGTCCATTCCCATCTCCCGGAGTTCACTCAGACTCATGTCCATCGAGTCCGTGATGCCATCCAGCCATCTCATCCTCGGTCGTCCCCTTCTCCTCCTGCCCCCAATCCCTCCCAGCATCAAAGTCTTTTCCAATGAGTCAACTCTTCTCATGAGGTGGCCAAAGTACTGGAGCTTCAGCTTTAGCATCATTTCTTCCTAAGAAATCCCAGGGTTGATCTCCTTCAGAATGGACTGGTTGGATCTCCTTGCAGTCCAAGGGACTCTCAAGAGTCTTCTCCAATACCACAGTTCAAAAGCATCAATTCTTTGGTGCTCAGCCTTCTTCACAGTCCAACTCTCACATCCATCATAAGACTGGGTAAAAGAGATTGTCCTCTCCAATGTGGGTGGGCCTTATTTAATCAGTTGAAGGTATGAATAGAGCAAAAATGCTGACCGTCCCCTGCATAAGACGGAATCCCTCCTGTCTGACCACCTTTGTACTAGGATATCAGCTTTTGTCCTCCTTCCCATTCAAAGTGGAACATCCGTTCTCGAGTCTCAAGTCTGCCAACCTTCCGGCTGGAACTAACCACACCATCGGCTCTCCTGAGTCCCCAGCTTGCCAACTGTGGCTCTTGGGACTTCTCAGTTGTCATAACCATGTGGGCCAATTTCTTAAAATCAGTCTCTCTCCAAATATATCTTGTTTGTTCTATTTCTTTGGAGAGCCCTGACTAGCATCCTTTCAGTAAGACAGATGGTAAGCCACAAAGGGCAAGGCCAACATGGCTGTGGTGAGTGTACTCTTGGAGGTTTGGAGAAGGGGACTGGGGCTCTGGCAGGGAGGATACTCACGAAACAGGACATAAAAACACAGAAACAACTACACTCTCCATATATTGCATGGGTGTAATTTCTCAGCTTTGCTGTGCGTGTAGTATTGTTAAGGAAGTAGTGAAGGGAAAGAGCCTGAGGGTGAAGGCAATTTGGGAGCAGGAATGAGGAGGCCTGGGTCAGATTCCAAGGCAAAGGTCTTGAACAATATAAAATGTGCTGGGTTGGGGAAAATTGCAGAGAAGCAGAGAGGCAGAGAGGGTGAGAGAGGCATTTTGAGAAGAGCACAGAGACAGCATCTCAAAGACTGAACCTTGCCTTCAGCTACTGTCGCTTGCTCCTCTCTTAGAGGTTAAAGTGAAAGTGAAAGTCATTCAGTCATGTCCAACTCTTTGTGACCCCATGGACTATACAGTTCAGTTCAGTCGCTCAGTCGTGTCCGTGACTCTTTGCGACCCCATGAATCACAGCACGCCAGGCCTCCCCGTCCATCACCATCTCCTGGAGTTCACTCAGACTCACGTCCATCGAGTCCGTGATGCCATCCAGCCATCTCATCCTCGGTCGTCCCCTTCTTCTCCTGCCCCCAATCCCTCCCAGCATCAGAGTCTTTTCCAATGAGCCAACTCTTCGCATGAGGTGGCCAAAGTACTGGAGTTTCAACTTTAGCATCATTCCTTCCAAAGAAATCCCAGGGCTGATCTCCTTCAGAATGGACTGGTTGGATCTCCTTGCAGTCCAAGGGACTCTCAAGAGTCTTCTCCAACACCACAGTTCAAAAGCATCGATTCTTCGGCGCTCAGCTTTCTTCACAGTCCAACTCTCACATCCATACATGACCACAGGAAAAACCATAGCCTTGACTAGACGGACCTTAGTTGGCAAAGTAATGTCTCTGCTTTTGAATATACTATCCAGGCTGGTCATAACTTTTCTTCCAAGGANGTACTGGAGTTTCAACTTTAGCATCATTCCTTCCAAAGAAATCCCAGGGCTGATCTCCTTCAGAATGGACTGGTTGGATCTCCTTGCAGTCCAAGGGACTCTCAAGAGTCTTCTTCAACACCACAGTTCAAAAACATCGATTCTTCGGTGCTCAGCTTTCTTCACAGTCCAATTCTCACATCCATACATGACCAGTGGAAAAACCATAGACTTGACTAGACAGACCTTTGTTGGCAAAGTAATGTCTCTGCTTTTCAATATACTGTCTAGGTTGGTCATAACTTTCCCTCCAAGGAGGAAGCGTCTTCCAATTTCATGGCTGCAATCACTGTCTGCACTGATTTTGGAGCCCAGAAAAATAAAGTCTGACTCTGTTTCCACTGTTTCCCCATCTATTTCCCATGAATGATGGGACCATATGCCATGATCTTAGTTTTCTGAATGTTGAGCTTTAAGCCAACTTTTTCGCTCTCCACCTTCACTTTCATCAAGAGACTTTTTAGCTCCTCTTCACTTTCTGCTATAAGGGTGGTGTTATCTGCATATCTGAGGTTACTGATATTTCTCCCAGCAATCTTGATTCCAGCTTGTGTTTCTTCCAGTCCAGCGTTTCTCATGATGTACTCTGCATAGAAGTTCAATAAGCAGGGTGACAATATACAGCCCTGACGTACTCGCATGTCACCTTAGTCTCCTATAATCGAAATATTTATCTAGTTTTTATATTTAAAGGTTTGGCATCTTTAAAGAGAATAGTCCAGTTACATATAGAATGTCTCTAATTTGGATTTGTGTGATAGTTCTTCGTTACTGGATTCATATTACAGACTTTTGGTAGGAGCACCTTGGAGGTGATATAGTCGGGTAAAGTTCTTCTTAGATCACCGTATCAGGAGGTATGTGCTGTGTGCTCAGGCGTGTCTGACTCTTTGTGACCCCGTGGACTGCAGACCACCAGGCTCCTCTGTCTTTAGGATTTCCCAGGCAAGAATATTGGAGTTGGCTGCAATTCCCTTCTCCAATCAGGAGGTATATCCTATTGATTTGTTCCATGACTGGGACTAATAAAGTGATGTCTGCCAGGATTCTCTACTGCAAAGTTAATATTTTACACTTTGTAACTGGTAAGTCTTATGAGGAGATAAGTTGAGACTGAGTAAATATTCCATTGCTCCTTAAGTTGAGTGGGGAAGGCAATGGCACCCCACCCCAGTACTCTTGCCTGGAAAATCCAATGGATGGAGGAGCCTGGTGGGCTGCAGTCCATGGGGTCGCTAACAGTCGGACAGACTGAGCGACTTCATTTTCACTTTTCTCTTTCATGCATTGGAGAAGGAAATGGCAACCCACTCCAGTATTCTTGCCTAGAGAATCCCAGGGATGGGGGAGCCTGGTGGGCTGCCATCTATGGGGTTACACAGAGTCGGACACGACTGAAGTGACTTAGCAGCAGCAGCAGCAGCAGCCTTAAGTTGAGACTAAGTAAATATTCCACTACTCCTTAAACTTTCACCCACTGGTTTTTATAGCCATTAAAAATTCTTGCCTGAATCAATTATTATTATTACAATTCAGTTCAGTTCAGTTGCTCAGTTGTGTCCGACTCTTTGCAACCCCATGGACTGCAGCACGCCAGGCCTCCCTGTCCATCACCAACTCCCAGAGTCCACCCAAACCCATGTCCGTTGAGTCGGTGATGCCATCCTACCATCTCATCCTCCAACTGCCGGACAATAATTCCAATTCTGCTATTCTTTATTAGTTTGGAGAAAAGAAACTGTTGAGGAAGATTTCTCTTTAATTCATTTAGTTATACTGATTTGAATTCATGAATTCATATTCAATAGGATAAAATCCTTTGCCTTCATTCTTTATCTTGATGTTCAAATTGTCTAGTATGTGGCTAGAGGAGATCTCTTCAAACATGCTCCTGTATGCTTTGGAAATATCAGCCATTGAGTACATCCTCACTTTCTGCCACATCATATTCCAGGTCCATCTTGTACTTTCCATGCCTCAGTTCTGGAATCATATATTTTTCTAAGGAGCCCAGGAGTTTTCATTCATTTTAGTAGATAATGGTATTTGAAAACCAACACAGGGCCCGTTTTCTTTTGAAACATCTCGAATCCGGCTGAAAAAACATTCCACATTAAAAATAAAATGACCCTTCTCATTTTTCACCATACATGCCCAAGCAGGACCATCTGACTTCATGAGTCATTCACCTGAAATATGCCCTTCCTTGGCTTCCCAGGTGACATTTTCTGAATTCTTCTTAGACCTTACCGGTGTTACTTCTTGGTTTCCTTTGCAAGTTCTTCCTCATTCTTGCTGACCTTTTTTTACTGTATTACCCCAGGACAATCCTTAGAGCTCATCTCTAAGTATATATAGTTCCTAAAGAACCTCATAAAGGAGGCATGATAGCATGATTCCAGAAATCAGTCTGCCTGAGTTTGCATCCCAACTTCATTACTTACTACAAGTAAGTAGATTATAAAGAAGATACACAACCTTCTATGCCGCAGAATTCTCATCCATAAAATGGAAATATTAATAATACCTACTTTACAAGGCTGTTCTGAGAATTAAAACTGTTCCTGGCCCATAATAAACTCTATATATCATCATTAATAAGTCCCACATTTTTAAATACTATCTTTACCTCTCTCCAGCCTTCATCTCCTCTATGAAAGTGTGAAAGTGAAAGTGTTAATCACTCAGTCACGTCCGACTCTTCGTGACCCCATGGACTACTGCAGCCCCCCAGGTTCCTCTGTCCAAGGAATTCTCTAGACAAGAATATTGGAGTGGGTTGCCTTTCCCTTCTCTAGGGGATCTTCCCAACCCTGGGATCAAACCTGGGTTTCCCACATTGCAAGCAGATTTTTCACCATCTAAGCCACCATAGAAGCCCCTAACTTCCCCTATACTCAGAAATATTTCCAGCAGCTGTATATAAAATGGTGACTAGGCATCTAACAGAAATCTCAAAATTAACGTATGTAGGACCAAACATTTAACTTTATTCATAATAGCTCTTATCTCCTGTTTCCCAGCAATTCTCATTTCAGAAAACAAGAGATGAAAGGATCCATTTGAAAACATAAATAAAATCATATTGTCTCTCTACTCAAAATGCTCAAAAGACCTACCTTTATAAAAATTAAAGAAAAGCCCCTTACTGTGACCTACAGGCTCTGTGTAGCTTTGTCTCAACTACTTCAACAACTTCCCATCTTTTCTTTGCCTCCCCACTCACTCAGGGCTGGAGCACTCTCTTTGCCCCTGACTGAAGCTCTCTCCCTGTCCACATACAAATGTCTCATTTGCTCACAATCTATATTGGTCATTGTTTTAGAGAAAGAGATCCAAATGAACTATGCATATAATTGCCAATTCAAGACCCAGGAAGAGCTAATGTTTCAAATGGAGTCCAAAGTCAGGAAAAACCCATGTCCCAGGTCAAAGGCAGTAAGAATTTTCCTTCCTACTCATGGGAGAGTCTGTCTTCTTGTTCTACCCAGGCCTTTATCTGATTTAATGAGACTGACCCATATTAAGTAGGGCAATCTGCTTTAGTCAGTTTACCCATTCAAATGTTAATCTCATCCAAAACACCCTCACCAAAATACCCAGAATGATGTTTGACCAAACATCTAGGCACCCTAGATGCCACAGTCAAGTTGACACACACAATTAACCATTACACAATCCTTCACAGAATTTTGCTGAAATATTATATCAGAGAGGATGTCTCTAACCACCCCTATAAAATCACAACCATACTCTGCCTCTGGTTCCTGTACTTTTTCTTTCTAGCACTTATTATCAACTGATGTATTAAATTGGTGGTCTATGTTTACTGTCTCTTTCTCCCTATCACCCAATACATTTGATTATAAGTTTCACAAAAGCGTGCACTTTGTTTATTCACTGCTTTATCATTAAACATTTGCTCACTGAATGTGTGAATATCTTCCTTACTTGCTATATTACTTAAAAGGTAAACTAGCTTGTTCTTTTGTCATAAAGAGGTGTAATAAGCCATAGAATTTAGCCATTCATATGTGATAACCTAGAGACAACCTTCTAGCAATCATTCCTGACAATGGAAACTGCCTTTTTGTTTTAGAACACACATATTTTTATGTAGATCTTCATCATCACTCTTAAAAAGCATATAGATGTTTATTCTCTTATTTCACCACGGTAGTAACAAAATCTTTGATGAGCTTTTAAGAGATTACCAGTTCAGGTCAGTCGCTCAGTCGTGTTCAGCTCTTTGCAACCCCATGAATCGTAGCACGCCAGGCCTCCCTGTCCATCACCAACTCCCGGAGTTCACCCAAACCCATGTTCATTTTGTCAGTGATGCCATCCAACCATCTCATCCTCTGTCATCCCCTTCTCCTCCTGCCCTCAATCTTTCCCAGCATCAGGGTCTTTTCAAATGAGTCAGCTCTCTGTATCAAGTGGCCAAAGTACTGGAGTTTCAGCTTCAACATCAGTCCCTCCGATGAAGAGATACCTCACGGACAAGGTAAGAGAAACCCAAGTAAGATGGTAGGCACTGAGAGAGGGCATCAGAGGGCAGACAGACAACTAGCCAATCTGATCACATGGACTACAGCCTTGTCTAACTCAATGAAACTAAGCCATGCTGTGTGGGGCCACCCAAGATGGATGGGTCATGGTGGAGAGGTCTGACAGAATGTGGTCCACTGGAGAAGGGAATGGCAAACTACTTCAGTATTCTTGCCTTGAGAACCCCATGAACAGTATGAAAAGGAAAAAAAGATAGGACATTGAGAGATGAACTCCCCAGGACAGTAGGTACCCAATATGCTACTGCTGTCTCTTATACACATCTAGATGTGTATAAGAGACAGCTACAGAAGGGTCCTGGTTTTCCTTTTTTTTTTCCCCCCCAAAGCTGTATGGTCTTTCCTGGCTCAGTAATCCTGGTTCTCAGCCAGATTTCAGCCTCTGGTGGTGCATTACAAAAAATAAAGAGGGAAAGCCAGGTGACATATCAGAAACATTTGTTCTTCCTCAGCTGAGAGAGGTAATCACTTGGCCACACAGGTCTTGCTGAGTTCAAAATCTCTGGCATTTCTGCAGTGAAGGAGTAACCTGATCCATTCTAGTCCCAGTGGAATGAGATGCAAAAGTATACCCAGTTGGTTGATTAGGGCCTTAATCCTCATTAAATCTTGCTGGTCCTCAATTCACAGCCTGGCATTTGAAAGGAATGCAGCAGTCTTTTCTCCCAAACGATTTAGAAGGGGAGCCGGAAGGTTTATCTTCCAGAGAAACACATCCCAGAAATGCCCTCCAAGAAATTACCGAAACTCCTGAATATACTGAATTGTCTTGTTATTAACCATTAATTGTCAGGGGAGAGTGAGAATGCAGTTCCCTACTACCACAAATTATGCAGTCATGTTTCCCACATTGTGGAAATCAGGTCAGCACTACAGAGTGCAATGGCTAAGCCTCACACTGGGAATACCACCTGCCTGCTCATGCTACTTCCGCTGTCCTGTCTTTACTAATACAAAACACTAATAAAAGGGGAAATTGTGTGAGGGAGAATAGACCATAAGTGAGAGAACTCAATTTATATGTAAACCTAAAGCTGTTCTTAGAAGTGACGTGTATTAATGTTTTTAAAGGATGTAACACCTTCAAGTCATAGTTTTGGTGGCATTCTGTAACTGCTAATTATTACTGAGCGCTGAGGGGCACCAATCTGGAGTCTGACCAGTTGGCGATTTCCGTGCCTGGGCCTTCAACCTTTGCCAGCCTAGCAGTTCCTCTGGAATCTGGATGTGAAATCATGTAGATGAGGGTGGCCTCTGTGCTCCAGATGGTGCAGAGAGAGTCCCGTCCTGTGGCCACTGCTGAGTTTTCCAAATTTGCTGGCATATTGAGTGCAGCACTTTCACAGCATACAGTCCATGGAATTCTCCAGGCCAGAGTACTGGGGTGGGTAGCCTTCCCAACCTAGGGATCGAACTCAGGTCTCCTGCACTGCAAGTGAATTCTTTACCAGCTGAGCCACCAGGGAAGCCCAAGAATACTGGAGTGGGTGGCCTATTCCTTCTCCAGTGGATCTTCCTGACCCAAGAATGGAACTAGGGCCTCCTGCATTGCAGATGGATTCTTTACCAGCTGAGTTACAAGGAAGCCCCTCTTAGAGATTAAAAGAGCTGCCATTTCACTCTGTCAAATCAAATTTACTGATTTTAACTCAGGCCATCAAATATTTATTCATTCATTTAATCAATAAGTATTTATTGAGTGCTTACTCTGTACCAAGCATGGCTCTAAAGTGCTGGGGATATAGTAGACCAAAGAGACAAAATTCCTCACCCTCTTGGGCTGCCTGTGTGTGCTGTGCTGTGCTAAGCTGCTTCAGTCGTGTCTGACTCCTTGTGACCCCATGGACCATAGCCTGCCAGGCTTCTCTGTCCATGGGATTGTCCAAGCAAGAATACTGAAGTGGGTTGCCATGTCCTCCTCCAGGGGATCTTCCCCACTCTGGGATCAAACCCACATATCTTAGGTCTCCTGCATTGGCAGGTGGGTTCTTTACTGCTAATGCCACCTGGGAAAACTTCATTCTGAATATACCTGGTTACTATAAATATGCTGCAAGGATGCCTGGCACAGTCAAATAAACATCTACCCTCCTGTACCTTATTCTCACTCATAGTAAAAGCCAACATTTTGAACAAACAAGAAGGTCCCTGCTCTGAAGGAGTTTATAGTCCAATAGAGTGATTTAGATACTTACAAACAACAATCACTAAAATTTGACACATGGGAAGAGGTTTGAGGGAATAAAAACTACTCCTTCCTCATTTTACTTGACCCACTTTGAGATCTTGCTCTGAAACCATATGCTTATTTAGTGCCTAACAAAGCACAAACTTCATTTGACAACCATTGTATCTCTTCCTCCTTTGAACAATCCTTTAAGTTAGTTAAAGCAAGTATTACTATTTGCAAGTTTGAGGAAAATAAATGCTCAAATGTTAATATTCCTATTTTTCTACAACATTTTATATTTCCATTTCATGTGAAACCAAAAATCCTTCTTTTCTTAACCTTTCCCAATGGAAGGAGTGAAGCATTGAATGCCAGACACTGGGTAAGCCAGTGGCAGTGGGCTGGCTCTGAAGGATTACTAATCACAGTTAGCCAGGTGGATGTGGTAGGCGTGGGAGTGATATTTTGTCTTATAATTGGCCATGCATGCCCAATTTATGTGTAATCAATGTGAAGGAAATGTATTATGTGATATTAAAATTTTCTAGAGACTATCCCTTCACCCACCTTCAGACAACCTTTAACATTCACAGATGGTTCTTTCCCTGTCAAACAGGTCCCATAAAAGGGAGAATGAACAGTGGGAATGGAAAGCAGCCTTAGCAAATGGGGGCAGGCTTCCTAGAAGTCCTCTTTTGGGAGGCTCTTCTCCCTTTTCCTAAAAGGAGGAAGGAGTGGAAGGAGGACCAGTTCTCCCAGGATGCTTCTAGAACACACCTAGGGAATTGTTGTAGTTCAAAAGCCAAGGACACTGCAAGACAAAGACTCAGATTGTCTCTAATAATGTGTGTTTAGAAGAGTTTAGCAATCTCTTTCATTTTCAGCATCCACCTAAGAGGCAGAGGAATAGGTATTGATAGTCTCACTTCCTGGATGTGGAACCAGACACTGAGACCTTTAGTCATTTATGGAGATTAAAAATGGGTTATAATTGGAGTGGAGATTTAAATTCAAATATATCTGCCATTTAAACCTTAGATTTCCTTTCCTATGCTGCAGTGTTTCCTCCTATGAATAAAAAGTGCAATGGAATCAGTGATTAAATATTGTAAGTAGCTATTTGTATATGTAAATTATATTATTTTGCAAGCCAGCACATAGTTGACTCATAGTACTATTTTTATTCTTAATTAATTGTGGCTTGCAGAATCTAAGCATAATAGTTCTTAACCTTGTTACTCATCTAGAGCTACTCGAAAACATAGTATATGTGTATCTGCATATAGGGGATGACACAGAGACAGCTACACCTTTTATATTGAGTCAGAATTTCTAGGGAGGTGGAATGTACGGTTTATCAGATTATTCTGATAGGCAACCAGGTTTGGAAGCTACTGTTAAGTCTCCTGCTTATGGTGAGTCTGGCTCTGTTGGCGTGTGACTGACCAATCTCCCTAAATATTGTCCAAATGCTTATTTATATTCATAACTTAACAAGGTCCACTCTTGGTAGTCATATAGTGAACAATCTACTTGTGGTGGGCAGAATTCTGAGGTAACCCAATGACCCATGTCCTAAATATTCCTCTCTCCTTGAGTATGGTCTAAACCTATGAATCTGATCAGATCCTTACTCCCTTGATTAGGTTACATCATACTGTAAAGGTGAATGGATCTTACAGATGCGATTAAGGTCCCCAGTCAGGTGACTTTAAACTAATGAAAGGAGGATTATTGTTGTTCAATTGCTAAGTCTTGTTTGGCTTTGCAGTCCCATGGGCTGCAGCACACCAGGCTTCCCTGTCCTTCACCATCTCCTGGAGTTTGCTCACATTCATGTCCATTGAGTCAGTGATGCCCTCCAACCATCTGGTCCTCTGTCATCTCCTTCTCCTCCTGCCCTCAATTTTTTCTAGCATCAGCGTTTTTTCCAGTGAATTGGCTCTTTGCATCAGGTGTCCTAAGTATTAGAACTTCAGCCTCAGCATCAGTCTTTCCAATTAATATTCAGGGTTGATTTCCTTTAGGATTGACTGCTTTGATCCTGAGCTGTCCAACGGTCTCTCAAGAGTCTTGTCCAGCACCACAATTCAAAAGCATCAGTTCTTTGGCACTCACCCTTCTTTACGGTCCAACTCGTCCATCTGTAACTCAACGACTGGAAAAACCATGGCTTTGCCTATGTGGACCTTTGTCAGCAGAGTGATGTCTCTGCTTTTTAATACCTGTCTAGGTATGTCATAGCTTTTCTGACTTAATTAGATAAACAATTTAAAAGACAGTCTAGAATTCAAGATCAGAAAAAAAACAGCTGAGATGGTCTCCTATTCATGTGAAGAAGCAAACTCCCAGTTATGCAGTGGGCCATTTGGTAGCGAGGGGTGGAAATCCCCTGCAAACTGAAGGTCTCAGTCCTACTATCTCAAGGAACTGAATTCTTCCAACAGCCAGATAACTTGGAAGAGGACACTGGTGCCCAGAGGAGTTCTGCAGCCCTGGCTGACTTCCTAATTTTAAACTGGTGATACACTAAGCAGAAGGCTCAGTTCATCAGTACCTAGACACCTGACCTCTGAGAATCACAAGATAATAATGTGTGGTTTTAAGTCTTTACAACTGTGGTAATTTGTTATGCAACAATAAAAATTTATATAAATGATAAATCAAAATAAAGATTTCCTAGGATAATAGCTTATAAACAGCAGAAGTCTTTGAACTATTTTAGTGTTTTTTTTTTTTAATTTATTCTATGTTAAGGGGAACCACACAATGACAAAACAAGCAAAATTTCAGTGTCAGACATATTTGTAATCAAATCTCCATTTACCTGTAACCCATATTATTGTGGTTGTTGATATTGTGTGTGTGTGTGAGAGAGAGAGAGAAAAAGAGAGAGAGAGAAATATGGATAGGTTAAATTTTATTACAGTTTCAAAATTGAGATATAATCGGCAGAAGTCACCATTTTAAAGTATATAATTCAGTGGTTTTTATTGTATTCACAAGGCTGTGCACCCAACATCACTATCTAATTCCAGACATTTTTATCACCCCCAAAGGAAAGCCTGTACCCTGTAGCAATCACTACCCCATTCTCCCTCTCTATAACTCTTGCAATCATAAATCAGTTTTCTGTCTCTTTGGATTTGCCTATTCTGGACATGTCCTATAAGTGAAATCATATAATATGTGGCCTTTTATGTCCAGCTGCTTTGACTGAGCATAGTGTTTTCAAGATTTATCTGTTTTATAATAAACACAATGTATTATTTTCATGCAATGAATATTATTCAGCCATAAAGAAATAAATATACTTTTGCTTTATGGATTTTGTTTGTTTTTGTTGTTAGGTTTAGATATGTCTATGATGATGTCATCTTGATTGACTGACATTTTTATCATTATATAGCATTCTGTATTGTCTGTAGTAACATGTTATATGTTAAAGTCTATTATTTCTGATATTAGGACAGCCATTTAGGCTCTCTTCTAGTTGCTGTTGGTATATCTTTTCCTGCATTTTTACTTTCAATCTATTTTCATCTTTGACTCTAAACTGTGTCATCTGTAGACAACAGAGTTAAATTATGCTGTTTAAAATCCATCCTACCAATCTTTGTTTTTTATTGAAGTGTTTAATCCATTTACACTTAATATAATTACTGATAAGTTAGGATTGATGTCCATTATTTTTCCATTTGTTTTCTGAATGACCAATGTCTTTTTGTTTCTACTTTTTTCTAACAGTGAATTTTATATTACACAGACATTGTACAGAAGGCAGTGATAAAGACCATCCTTAAGATAAAGAAATGCAAAAAGACAAAATGGTTGTCAGAGGAAGCCTTACAAATAGCCGTGAAAAGAAGAGAAGTGAAAGGCAAAGGAGAAAAGGAAAGATATCCATTTGAGTGCAGAGTTCCAAAGAATAGCAAGGAAAGATAAAAAAGCCTTCCTCAGTGATCAATGCAAAGAAATAGAGGTGGCAGAATTCTGAGGTAACCCAATGACCCATGTCCTAAATATTCCTCTCTCCTTGAGTATGGTCTAAACCTATGAATCTGATCAGATCCTTACTCCCTTGATTAGGTTACATCATACTGTAAAGGTGAATGGATCTTACAGATGCGATTAAGGTCCCCAGTCAGGTGACTTTAAACTAATGAAAGGAGGATTATTGTTGTTCAATTGCTAAGTCTTGTTTGGCTTTGCAGTCCCATGGGCTGCAGCACACCAGGCTTCCCTGTCCTTCACCATCTCCTGGAGTTTGCTCACATTCATGTCCATTGAGTCAGTGATGCCCTCCAACCATCTGGTCCTCTGTCATCTCCTTCTCCTCCTGCCCTCAATTTTTTCTAGCATCAGCGTTTTTTCCAGTGAATTGGCTCTTTGCATCAGGTGTCCTAAGTATTAGAACTTCAGCCTCAGCATCAGTCTTTCCAATTAATATTCAGGGTTGATTTCCTTTAGGATTGACTGCTTTGATCCTGAGCTGTCCAACGGTCTCTCAAGAGTCTTGTCCAGCACCACAATTCAAAAGCATCAGTTCTTTGGCACTCACCCTTCTTTACGGTCCAACTCGTCCATCTGTAACTCAACGACTGGAAAAACCATGGCTTTGCCTATGTGGACCTTTGTCAGCAGAGTGATGTCTCTGCTTTTTAATACCTGTCTAGGTATGTCATAGCTTTTCTGACTTAATTAGATAAACAATTTAAAAGACAGTCTAGAATTCAAGATCAGAAAAAAAACAGCTGAGATGGTCTCCTATTCATGTGAAGAAGCAAACTCCCAGTTATGCAGTGGGCCATTTGGTAGCGAGGGGTGGAAATCCCCTGCAAACTGAAGGTCTCAGTCCTACTATCTCAAGGAACTGAATTCTTCCAACAGCCAGATAACTTGGAAGAGGACACTGGTGCCCAGAGGAGTTCTGCAGCCCTGGCTGACTTCCTAATTTTAAACTGGTGATACACTAAGCAGAAGGCTCAGTTCATCAGTACCTAGACACCTGACCTCTGAGAATCACAAGATAATAATGTGTGGTTTTAAGTCTTTACAACTGTGGTAATTTGTTATGCAACAATAAAAATTTATATAAATGATAAATCAAAATAAAGATTTCCTAGGATAATAGCTTATAAACAGCAGAAGTCTTTGAACTATTTTAGTGTTTTTTTTTTTTAATTTATTCTATGTTAAGGGGAACCACACAATGACAAAACAAGCAAAATTTCAGTGTCAGACATATTTGTAATCAAATCTCCATTTACCTGTAACCCATATTATTGTGGTTGTTGATATTGTGTGTGTGTGTGAGAGAGAGAGAGAAAAAGAGAGAGAGAGAAATATGGATAGGTTAAATTTTATTACAGTTTCAAAATTGAGATATAATCGGCAGAAGTCACCATTTTAAAGTATATAATTCAGTGGTTTTTATTGTATTCACAAGGCTGTGCACCCAACATCACTATCTAATTCCAGACATTTTTATCACCCCCAAAGGAAAGCCTGTACCCTGTAGCAATCACTACCCCATTCTCCCTCTCTATAACTCTTGCAATCATAAATCAGTTTTCTGTCTCTTTGGATTTGCCTATTCTGGACATGTCCTATAAGTGAAATCATATAATATGTGGCCTTTTATGTCCAGCTGCTTTGACTGAGCATAGTGTTTTCAAGATTTATCTGTTTTATAATAAACACAATGTATTATTTTCATGCAATGAATATTATTCAGCCATAAAGAAATAAATATACTTTTGCTTTATGGATTTTGTTTGTTTTTGTTGTTAGGTTTAGATATGTCTATGATGATGTCATCTTGATTGACTGACATTTTTATCATTATATAGCATTCTGTATTGTCTGTAGTAACATGTTATATGTTAAAGTCTATTATTTCTGATATTAGGACAGCCATTTAGGCTCTCTTCTAGTTGCTGTTGGTATATCTTTTCCTGCATTTTTACTTTCAATCTATTTTCATCTTTGACTCTAAACTGTGTCATCTGTAGACAACAGAGTTAAATTATGCTGTTTAAAATCCATCCTACCAATCTTTGTTTTTTATTGAAGTGTTTAATCCATTTACACTTAATATAATTACTGATAAGTTAGGATTGATGTCCATTATTTTTCCATTTGTTTTCTGAATGACCAATGTCTTTTTGTTTCTACTTTTTTCTAACAGTGAATTTTATATTACACAGACATTGTACAGAAGGCAGTGATAAAGACCATCCTTAAGATAAAGAAATGCAAAAAGACAAAATGGTTGTCAGAGGAAGCCTTACAAATAGCCGTGAAAAGAAGAGAAGTGAAAGGCAAAGGAGAAAAGGAAAGATATCCATTTGAGTGCAGAGTTCCAAAGAATAGCAAGGAAAGATAAAAAAGCCTTCCTCAGTGATCAATGCAAAGAAATAGAGGAAAACAATAGAATGGGAAAGACTAGAGATCTTTTCAAGAAAATTAGAGATACAAAGGGGAACATTTCATGCAAATATGGGCTCAATAAAGGATAGAAATGATATGGACCTAACAGAAGCAGAAAATATTAAGAAGAGGTGGCAAGAATATACAAAAATATCTTCGTGACCCAGATAATCACAATGGTGTGATCACTCACCTAGAGTCAGACATCCTGGAATATGGAAAGTCAAGTGGCCCTTAGAAAACATCACTACAAACAAAGCTAGTGAAGGCTATGGAATTCCATTTGAGCTATTTCAAATCCTAAAAGATGACGCTGTGAAAGTGCTACACTCAATATACCAGCAAATTTGGAAAGCTCAGCAGTGGCCACAGGACTGGAAAAGTCAGTTTTCATTCCAATTCTAAAGAATGCTCAAACTACTGCAAAATTACACTCATCTCACACACTAGCAAAGCAATGCTCAAAATTCTCCAAGCCAGGCTTCAACAGTACATGAACTGTGAACTTCCAGATGTTCAAGCTGAATTTAGAAAAGGCAGAGGAACCAGAGATCAAACTGCCAAATCCGCTGGATCATCGAAAAAGCAAGAGAGTTCCAGAAAAACATCTACTTCTGCTTTATTGACTACACCAAAGCCTTTGACTGTGTGGATCACCATAAACTGTGGAAAATTCTACAATAGATGGGAATACCAGACCAGCTGACCTGCCTCCTGAGAAATCTGTATGCAGGTCAAGAAGTGACAGTTAGAACTGGACGTGGAACAACAGACTGGTTCCAAATTAGGAAAGGAGTACATCAAGGCTGTATATTGTCACCATGCTTATTTAATTTGTTTGCAGAGTACATCATATGAAATGCCAGGCTGGATGAATCACAAGCTGGAATCAAGATTGCCGGGAGAAATATCAATAACCTCAGATACGCAGGTGACATCATACTTATGGCAAAAAGTGAGGAAGAACTAAAGAGTCTCCTGATGCAAGTGAAAGAGGAGAGTGAAAAAGCTGGCTTAAAGTTCAACTTTCAGAAAACTAAGATCATGGCATCTGGTCCCATCACTTCATGGCAAATAGATGGGGAAACAATGGAAACAGTGACAGACTTTATTTTTTTGGGCTCCAAAATCACTGCAGATGGTGACTGCAGCCATGAAATTAAAAGACACTTAATCCTTGGAAGGAAAGTTATGACCAACCTAGACAGCATATTAAATGGCAGAGACAGTACTTTGCCAACAAATGTCAGTCTAGTCAAAGCTATAGTTTTTCCAGTAGTCATGTATGGATGTGAGAGTTGGACTACAAAGAAAGCTGAGAGCCAAAGAATTGATGCTTTTGAACTGTGGTGGAGAAGACTCTCAAGAGTCTCTTGGACTGAAGGAGATTCAACCAGTTCATCCTAAAAGAAATCAGTCCTGCATGTTCATTGAAAGGACCGATGTTGAAGGTGAAATTCCAATACTTTGGCCACCTGATGTGAAGAACTGACTTATTAGAAAAGACCCTGATGCTGGAAAAGATTAAAGGAGGGAGGAGAAGGTGATGACAGAGGATGAGATTGTTGGATGGCATCACCGACTCAATGGACATGAGTTTGAGTAAACTCCTGGAGTTGGTGATGGACAGGAAGGCCTGGTGTGCTACAGTCCATGGGGTCACAGAGTCAGACATGACTGAAGGACTTAACTGAACTGATATTACATAGATATTTTCTACGTGTCTTTTGAATCCCTTTGCTGTTTTTTTAATGATATTTTTTGAGTTAATTCCTCATTAGTTAAAATGCTGACTACAATTAACATTATAATTTATCATAATTGACTTTGCATAAATACAGACAATTTCAATATTATACAAACACTGTTCCTAGTTGCATTCCTTCTCTTCTCCTATGCCACATTTTTGTCATAAAAATGACATTTGTTGGATGGCATCACCGACTCAATGGACATGAGTTTGAGTAAACTCCTGGAGTTGGTGATGGACAGGAAGGCCTGGTGTGCTACAGTCCATGGGGTCACAGAGTCAGACATGACTGAAGGACTTAACTGAACTGATATTACATAGATATTTTCTACGTGTCTTTTGAATCCCTTTGCTGTTTTTTTAATGATATTTTTTGAGTTAATTCCTCATTAGTTAAAATGCTGACTACAATTAACATTATAATTTATCATAATTGACTTTGCATAAATACAGACAATTTCAATATTATACAAACACTGTTCCTAGTTGCATTCCTTCTCTTCTCCTATGCCACATTTTTGTCATAAAAATGACATCTTTGTGCATTATTTGCTTATCAACAGAGTTATAATTATTGCTTAATGCAGTTGTCTTTTACTCTTAAAGGAGAAGAAAATAATTACAACAGAAAATAGAGTTATACTGTTTTTTGTATTTATCTATGTATTTACATTTACCAGTGTTTTCTGTTTTTTTAAAATGTGTATTTGATTTATTGTCTAGTATCCTTTTATTTCATCATGTCAGACTCCCTTAAGTATTTCTTATAGAGCAGTTCAGCTAGTGATAAATTCTCTCAGTTTTTGTTTATCTGGGAATACTTTAATTTTCCCTCAGTTTTGAAAGATAGTTTTGCTGGATATAGAATTCTTACTTGATAAGTCTCTTTCTTTTTCTTTCATTACTTTGAATATGTTATTCCACTGCCTTCTGATCTCCATGGTTTTTGACAAAAATTGGATATTAATCTTCATGATTTCTTCCACATGATGAATCACCTCCTCTTGATGTTTTCAAGATCTTCTCTTTACCTTTCAATAATTTTGCTACAATGTGTCTAGGTATAGATTTCTGTGAGTTTATCCTATTTATAGTTCATTGAACTTCTTGGATGTGGCAATGAATGTTTTCTAAATCATATTTAGGGAGTTTCTGATCATCATTTCTTCAAATATTCTTTCTGTCATATTTCACCCTGCTACTGGGACTCTTAAAAATATGTTGGCACCCTTTTGATATGCCATAAGTATCTGAGATTGTTCATTTTCCTTTATTCTTTTTCATTTTTTTCCTCTAGACTGGATATGCAAAATCCTTTTATTCTTTTTTCTGCCAGCTCAAATCTGATATTGAGACCACAAAAGTGACTTTTTGTTTCTATTATTGCACCTTTTAATGCTAGGGCATCTGTTTGAGTTTTTTTTCTTTAATGTCAACCTATTAATATTTTCTATTTAGTGAGACATTATTCTCTACTTCTCAATAATTCTTTAGGATGTAATGTCCTAAAGATTTTGAATATATTTAAATATCTGATTTGTCCGACTAGTACATCGAAGATCTGGACTTTGTAATGGACAGTTTCTCCTGATTGATTTTTTTTTCCTGTGCAAGGACCACACTTCTATGCTTCTTTGCCTGTTTCACAAATTTTTCTTTGAAAAACAGATATTTAAGTAATACAATATGACAACTCTGGAAATCAAACCCAGAATTTATTGTTTGTTGTTTAGGGACCCTCTTGAACAAATTATGTAATATCAGTTTTCTTTGTCAAGTTTTGCCATTAACATCACTACAAAGTTAGCTTGGTGGTAAGCTAATAAATGGAAAGATACTTTCCTAAATGCTTGGAACCAGTATGTCTCTCAGCCTTTGCCTAAGGGCTTTGTGTATTGAGGTACATCTTTGACTCACAGATTAGTAATTTACAACTCTGCATAAGCCTTCACTTTTTGCTTCCACAGAGCCTCGAGGTTAGCCAGAAGTGGGAATATAGGGTCTTGTCAGGTCTTACCTAGAGATATGTGCAGCCTTATATATGTACATGGATTTCTAAATTTTCAGAAATATGTCAAAGGTTTTTAAAGTCTCAATAAATATTACCCCAAGAGTTTTTTTTCAAAGTTTTTTGGTTAGCTTCCTGTTTGCCCCAAATGTTATCTGTTTCTCAGCCAACTGTAAGGTTATACAACTGCTGCTGATTTTCTTTTTTTAGCTGTCACGTGATATGTAGGATCTTAGTCCCCCAACTAAGTGCCCCCTGCAGTGAAAGCATGGAGTCCTAACCACTGGACCACCAGGGAAGTCCCAGTTGCCTGTTGTTTTTGATAAACATTTTCAGGGAAAAGGCTGTTCACAGTTAGCTTTGAGTCAGATCAAGTGAAGATAGTACTTCAAGTGAAGTTTCCAGGGAACTGGCAGACCGGTCAAATACTGAGAGTTCCCCGGGAGCTCGCTAGTGGCTGCTAGACCAGTGACTTTTATTGTCATTGTGGGGCTGTTGGTTTTTAAGGTTACATCAGCATTGAGAAGAGAAGGATGGGAAGAGGGCAAACCATAAAGTTTGATTTTCTTATGGATACTCAGCTGTTTTTCTTGAGTAAACACACCTCATTTCAAACCTTTGGCTAATTTCTAGAGTTTTTAAAAGTGCAATTTTGGCAATTTTGTCAGTGTTCTTTTTGCTTTATCAAGAGGCAGATTTTTGGAAGTTCTTACTCTGACATTCCCATTGACATCATCATCTCTAAATCATGTTTATTCTTTAACAAATTTCTTAAGTTTCCATACTTTCTCTTTTTTGTAAAGTGGACTAATAATACCCAACCAGACTTATTTTAGATTTATGGCAAGAACTAAATGGGATAATACACCTTGAACATAAAGAGTTCAAAATCAGGACAAGTGTATGATTGTGATTGTGTTATTTTTCTTTTGTTAAGATATATATTCCTGTATAGTTCTCTGGCAGAGATGCCTGACTCTCCTCAACATTTGTACGTCCTTTTCCAGAGTGTAGAGGTGTCCTTTGGAAATGATTTCCTCACCATGGACTGTATTTTCACTCACCACCCCTTATATCTAAGAGGGATCATGCAATTGACTTTCACCAATGGATTTTATGCAGTGTTGAAGCTGAGTTAAAGGCATTAAGAAATAGTTTTCCTCTCTTTCCCCTTCTCTCAGTTTACTGCAAAAGAGCATGGTGAATTTGGAGGCCATATGTTAAAATAGCAGAGCTAAAGATAAAATGAGTCTGGGACCCTGGATAATTACCTGAAAAATCACCCATTCAAATTCTTTTGTGAGTGAGAAATAAACTCTTTTGTTTGATCTATTGCCTCATTTTTGAGTTCTTTTGTTACAACAGATAGAATTACTTTAATACAAGAAGCAGTCCTATGAAAGCAATGTTATAGGATAAGGCTAATGTCTGCATCCATACATTTTCCTCTATGTAGTAGCCACAGTTTTGGTAAATTTATTTCACCTAATCATGTACATTTGAGGGTCGCAGAGTGAGGATATATACTGTATAAGCAACCAACGTGGTGTACCTAGACATTATTCTCTGCACTGGTTTAATGAACTGGTGAAACTCCCTTTGGACAGAGGAGGGAATTAATAGCTGTCAGATTGGGGTGAATGACTTGTTCCCCAAGGAGAAGACCCTCCCAAGAATAAATGACTAGCCTTTAACTTCCTAGATAATATGTTAGACTGAGAAAGAATGGGTTCCTTTTATGTAGGTACGAGAAAGCTTCTCTAGGCCAAGGTCAGAATCTTAAAAGAGACTATGTCAAGGGTGGAAATACCTAGCTAGAAGATTAATGTCAATTTTAACACCTGGAGAGTCATTCTGGAAGTCAGGAATAGCAGAGAAATTTGAGAAAATGCCATAGGTGGTAGTGGAGGATGCTTGTAGTGATTTGGAACACATATGAGACTCCCCAGCGACTCCTTGAATCAAAATGGGCTAGGGAATCTGGAGATTTTGCCAGTGAGGGTTATGTAAAGCACAGTTCTTTCCTTGTTTTATCGTGACATACATTTCTGATTGAACCATCAGGGTTTCGAAACCTGAGGAAATGAGGCACACACACACACACACACACACACACACACACACACACATACTATGATGAGCTGGGTTATGCAGCTTATAATGGAGACAGAAAAAGATGCTGTGATTTGTGTCTGTCTTTTGCTCATTCTTTTTTATTGTCTGAAGTCTCTTTTTTTTCTAATTGTGTGACCACTGGGACTAGAGATCCGATGGACGGAGTTCTGAGAAATCCAGTGGAATGTTGTAATAAGAAACTGTTTCCTATTGATCTTTCCCCCTCTCAGTAAGCTCTGTATTTGGATTGCTCTGGGCATGGGGGGGAATGGGGCAAGGGCAAACATCCAGTAACTTACATTTTCAGGAGCTTTGTCATTTCTACTCAGAAACTCAGTGAACTGATAATGATGGCAAGCAGAGGTTAAATCTCCATCTCATCATCAAACCAGAGAGAATAAAGGATTTGTATTCAGTCACACAATGTGGAATGAGGGCAGCTCTTAAAATGATTGCTCAGGGTGCTTTTTCACACAGCCTCTGTTTAGCTGTATGTGACAAAGTCTGCTCAAAAAGAAACTTTTGACTAGATATATAATAAATGAGAAATGCCCTTGGGAAAAGGAAACACCTGTTTTCCCCCAACTCAGTTCAATGCCTACCCATTAATTACTCAGGAACATTTAGCTGGCAGACAGGAAGGGTACAGCCCCCTCCCCGCATCCCCCGGCCCCTGCCCTAACACAAGTCCCTTTGGCATTTTAAAAATTAAGAGTTATTTTTTCTTCTCCTTTGGCAAGCTGGTTTGCTTTTTACTGTCTCTATGGGACCATAGGAATACCCTGTCCCTGAACATACACAAACACAAGTTTGAAAAGCCTGATGTGGGAATGATCCATAGAAACAAGAGAATGCCTTTGCTTTTGACCATACATGGGTCTTGGCACCGCCGTGTGGGGAATTTGCCCGGGCTATCCACAGCCTCTACCCTGTGCCTCTGGTAAGCAGGCAGCTGTGCTTTCTTTAGTATGGATGCTTCTGCAGAGTGACCGCTCAGAAAACTCTGAGGCTTTCCCTTCATAACAGAAGGGCCCTGCCCCAGGATTTTAGCTGGAGCCAAGATCTCAAAGGAAGATGCTTCCTGAACATCCCTTCCCTTCAAATTTGTTTGTTCTACTCCTCACCAGAGCTTTGCAAGAAACTCTTTCATTGCCACCTCCCACAAATGTTTAAAAAATATTTCTTTTTCACTTAATTTACTTTCCAGTTTCTTACTCATACTTGGCTTCTGTCTTGACTTCTGTGCCAATTGAAGGTAATATTATTTAATAGTCATATATACACCTTCCACATGAGGGCTACATCCTTGTTACATTACAAGTCCTCAGCTCCCCATTTTATTCCTCGAAATCAAGAGGAAACATCCCAATAGACCAGGGCAAGATAATGAGCTTGGCTACTGTTGCTGCAGAAAACATTTCTTGTTGGCTCTGGGCACAGGGCCTCAGCTTTCGGGCTGGGCCTCTGCTTAAATGGAGGGGCAGGCAGGACCCTGGCCTGCAGCAGCCAGACCCCGGCTCTCTCACCACAAGCCCTTAATTGTTTATTAATGAAGCTTTTGCCAAACAAATCTACACATTGTCTAAACCCTCCGCCTCCAGAGTACATTCCAGCCCGCCCACGAAAGTGCACTGTGGGGCCGCTCTCTGAAAAGTCTTATTCTGTCCTTGGCAGAGTTGATTAGAATTGAAAAAAAAATTTTTTTTTTTAACTTTTATTGGCAGCACCAGCTAAACATGAGATTGTTTCTGATCCCCTATTAATGGCAGTACAGGTGTCACCACTCAGCTTGCATCCCTGAGCTCCCTACCTCCTGAGAATGGTGTCCCTTTCTGCTCCACCGCTGGTATCCAGGCCTCAGAGATAGGAAAACCTGGGCGGAAGCACCTCTCAAACACCCAGTGGACGGAGCATTCCAGCAGGAATAAGCTAACAGTCTCTGCTTGGTATTTGAACATTATTTAATGAGTGCCCAGAATTCATCTGTAAATGTACATTGTTAATTTAGGGCCTGCTATTCATTAATTAGGGTTTTAGTGGCAAGTGCCATTGAGCTATCTGCAATGTTTAAGGTTACGTCAAGCCCTAGTAAACGGCTTGCTGATAACAAGCTGCATCCATCTTCATTACTCGGCCACTCCTGTCTGCCTTCGCTCAGCATCTTCGAAGGGCCATGCCTCTTGGAACCGAAGAATTAAACTTTTATCCAAACCAGATTCTGCTCTTTCACCTCTTCTGATTCCTTGAGTACTTCCCATTTATTTTGCCTAAATGACATCTGATTACCTAACATGGAGTGGAGCAAGGTCTTAACCTAAAACAGCCTGCAGACCTCAGTTCTCAGCTGGAGAATTCCAGTGGGTTAACGCTAAGGAAATCCTTACATTTCCATTTCATCTGATACTGGGCTCAGTGTAAAAGAAATAGTTTCTGATTTTTCTTCTCATAAGGTTGCAGTTCCAATAGAATTTTTTTTAAGCCAGAGAAATACAGGAAATTAATTTTAAACCTGGAGAATAAATGTCCCTATTGGTTCGAGCTTACTTTTGCAGTGTTTCTCTCTCTGAAAACATGTATCATTTGAGGCAATCACGGTGCCAAATGAAATAATTCCAACCATCTAAAGAGCCCTACATGCCGAGCCTCAGCTGTACAAACGTAGTCATGTTGGAGGTACTCGCTCAATCACCAGGGGGGCTCGGAAACCTACACTGCTTTCCTGTTTTTAGGCCCACAGTTGAAGCAGGCAGCTAGAGTGGACATTTAGGGAGATACTGTTCTTAAAGAAACTATATGAGTACAAGTGTGTTTATCCTTCAAACACTAGGTTAGAGGACTTGCATAAAAACTAACTTCCACTGACAGATGGTCTCCATAAGTCGTTGATTCTGAGAAGGGAGAGAGCTACCTGGTATGGCTGTTTAACACATTAGGGAGCTTGCAGGGAGAACCTACTGCTCCCCTGAACCATGGTTCAATTTTAAGCATCACTGGCTGGGATGGGTTATTTTAACTGTGTTGAGAAGTGAGCTTGGGAGCCCAATGCTCTCTATGTGCAAGGGAGAGGGAAGGAGGAGGAAGAGAATGATAGCCCAAGGGAGGGTATCTGAAAACCTTTGCACCACTGAGCTGGCACACTTATCACAGGGTGACAGTCTATACCGTGGGCCTGCAGTGCATTGCTGTTTGAGGGGCATGCTGCCAACTGGCCTAGAAAATGCAGATCCCCTTCTCAGATAGCAAGGGAGAGAAACAGAATAGCAGACTGACATTCCCAACAAGAGGTGCTCCTCAGCTCTGGATGCAGGAGCGTGGGCCCCAGCTGGGTCTGCCAGGTAGTCGGTAGCTCCTCCCAGGGAAGGCTACGCTCTCTCCCAGCTCTCATCACGAGCCCACTCGGGGCAGCCTTCCACTGGAGGGTCCTTACCCCTCTCACAGGCTGGCAGGAATGCCATCCTGTTTTTTTTTTTTTTCTTTTAGTCTGATAATTAAATTCCACATCACAAAGATGAAAAAAGAGTTGTGCTTGTGGATCATCTTCTTGTCCTGCAACTTTACAAACAGAAAATAGAAAATGCCCTGGAGACTATGGTAAGGGAGGAAAAACACACACACACACACAAAACAAGCAAACAAAAGGCTTGGTTTGTAACATGTAGTCATGAAGTTATCTACATTATATGCTATTGAAAGAGACAATCTAAAGCTGAAGATTTCTTAAATTTACCATAATGATGCTCTGGACACTTAAAGTTAAGAGCCCTTTGAAACTGACGTGCTTGCAGGATAAAGCACACTCTTCCTTTGGAGGAGAGAAAGCCAATATATTGTGGTGGCAGAAGGAACAATGGAGCCAATGAAACAGAGGTCAGAGCTGAAGGTTTCTGCTAGAAGCAAGCTATATACAGGTATTTTAATTTCATTTTATTCAGAAACTCTGCTCTAGGACCCAGAGCCGGGCAAGCAGACTGCTGGTAAGAAAAGCACTCAATTGTTCAATTTTTATTATTTAATATTGTATTAAAATTTCTTTAGGTTCTTCGGGTCAAGGCGACTTTTAAAAGGTTAAAAGCTATTCAAAAGGGTTACCATATCCATAAAAGCAAATGAAATTAAGCCTAAAGACTGATGGAAAGAAAACAATAATTCAGATAAACTGCCACTGGCTCAAAATGTTTTGACTTTTACCAGAGAAAGGGAATTCAGAGATTCTTGGATTGGTTGTTGTATCAAAGAAAGATTCATTCAATCTGAAGCAATTATTTTTGTGCTTTTTAATATTTGGTGTGTTTTAGACGGGTTCCACCTCTCTTCAGTTACATTCTTTATGCTGGGAAATGTAATTGCGTGGCTCCAACTTCCATCTGTCAACTATTGACCTTGCTGGTTAGGCATCTGTAACATCAGACACTGTTGTCATGGAAAGAATTATGATGTTTCAATGGAATGTATTGCAAAATTAACAAATCCATAACACGATCTGGATCACATGGATGAATTTGGAAAATGTGTTTCAGAGACCTCTGGGAAAAGTGAACAGGATCCCCCTATTAACACTGATCTCCATTCCTTGCCATTAATTGTGAAAGCCATCATATTACAACAGTATAGCTCAATTTCAACCTTGAACCTGGAGTACTCCAAATCCAAAGGTGGGATTCAGCAACTGAGACAAAAACCATTACATGCTTCCATGATGAAGTTATACATCCATATCACTGATTGACTTGGTGGTAAATTTGAAATGTTTGCCATTACTGGGTTGCTTTAGTTTTTGTTCGAAGTATTTAAAGATAAGGTTTAGTCCGGTTTTTGTTGCTGGTCTCAGAAAACTAAACCTGTCAGAAGGTAGATGAGTCAAAGAAGTAAATCCGTGAAAGAGGTAATTAGAACAATCAGGATCAGCTGATGTTTACTCGAAAGTCAAAGTATATAGAAAGGCGAATTTCCTGACATTAAATGAGAAGTGAGCTGATACAAAAGTTTAATTTCATCTGCTATGGAAACTGGATCTGGCCTGACAAAATTAAAATGAATAGAAATAATATTCAGGACATAAATTTTATTTTCACTGTCCTCTGTCTGAACAAATAAGCATTCCAAGTAAGTACACGGAACTAAAATTTCCATTTCATGAGAAATAGTCCTTAACAAAGAGTTTTTGTGCTATGTATCTTTCACTTTTATAAACTCTGAAAGGAGAATGGCTGTTGTGAACGTTAAAATAATTGGTTTCTTGGATTACAAAATGGCACAGCAAAGATGATGCATCTGAGAACTAAAAAAGAGCCTGATTCATGCTGGCCTTACCTGAAGAAAAATCTATTGTATGTAAAACAAAAATTTACAGATAAACAAATTAGGGGGTGATTATTCATATTTAAAAGAGTCTTTAAAGGATTCCCCTAGGATTCTTTTAAAGGCTGAGCTCCACTAGTTCATGTAAGTGTTTGTGTGCAGATCATTAACTGTTTGACAGGCAGGCCAGGAAATGCAGGTGGAGAGAGCGGAGGGGAAGGGAGAGAATGTTCAAGAGACAGAGGAATCAGTGACACTCAGAGGCTTACCAAGTCTCAAGATAACGTTGATGAAACAGTAATGAAAGTCAAAGTGAAAATATGACATGTATTTACAAGATATGCTTTATAAACTGGACCTCTTGGAAGCAGACTGCTTGGTTTCAAATGCCATCTCCACCATGCGTTTAGCTGTGTGCCACTGGAGAAGTTCACAACATCTCTGAATACCAGCTTTCTAGGACTATATGAATATTGCATGAGTTAATATATATAAAGCACTCAGTGTCCTGGCACATAATAGGTTCTGTATATGTATTTCTAAAATGATTCTGCAACAAAACTGTTATAAAATGTCAGATAGTTCCCAAAGCAGAGATTAGTGTGTGTATAATCTCAAAGCAAGGATACACATTGTGTGTATAATCACAATGCTGGAAATTATTTAACAAGAACAAAATACTCTGCACTCTCCTAAAAGAAAAAAAAAAATAAAGAAGCACTGAGAAAAGAATACTTTTCTTTTTGGGTTTCGCATAGGAAGTCAATATAAAATTTAACCTTTTTTGAAATTTTTGTCCCATCTTTAGTTTTCTAGAGGTTTGGAAAAGTTCCTAAAAACTGTGAAGCACATAGAGGCAATCAGCAACCTAATGTCTACTGATTTTACTATTGAAGGAATTTGATTCGCCCATTATTACATTTGTTATTTTAAGAACAATAGTACATAGTTGAAATATAACTTCTTATTTGTGGGAAAGACAGCTTCTTGCTTAGTTGCTTTGGCTTGGTTTGTACAAAAATGAACTCTCCCCATATATTCTATCCAGTGCATCTGTACATATAGAGGTTTGGGCTTGAAACGGACATTGATACTTTCTAAAGGCATAACCAGTAACAGTGTCCTAATCTATTCTTCTGGTCTGATCAAATGGTTAAGTTTATCAAGTTGCCAGACCAGAAGCACCAAAAATAGTAATGACTTTGGATTCTATCCAGTGCATCTGTACATACAGAGGTTTGGGCTTGAAACGGACATTGATACTTTCTAAAGGCATAACCAGTAACAGTGTCCCAATCTATTCTTCTGGTCTGATCAAATGGTTAAGTTTATCAAGTTGCCAGACCAGAAGCACCAAAAATAGGAATGACTTTGGATGTGTGTGTGGGTGTAGATAGTATGGCGGTGGGACTCAGAGTCAGGTGAGTGTGGAAACGTGCAGATTCATTGTACACAAGGTGACCAGTTCTGGGGCCTCTGCAGTTACAATTGGCCCTACCATGTCAATTTCAACATAGCACATGAGAAAGCTCAAACTTGTTTTAAGGGTCAAGAGTGAAATTTTTATGAATTATAAAATGGCCTCCTGATTATTTAATGTATTCTCCTTTCGTCCCTCCCTCCTTTCCCCCGCCCCTGAAACCCCTCTTTCTCTCAGGACAGGCTTCCCTGTCAGGCCAGGCCTCTGGTCTTATCAAAAGAACCTCTCCTCTCTCACACTCTATCCCATGTCTCAGCTGGATGCAGGATGAATAAAAATATGCTTTCTGGTCCTCACACTTGGTTTATGTGAGTGAATGCTGATGGAAATGGGTAAGTAAATAGTTTTTAAATGCAGTAGATCAAATTACTTCCTTCACAACTTGAAGTTCCTGACATCTCTGGAAATACTAGGCTTTTTTCAAATGTGAAAGTGGGTTGATCTTCACCTAGCTTCAGCTGATTGCCAAATTGTCAGCTTTCAATATATCTTTTTTGTTTTTTGAAAAAAAATTTAAGTGATTTGATTCACCTTTGGGGGAAATTTCCTTAGCTCAGAAAATTCAAAATGATGAACATCTGTAAATGCTTTTATTTTTGACTTGACTTACACAGAGTAAGGGACAGAACTGTGCTTAATGGGAATTAGGTCAGTTATCTTTAAACAGTTGTCTCTTAATGGTTTTTTCCTGTGTGTCCAATAGTCTTTATATGTTGCTGCTGCTGCTGCTAAGTCGCTTCAGTCGTGTCCGACTCTGTGCGACCCCATAGATGGCAGCCCACCAGGCTCCCCCGTCCCTGGGATTCTCCAGGCAAGAACACTGGAGTGGGTTGCCATTTCCTTCTCCAATGCATGAAAGTGAAAAGTGAAAGTGAAGTCGCTCAGTCATGTCCGACTCTTAGCCACCCAACGGACTACAGCCCACCAGGCTCCTCCGTCCATGGGATTTTCCAAGCAAGAGTACTGGAGTGGGGTGCTATTGCCTTCTCCTTATATGTTAGTATCAAGAAATCAAATTTGTTAATCTTTGTTTGTTACACAACTTCATCCAAAGCAACCTGGTCTCCCAGGCTTAAATTCCCCTGTTATATTTTCTTATTATACAGTTATCCTTCACAACATGTAATACAAGAGTACTGAGCAATTTATTTGTGTAATTATTTGTTTAATGTCTGTCTTTACTGATAGAGAGTGAACTCCAGTATGATAGGGTCCAGACCTGTCTGACTCAGTGTTGCAGATCAGTGTTTAGCAAAGAACATACAGAGTAGATGCTCAAGAATTTACTAAATCAACAGATAGTAATAGTTACTAGAAAATTTTCTGTGCTTACTCTGCTTAGTTGCAACAAGATATCTATTACATGTTGCTTAAACCACTTTATACGTAATGGTTAAAATATTAAAACTTGTGTACATGGGGAATGGATGAAAAATAAAATTTATCCTCACTGTCCTCTACTGAACTCTAAAGGTTTCTAAAGAAATGACTTTGTTTCTCTTTTTAGCTATTCAGATATTTACCATCATATTTCTAAACAACACAATCTATTCTTGGTTTTGTTAAGATTTCAGAGAGTATCTGTTGATTTCCAGATGAAAGGTGAGAAATTTTGTGCACTCATATTTTTCTTTTTCCTTTCTCACTATTTTCCCCTAAGTTCAGGGTTTGTTTTTTTGTTATTGTTTTGTTGTTTGGATTTAGTTCTTCTATTGGTTACCTTTATTTCTTAATATGCTTATTTTTTCCAGTCACCAGCTCTAGACTACTCTATCTTCCTCATATTAGATGAGATGAAGAAATCAGTGCACCTACACTTTCAGCGTTTCTTCCTCCTTGCTAAATCATTATATTTTACATATTTAGAGGTTAATACAATTTATAGACAAAAATTATTATTATAATAACCTAACCTACACATTGGTATCATTACATGGACTACAGCCCACCAGGCTCCTCCGTCCATGGGATTTTCCAAGCAAGAGTACTGGAGTGGGGTGCTATTGCCTTCTCCTTATATGTTAGTATCAAGAAATCAAATTTGTTAATCTTTGTTTGTTACACAACTTCATCCAAAGCAACCTGGTCTCCCAGGCTTAAATTCCCCTGTTATATTTTCTTATTATACAGTTATCCTTCACAACATGTAATACAAGAGTACTGAGCAATTTATTTGTGTAATTATTTGTTTAATGTCTGTCTTTACTGATAGAGAGTGAACTCCAGTATGATAGGGTCCAGACCTGTCTGACTCAGTGTTGCAGATCAGTGTTTAGCAAAGAACATACAGAGTAGATGCTCAAGAATTTACTAAATCAACAGATAGTAATAGTTACTAGAAAATTTTCTGTGCTTACTCTGCTTAGTTGCAACAAGATATCTATTACATGTTGCTTAAACCACTTTATACGTAATGGTTAAAATATTAAAACTTGTGTACATGGGGAATGGATGAAAAATAAAATTTATCCTCACTGTCCTCTACTGAACTCTAAAGGTTTCTAAAGAAATGACTTTGTTTCTCTTTTTAGCTATTCAGATATTTACCATCATATTTCTAAACAACACAATCTATTCTTGGTTTTGTTAAGATTTCAGAGAGTATCTGTTGATTTCCAGATGAAAGGTGAGAAATTTTGTGCACTCATATTTTTCTTTTTCCTTTCTCACTATTTTCCCCTAAGTTCAGGGTTTGTTTTTTTGTTATTGTTTTGTTGTTTGGATTTAGTTCTTCTATTGGTTACCTTTATTTCTTAATATGCTTAGTTTTTCCAGTCACCAGCTCTAGACTACTCTATCTTCCTCATATTAGATGAGATGAAGAAATCAGTGCACCTACACTTTCAGCGTTTCTTCCTCCTTGCTAAATCATTATATTTTACATATTTAGAGGTTAATACAATTTATAGACAAAAATTATTATTATAATAACCTAACCTACACATTGGTATCATTACATTTATGCCATTTACATATTGGTTCTGTATCCAGTATCTTTCATGATTTGTTTTAAATTTGATTTAAAAACATAAATATCTGGAAAGAAAACAATATTTAAATATTACTTTCACTAGAACATTAAGCACACAGAGCTGGTGATATAATCCCATATAGTTCCAAACACCAAAGTCCAAAAGATTAATTTCATTAGCAAATACTATATCTTACTTTAAAATTATTATAATAAAGAAATAAAGTATATATATGTTGTACATATTATATATACCAATATTGTTCAAATAATATTATATTCTAGCTTGTTTTATATTTCACAATGACTTTTTACTTGTGTTTCCATGCACATTGCCATCCTCAATCCACCTCCAATTAATATAATTTTTTTTCATAAAGTCTTCTGATCTCCTTCTGATTTCTACTAATTATATTTTTGACCTATAGCTCACTCTGAGATTTCTTTTATTGTACCTCTAGATTAGATTAAGATGTTCTTAGATTCCTTTTCTTCTTCTTTCTTTGATTATTTTTTTATATTACTAGAGTACATCCTCATAATATCTTCTTTAGAAAAGGTAGATGAGAGGTAACATTTCTGAGTTATTTCATGTTTAAAAATGCCTTTATTTCTCACTTAAACTTTATTTATAACTGTCATTGATATGGAATTCTAAATTTAAAGATTCTTTTAGTCTTTAATACTTTATGTTGTTGATAAGATGTTGATGCCAATCTGGTGATTATTTCTATTTGAATAATCACTTTTTTCCCCTCTTTGAAAGTTTTTAGGACTTTTCTTTTCATGCTCAGTGCTTTCTATATATACAAATAAATATATATAGTGCACTTTTCCCACTTGGCTTGTGTTTGGATGTGCCCATTGTGAGGCCGATATTGTTTCCAGGAAATTTTCTTTATGTATTTTCTTTTGTTATTTCAGTTCCTTTATTGTTTATATTATCTTCTTCTAAATCATCTTTTACATGCGTTTTTGGTCTTTCTAAAATTTATGTTCTATACAGTACTTTTCAAATTTTAATGCATAAAATCACCTGGGGACTTATTAAAATGAAGATTCTGATTCAGTAGGTCTGGATGAAGCCTTTGATTTGGCATTTCTAATGAGACAGATGATGTCAGTCCTGCTGCTGAAAGGACCACATTTTGAATAGAGAAGCTTTATATTTCTTGAAATGACACCTCATATTTTCTCTTTTTTTTCCATTTTGGAAAATTGTATCAATTCTACCTTCAAAGTTAAATTGAATATTTATTTCTGTCTGCCATTGTTCAACCCATAGTTTATTTTTAGATGATTTATATTTTTATTTCCAAGAACCCGTATCAGCCTTTCCAATACAACAAAAATAGCATATTCTTAAGATTTTGAAGATACTGATTAGAAATTTTTTGTTCTCTTCTACTTATTCCATTATTACTCTCTGTTCTGTGGTCAGGTTTTAAAATTCAACTTTGGTTTTCTTTTGCTTCTACTTAGTCCATGTTGAATTTATGGTAATCCTTGGTTAATCACTAATATTTGGCATAAAGGACTATATTTTCTTAATTTGCTTAGCTGTCATAAATATCATTTTAAGTCACATACACTGTTTTACCCAAAAGGCCACGTTCCTGCATGGAAGGGCTGCCTTCAGGTTCTGTGTCAAAAGGTGAATCCTATAGACAAATGGCTTTTTTCTTTTTAACAGGTTTAGGACACCAAACTGCCAAAGAGGCCAACTATTCCATATACAAGATCCAGTCCAGGTGCTCCGAAGATGGTCTTCCACTTACAAACCATTATTGCTGTCCCTTAGCAATTTCTTCAGTCTGTACCTGCTTGAGGCCTCTCCAGAGATACTTTAAGGAAAATGATCCCTACCTCTACTACATCTCTTAGTGTGCATTTTGGTTTGTGATTTATTCTACTAGAGTTTATCTAACAATATAATCCAATCTGCTTTCTATCTTCCAAGACCTCATCAAACTTTCTAGTCTGCTAATGTCATCCCCCTTTCTCCTCCCTTTTTCTGGTTTGTTTCAAGTACTGCTAACGATTTATTTATTTTTCTGTGTGTATTGTCATTTCAATAGGAATCTGGAGTGGAGAGAAGGCAGCGTGGGGCCTGTCCATCATCTTGACCCAAGAAACAATGTAGCTGTCTCAGAATTACTCTAAATGCTTATTTGAACCTGGCTGAAACACTTGGCTGTTCACAAACAGACAGACCTAACTGTAAATAGGTAAATTCCCATACAAGTTCCCTAGACCTTGCTAATTATTCTTCATGGATCAAGTAGGATTTAATAGTGTTAAGGGCTTTGGATGATTCTAAATTGTTCTCTGAGCCTCCTGGCAGTTTCATGTGTATACAGAAGAGAGTGATCATAAAGAAAAGTAGCTATAGAGATTTGCCTGAAGTAAGAAGGCTAAGATAAAAATGAAGGTTAACGCAGAATTTGAACTGGCCTACAGTTTACTTTGAGGTGTTGCATATTTTTATGTTAGTTGAGCTTGACCGATTCTGCCTTGGATTTGCCAAGAAAATAATTGATGTAATCAAGAGCCAAGAATGATAACATGTGAAGATCTGTGGAGGATTGGCAAAACCCCAGATTACAGGGAAAAAGCCAGTGGAGTACCTATTTTTAAAAGGCCATAAAAAATGGTTTGAGATTTAATGACCTTTTACAGAGTAAAAAAGCAGTGCGTACCAATTACCTTGACCCAAATAAGTTTTAGACAGGCTTAAATGGTAATGGCAATAATGAACGGAAGTGTATCCACTTCTTATATCAACATAAAATTGAGTATCCAAAACTAGATAAATTTTTAAAATGTAAAAATGCTGGATTTTTATTTATTGCCATCATTTTGTTAATGTTTAAATCCATATCATGTCAAACATCTAGATAATTCAAAACATCTGGGTTTTGGCCACATTTCTCCATTTTTGCCCAGGTATACATTGGTTTTTTTAGATGTTCCTAGCTATACAAATATAGGATGCTGAATTGAAATTATTTACAGAGTCATAATTCGGATGCCAAATCTTTCCTTAATGTGTATGTAAGATAGGTTAACGTTTTGCACATGTGACTGAAACTGATGGTGGCTGCCTTACTCTAGAATTTAAAATTACATTCAAAATAATTCCAATAAACTAGGTCTTCATCCTAAAATCAAACCAAATAAAATGAAACATGTGCTGATATAGGGTGTCTTAATTAAGAAGGCAAACAAAATCCCCCCTTGAGGATGAAGACCTAGTTTATTGGAATCATTTTGAATGTAATTTTAAATTCTAGAATGGTAGCTTAGCTGGTAAAGAATGTACCTGTAAAAGTGGGAGACCTGGGTTTGATCACTTGGCTGGGAAGATCTCCAGGAGGAGGGCATGGCAACCCACTCCAATATTCTTGCCTGAAGAATCCCCATGGACAGAGGAGCCTGGCAGGCTACAGTCCATAGGGCTGCAAAGAGTTGGATATGACTGAGTGACTAAGGACACACACGTGTTTAGGTAATAATTGAGAAAAAGATCAGAGGTCCCTCAGAGTTCCCAGGTAGCATTATCCACTGATTCTGTAATTTGATGAGCTCTTTCTCACCTCTGATCTTTGTCTATAATGCTTCCTCTGCTGGGATCTACTTTTGTTTCTTTCCCTTAGAAATTCTCTACTCATCCTTGCAATCTGAACCCTGTGGACTATTTCTTGTCTTGCATTTTGAGTTAGTTTGCTTTGTTCTATGCTCTTTTGTACATTCAGATACAGCCAACATCTGTTGAGTGTCTCCTGCCTATCAGGCACTGCATCATGAAATAATAGCTTTATTAGTATACCTCATTGAGGACCCTGGTAGGCTGCAGTCCATGGGGTCACTAAGAGTCGGGCATGACTGAGTGATTTCACTTTCACTTTTCACTTTCATGCATTGGAGAAGGAAATGGCAACCCACTTCAGTGTTCTTGCCTGGAGAATCCCAGGGACGGCAGAGCCTGGTGGGCTGCCGTCTATGGGGTCGCACAGAGTCGGACATGACTGGAGCGACTTAGCAGCAGCAGCAGCAGCATTATGATTATTGGCACTTAACTAATTGAAGAATCTGAGGCCAGTTCATTCTTTTATAAGGTATTTACTTATGTTTATTCCATATAAAGGTGTTTCATCAGTCATTAAGGGGGAAATAAAGTATACAGTCCTTGACTCCAAGTTCCTGACTTCAGCATGAGACAGTGTGTGAAAGATGTGTATTCATCGTATGTGTCAGTGCTATAGGAGTCAGAAGATAATGTGCCAAGTGATCAGGAAATATCTGGAAAGGGTTGGTGTATGAACCAGGCCTTAGATAGGTCTGTTAGGTGGTAGAGGTGTTCAATGTTTCCTTAGTATTGAGTGGCATTTTGAAGATTAAAGTTTAGGNAACTATCCTTGTGAATGTGGGATGAATCCCACTTGGTAGTGGTATGTGGTGGTTGTTATCATTCTTAGTGACTAAATTCAACTAGTTGTGTTGAGACATCATGGTGTATATAATCATTGCAAGTAGGGAACTTTTTTAGGTTTCTAAAAGGAATTGCTTATAAGGATGTGAAACGCTGTTGTCACTGTAATATCAGAATATCTACCGGAATACTCACATTTTTTATATACATGTATATATGTACACACACACACACACACAGAGATATATATATATACACTGAAAGATGAACTCCCCAAGTCAGTAGGTACCCAGTTTGTTACTGGAGAAGACTGGAGAACTAGCTCCAGAAAGAATGAAGAGGCTGAGCCAAAGCAAAAACAACACTCAGTTTTGGATGTGATTGGTGACAGAAGTAAAGTCTGATGCTGTAAAGAACAATATTGTATGGGAACCTGGAATGTTAGGTCCATGAATCAAGGTCAAACAGGAGATGGCAATATTTCCTGTTTGTGAATATCAACATTTTAGGAAGCAGTGAACTAAAATGGTCCAGAATGAGTGAATTTAATTCAGATGGCCATTGCACCTACTACTGCTGTCTCTTATACACATCTAGATGTGTATAAGAGACAGCTCCAATGCATGAAAGAGAAAAGTGAAAGTGAAGTCGCTCAGTCTGTCTGACTGATAGCGACCCCATGGACTGCAGCCCACCAGGCTACTCCGTCCATTGGATTTTCCAGGCAAGAGTACTGGGGTGGGGTGCCAAAGGAATTAATGGGCTTCCCTGGTGGCTCAGATGGTAAAGAATCTGCTTGAAATGCAGGAGACGCCAGCTCAATCCATGGGTCAGGAAGGTCCCCTGCAGAAGGGAACAGCAACTCATTCCAGTATTCTTGCCTGGAGAATTCCATGGACAGAGGAGCCTAGTGGGGTGACAAGAGTCAGGCATGACTTAGGGACTAAAGTCCACCAACACCACCATTACCACCACGAAATAGGCCTATCTGAGTCTAGGCTCGTATACCAACTCTTTCTAGGCATTTCCCGATCACTTGGCACATTATCTGCTGACTCCTGTAGCACTAATACTAGCACTAGTACCCCTATAGTACTAAAAGACATACCACGTTGTACTGTCATGATGAATACACGTCTCTTATACCCTGTCTCATGCTAAGGAGCCTGGTGAGCTACATTCCATAGGGTCACAAAGAGTTGGACATGACCGATGACTTAATATTACTACAATTAATATAAACACTGAATTTTAACCATGTTTTCTTCACCCCATTTTCAAAAAATTTATCAAAACAGCAGTGAGAAAACCACAAATATGTCCCAGCGCTCTCTTTCACATGTTGCCAGCTCCAAGGCTAACCACTGTTAAGTGAAGAATTAAAGCTGCAACGAAAGATCAGCTTCATTGAAATAAGCTGCAATTAGCCTAGGTAAAACTTTCTTATTGATTTTAAATCCTAGCTAATAGCATGCAGGATCTGGGTAAATAAGTTTAAAATATTATCTGTCACATTAAGAGAATTTGAGAAATATTAAAAGGTACCCATTATATAGCCAGAGATGATCTTAAGATAGTCCTGAGAATACCAGCTATCAGTTGTAGTCATTCCCTGACTGGATATGAGAGTGACTGGCTGAATATGAGAAGATCCTACTGTATCAGGATGACTCAGAATCCACAAACATCTTAAGAAAGTGTTAGTGGCTCAGGAAGAATTAGGATATAGCATCCCCATTCGTTCTGAGATTGTCCTTGAAGAGAGCATACAAGGTTTGGCAAGAATCAAAATTTACGTGGACTTAACCATTCTCTGCTAATATAACCACAGACCCTGATATTGAGCTGAGAATGAACACTCTAAAGTAACTTCTTTTTACCATTAACATTTGCAAAAGAAAAAGATTCATAAAAGCCTCAAAACAAAGCTTGTCTAACTACACTTCTTTTTGTAGAAAAAAATGTTTTATTTCTAGACTAAAAATCTGCCAACTTCCAGATTAACCTAATATAACTTTAAAGCAACAAAATGCTTGACAAAAAATTCAGTAACATGTAGAAAAAATGTAACACTTAATTATGGGAGAGTCAAGTACAAAGGGAGAGGTAGGTATACGATACCCAGGTTGAAAGGTGTCTTGCCTTATAGAATAATTGTATTAGTTACGCAGGGAATGATTGTTGAGGAAAAACATCAAAAGATAGTGTTCAATTGCCTTCATTTCTCTTTTACTTGGTCATAGAGCTACTCAATGAATCTTCAAGTTACCTTGTTCATCCTATGGCCATTTCCTCCCTCCTTTCACCAAAAGAGCTGGTTCTGAGGGCCACCCTGGCCCAGGGCTCCCCTTCACACCTGCACACCTAAGAGGTTATTCCTTTTCCCCACTCCAGCATCCAGAACAGAAGCTCATTGCTTATACCGCAATTTTGATAACCTAACTGGCAGAACAGTTATTCAAATTTCAAGCTTCTGAATGCAGCAAGATCAACCTAGCCTATCCACATAAATAATTTTGACATGATAAGTATGCGAGAGCGATGATAACCGATAAGTGAAGCAATTACCTTGCTTTTTTGGATTATATTAAATGAAGATTCTGATAGAGTAATGAAAAGAGACAAAGCAGACAAAAAGTCGGCTGCAGAGCTTTTGGGCACTGTGTTATCTCTATTATACCATATTGAAATAGAGAAGCTATCACCAATCATGCATTTCTATGTAACTTCTGGCTTCTAACAGTGAACAATGAATAAATTGTCACAAGACAGTAACTGATAAATTGGGATTGGCAGTGCTTTTTAAAAAGCATAAATAAACTTCCTTTTAGTCACCTTTTTCTTTCTCAAAGCCATTTTTAGGGGACTCTTGGGGGGGATCCACTGTTACTTATGTTCCCTTTTATTTCCAACCTCTACCCCACCCCCTTTCCTGCCCTTGTTCTTTGTTTAATAATCAATTTTAAGGAATCAAAACTGTGTTCTTGCATTATCACCAAATTTCACCAACTGGTTCTTGATTTGGTTTGTGGCATGACTATCTGAAGCTCACAACTTCAAGTTAATTTAGAAAGTGTATTTTTGGTAAAGTAAGTTTTACAAATAAGGGTTAAGTGTAAAATATGGGCAATCCATTCCATGAACTTTGGATTCTAGCAGAATGAAAGTTCTTTAACTGCCCACAGCTGCTTTAATGATGGCCCAGTCCTGCATCCATTGATTGTTCAAAAACAATATCGCCTTTGTTTTAAACCCCTTAAATGAGAGAGGCCCTTAGGTGTGAGTGGATGAACTGTTCGAATGTGAATCATTCCAACTCAGTATCCTGGCAAAGTCTATTCACCCAGGAGTCTGAGGGTTTAATGATGGCTTGTTTGTTTATTTTTATTTTCTTTTTCAGACAGTCTGTGGTATGAGAAGGTATGGTTTAGGAATAAATAGGATTTAGTTCTTTTCACAACTACAGCATGGACCACCTAAGCTCATTACATTAACACACCACCCACCATAATGCAGAGGTGGGAGCTGGGAGGACTAAAGTCCCAGCGCCACCACTGCTCATGATGTGTCATTGGTCAAGTCCATTTTACTCTGAGTATCTCTTCTGTGAAATGAAAGTCATATGGTTTAAGAGAATGCATGTTAGTGAAAGTGCTTTGTAAACAATTAGGCACAGGGAAAATGATAGTATTGATCTAGCTGGTGGATGCCCTCAAGGTCCAGAGAAAGGACCAGGCCCACTGCTGCCACTGGCTTTATCAAGATTGGAGTTTCATACTGATCACTTTTAATGGCAGGGTCGTCTGACTTAGTTCTCTGAAACAAAGAGTGTGGGAAAAAGCGTCATTAGTCTTCTGTTCCTATAAGCAAAAGCATTTATTTCCTCTCTGGTTAAAAATGCATAAGCAAACCATTCACATGGCTGCTTTTGGGCCAAAATGAAAGGGCCAATAAAGTTATTAAAAGCTAATCACATTTGATTACATTATTACCATTATGGTGTTTAAAGTAACATTTGTTCTGTTGATCAAATTCCAGTCTTACTACATCAGTAAAGAATTTGCTTTTAAAGATCAGAAAAACAACAACATGGAAATGAAGCCCAGTGCCTGCACCAAAGAATGGATCTTTGGATTGTTTTTCCACGAGTTCTTTATGACAAGCCTACACTGCTAGAGCTCAGATCTCCCATGCTGGTTGAGAGCTTCCAAGGCTATGGGGTAGAGATGGAGGAGGAGGAGGAGAAGGAGAAAGGAGATCCTGATATTGCTAACCCACAGCAAGGTCTGGTTTGATGTGACTTTGGCGGTTGTTTTACTTTAAGGACACATTTAGCAAGCTGACTTCACATTACTGTTTGTTACTCATCATGTTCTTCTTATATGTATAATTTATTCCCTACAATAAAAAAGACAGGTTGTTCCTGTTAATTGAAATAAAGGCGGGACTTCCCTGGTGGTCCAGTGGTTAAGACTTTGCCTTCAGTGCAGGGGGTGAAGGTTTAAGCCCTGGTTAGGGAGCCAAAATCCCACATGCCTTGTAGCCAAAAAAACAAAAGCCAAAAAACAAAGCATAAAGCAGAAGCAATATTGTAACAAATTCAATAAAGACTTAAATAAAAAAGAAATAAAGGCAAAGAAAATTTGTCAGTTTATACATGACCAATGGCAGCTTTATCCTTAGATTTTAGAAATCAGTAGTTTAAAAATTGAAGTATAGTTGATTTAGCAGTCTTGTTGTTCAGTCACTAAGTCATGTCCCACTCTTTGCAAACCCATGAACTGCAGCACTCCAGGCTTCCCTGTCCTTCACCATCTCCCAGAGTTTGCTCAAACTCATGTCCATTCAGTCAGTGAAGCCATCCAACCATCTCATCCTCTGTTGCCACCTTCTCCTTCTCCCCTCATTCTTTCCCAGCATCAGGGCCTTTTCCAATGAGGTGGATCTTTGCATCAGGTGGGCAAAGTACTGGAGCTTCAGCTTCAGTATGTTATGATGCAATTGATCGTGATTGAACATAACCAGAGAGATGTGTTCATCAAAGTGGATCAGGTACGTACTGTACAGCTCAGGGCCAACTGTTATCATTAGTCAAGAACAGCATCCAGGAGTTCCAAACGTACCCCTACACACCATTCTGGCCACCTGAGCACCACTCCCCCCACATCACCTCTAGAATTCCCTGCCACCCAAAAATTAAAGGTTAATGATTGGCACACCTGAAATCTCCATATATCCATTCTGATTGGTCAGTACCTAAATTCTCCTGATTGTTAAGTATTTGAATAGCATACATGTCTATTTAGTATTACAAAGTCAAGTAGAAAGGCTTGAGGGCTATATTTCAGCTCATAGAAATGTCTGTAGACCTTAAATGAAGTCAGGATGAGCCTAATAGGCAAACTTCAGGTCAGTACAGTCGCTCAGTTGTGTTCAGCTCTTTGCAACCCTATGAATCGCAGCACGCCAGGCCTCCCTGTCCATCACCAACTCCCAGAGTTCAATCAAACTCATGTCCATCAAGCCATCTCATCCTCTGTCGTCCCCTTCTCCTCCTGCCCCCAATCCCTCCCAGCATCAGAGTCTTTTCCAATGAGTCAACTCTTCGCATGAGGTGGCCAAAGTACTGGAGTTTCAGCTTTAGCATCATTCCTTCCAAAGAAATCCCAGGGTTGATCTCCTTCAGAATGGACTGGTTGGATCTCCTTGCAGTCCAAGGGACTCTCAAGAGTCTTCTCCAACACCACAGTTCAAAAGCATCAATTCTTCGGCGCTCAGCTTTCTTCACAGTCCAACTTTCACATCCATACATGACCACAGGAAAAACCATAGCCTTGACTAGGCGGACCTTAGTCGGCAAAGTAATGTCTCTGCTTTTGAATATACTATCCAGGTTGGTCATAACTTTTCTTCCAAGGAGTAAGCGTCTTTTAATTTCATGGCTGCAGTCACCATCTGCAGTGATTTTGGAGCCCCAAAAAATAAAGTCTGACACTGTTTCCACTGTTTCCCCATCTATTTCCCATGAAGTGATGGGACCGGATGCCATGATCTTCGTTTTCTGAATGTTGAGCTTTAAGCCAACTTTTTCGCTCTCCTCCTTCACTTTCATCAAGAGGCTTTTTAGCTCCTCCTCACTTTCTGCCATAAGGGTGGTGTCATCAGCATATCTGAGGTTATTGATATTTCTCCCGGCAATCTTGATTCCAGCTTGTGTTTCTTCCAGTCCAGCGTTTCTCATGATGTACTCTGCATATAAGTTAAATAAGCAGGGAGACAATATACAGCCTTGACGTACTCCTTTTCCTATTTGGAACCAGTCTGTTGTTCCATGTCCAGTTCTAACTGTTGCTTCCTGACCTGCATACAGATTTCTCAAGAGGCAGGTTAGGTGGTCTGGTATTCCCATCTCTTTCAGAATTTTCCACAGTTTATTGTGATCCACACAGTCAAAGGCTTTGGCATAGTCAATAAAGCAGAAATAGATGTTTTTCTGGAACTCTCTTGCTTTTTCCATGATCCAGCGGATGTTGGCAATTTGATCTCTGGTTCCTCTGCCTGTTCTAAAACCAGCTTGAACATCAGGGAGTTCACGGTTCACATATTGCTGAAGCCTGGCTTGGAGAATTTTGAGCATTACTTTACTAGCGTGTGAGATGAGTGCAATTGTGCGGTAGTTTGAGCATTCTTTGGCATTGCCTTTCTTTGGAATTGGAATGAAAACTGACCTTTTCCAGTCCTGTGGCCACGGCTGAGTTTTCCAAATTTGCTGGCATATTGAGTGCAGCACTTTCACAGCATCATCTTTCAGGATTTGAAATAGCTCAACTGGAATTCTATCACCTCCACTAGCTTTGTTCGTAGTGATACTTTCTAAGGTCCACTTGACTTCACATTCCAGGATGTCTGGCTCTAGGTGAGTGATCACAACATCCTGATTATCTGGGTTGTGAAGATCATTTTTGTACAGTTCTTCTGAGTATTCTTGCCACCTCTTCTTAATATCTTCTGCTTCTGTTGGGTCCATACCATTTATGTCCTTTATTGAGCCCATCTTTGCATGAAATGTTCCCTTGATGTCTCTAATTTTCTTGAAGAGATCTCTAGTCTTTTCCATTTTGTTGTTTTCCTCTGTTTCTTTGCATTGATCACTGAGGAAAGCTTTCTTATCTTTCCTTGCTGTTCTTTGGAACTCTGCATTCAGATGCTTATATCTTTCCCTTTCTCTTTTGCTTTTCGCTTCTCTTCCATTTAATACTTTTAATCTGTGTATTCTGTTTATGCTTTATGGGTTACTCTGGATATGTCTGATAAAGATTCTTAAGATTTCCACTTAAGATGAGTGTTATATACGTGGATAAAGCACAAGTCATACTACTCTGGCAGCTACTGACAAAGGTCCCTGAATTGCCCAAACACCCTGCAAGCCTCTTATGGTAAAGTACCTTTGACAATTATCCTTAAAAAATATGGGAAAAGTCAAAAAGAATGAAGCTTAGCCCAGCCCATGCCATTTAGAACACTGACATATTTACATGATCTGCAAAACTATACCAGGCACATATGTGTCCCAGTACCAAAATATGCTTTCCAAAAACCTAGAAAGTATTCTAAGATAGTCTGGGGTTCCAATTAGTAATGTTCCTCATGGATTGCATCCTTCTTGAACACTTTTTAAAAAAGAAATAAAAATGAGGGCTTCTGATGAGATGCTCACCAGGGATCTGGCTGCTATGGAGTGGGTGCATCTTGAGTTTTGAGCACGCTGGTGAATGCCATCAGCTCATGTTCTCATTAAGTTCACCAGTGTTGATTTCATCACATGGAGAGCAGTAGTGGTAATGTGTATGTGAGCAGGGCACAGGAGCTGGAGGAGGGGGGCATGCTCTCTCACATCAAGGGGAGTATAAATAAGGATTTGGTCTTCCTCCTACTCCATGGAGGTTCATGTTCCTTATTCCTAGTGGACAGTTAGCAAACATATGCTGAAAAAATAAATATTCTTGAGATGAAATGGTGAATTCTTTTTTTCGTACCTCATGCTGGTTCTTCTTGGAATGATTTTCATTCATTCTCTTTGTGTCAGCTCCTCACTCTCCATTTATTTATTCATCAAATGTTTACTGAGTGTTTACTGTTAAGCTAGGAACCATCTCAGGCACTGGGATCCAGTCCCCAAAAGGACCTGACTCAAATGTTGCCACATCTGAGAAGCTTTCCCTGAGTGTCTTGAGCAGGAGTTGCCCACATCTAGATCCCTTAGTATCTCCGTGGTTAGGATACTTATTACACTACATTCTAATTAGCTGTGTTAGGTTCTTTACCCCACTCAAAATTACGACTTTCTTGAAGGGGATGATTGGTTCTTGATCACCCCTGTATTCTCACAGCCATCAAAACATTATTTGTGAGATTGTAGATTGATTGCAAAAGTGACTACGATTCTTCACCCTTTCCTGCATCCACAGCTTTGCCGTATGACCTTGCAGTGTCTCTCATCAAGAGGCAGATCTTATTTCCTGGTTTCTGGAATGTGCTCTGGCCAATAGAACATGGCAGAAGTGATAGCCAGTTCTGAGACTATATTTCAAGAAAGAACAAGCCTGCCCTAGTCTGCTGGATGACAAGAACCCTTGGCTGAGTCACTTCGTCTCCCTCACTAATACCCAGCCAAACACCACTTATGTGAGGAAGCCTAACCTACACCAGCGACCCTCAGCCAAATCCCTAGCTGAACACAGGTGAATATGCCCTGCTAAGGTGAGCTGATCTTGGCCCCGATCAGCCAACTTTCAACTAATCCATAAACTCATGAAAAACAATAAATACTTAGTTTGAAGCCACTCAGTTTTGATGTGATTTGTTATACAGCAATTGCTAACTGATACGCTGACATTTTTTTCTTTCAGTTTTCTTCCCTTTCTACCCAAACAACAAAAACAAAGGCTGTTTATGTTCTTATCTAGAAAGATTAGCATTTTGTTTGGGGAGGAACAGTCAGTTCTTTAGCTTTCTAAATCTAGTCATTGCCCATCTTGCCCTGGTAACTAGCTCACTAAATGTTAGAACTGGAAAATGACCTAGTGATCATCTTTACTGCCCCACCCCCACCAGCCACCCTCACCCACCCCACACAATTCTCGACAAGGAAACTGAGCCAAGAGATGTGGTATAACTTCCTTAAGGTCAACTAATCTCTTCCCAAGAGAAGAACAGTGTATTTTTGTATGGTACCAGAAGAGATCTGTGGGCCTTTACGTTTGTGGCACATCTCTTAGCTCCCAACCAAGTTTTGATAACTAGTCTTTCATTTATCTTCCTTTTTTAAAAGGTAGAGTTGGCACAAATGTTCATAAGCATAGTTAAGCTTTATGAGGAATGCTATACGCATCCAAGAACGAGGTTATCAAATTGCTTCAATTACTAAAGATGTGTAGTATGTGTATTTTCTTCTGCCCCATTTATAATGTTTTTGAACCCTCACTGCAGGCTAAATATATGCCAAGAGTTCTCCAACAGACAGATGTGTGTTCATGCTTGCCCCTTTAGCTTGAAGCTTATTAGTCTTACAAAACACCAATTTCTCAACTGACCCCATGATTACTGCTAAGCTCCAACTTGGAGAATGCGATCACTCCTGAGGTTTGTTTGCTGGAGGAATTTGAGTCGCTGCTGGATTCTGTGATTCTTGGATGACCATAATCAAACAGGCTCAGGGGTTCTTCAAAGAACATTATTTTCTGGCAAGAAAGCTAACAGCTTCAATTTGAAAAATATATTCTGGGGCCTAACATTTTGGTGTTTGGCTTAGCAGAATATAATATCAACTTTCTTTGCTGCGTAGGTGAAGGAAGCATGGATTGGAGATGAGAAGAAAGAGCTAAGAGCTGTGGTTGAAGCATTTTCAAGTGTTGATGGAGTATTTTCCCAGTGAAAGGCAAGAGCTGAGAAACTCACAGGTATCCCACTCTAAATTTATAATAATTGAAACAATGAAGAAAAAGTATTTTTTGTATTGATTTTCTCTTAATCAGAAATCAAACTGAAACTTATGACAAAGTAAAATTAACTCTTCTGTTAATTACTATGACTATCTTCCCCATATTTATTTTGGTAGCCTTGTCAGTGGTAGAAAACTATCTTTTTAAATTGCTTCTTGCCTATTATAAATTACAAATTCATACAATTTTGATAAATGATTTTATTCTCTCCTTTATACTTGCTTTGGGGCCTTTTGCAACAGATGATTTTTCAGAGAAATGCCTTGGTGACTTAAAATAAAGAAATGTGAAGAAAGGTCATATCAACAAGATTAACTATGTGGAGAGACATCAGGCAGGCCTTAGAAGTACCTATCAATCAAAGGGAGCCTCATCTTTCCTTTTGTTTTCACTCTAAGGGTGTTCCAAAACCCTGGAATGTTATAAGCAAAACTTAAGAGGCTATTGTGATTGGCTGAGGAGTTGTCAGCCCAGAATTACCTTAAATGTGACTTTTGGCTTTAGGCCTATGTTTTTCCCAGTGTTACGTCACAGTTGAGATGTACTCTTCAGATTGTCATGAACTCTGTCAGGACTAAAGGGGACATATTACTTGCTAATTTAAACACTTTATGTCTGTTCAGGCAGAATGTCTGAAAAGAGTTGGCTGCTGTGCTGTTCCAAAGCACACATTCTTTACTAAGATGCTAATCTTCCAAAATGACACAGATATGTAGCGCGGACTTTTGGACTCTGAGGGAGAGTGAGATGGAGAGGGAGATTGTGGGATGATTTGGGAGAACAGCATTGAAATATGTATACTATCATGTAAGAAACGAATTGCCAGTCTATGTTCAATGCAGGATGCAGGATGCTTGGGGCTGGTGTATGGGGATGATCCGGAGGGATGATGTGGGGTGGGAGGTGGGAGGGGGGTTCATGTTTGGGAGTTCGTGTACACCAGTGGCAGATTCATGTCAATGTATGCCAAAACCAATAGAGTGCTGTAAAGTAAAATAAAGTAAAATGGAAGCTCTAAAAAAAAAAAAAAAAAGACTTTCTTCTACCCAACTTGTGAAGCAGGTGAAGTAAAGATAAATGTTAAACTTTACTTTGATTTTACCATGATTGTCAGGATGCGGTGAAATTTGTTCATTCATCAAACAGGTATTAGGCAACTACTGTGCCCCAGGCATGAGAGCAGATATCAGAGGACCCGCATTTTGCCTTCTAGTGCTCAAGACTGGTATGGGAGACAGGTACATAATCAGATTATAGGACTTCTCTGGTGGCACAGTGGGTAAGAATCTGCCTGCCATTACAGGGTACATGGGTTCAGTCCTTGGTCTAGGAAGATGCCAAATGCTTCGAAGAAACTGAGCTCATGCACCACAACTACTAAACCCACGCTCTAAAGCCCAGGAGCTGCAACTATGGAAGCCCATGTACCCCAGAACCAGTGCCCTGCAACAGAAGAAGCCACTGCAATGAGAAGCCCTAGCATGGCAATGAACAGCAGCCCCCACTCGCTGCAACGAGAGAAAGCCCATGTGCGGCAATGATGACTTAGCTCAGCCAAATATGAATGAATGAATAACTGAAAAAAGATCACAGAATTCTGGCAGGGATTTTTGTTTGTTTGTTTGTTTTCTCTAGCTCTTATATTGCGTCCCTCTGATGCTTACTTGGTTTTGTGGGAAAAAGTAAGTTCTTTTGCTTTGGAAATCTATAGATTGGAGAGAATGCCAAAAAAGGTGAAGAATGAAGCTAGAGACAGGCACATTTTGTCACTGAAGGGGAAAGAAGGTGTTCTTCATCTAAATTTGGGACTCATAGACCTAGAGAACGAATTTATGGTTACCAGGGGAGGGCTGGGAAGGAGGGATAGATTGGGAGTTTGGGTTTGACATGTACACAGTTATATTTAAAATAGATAAACAACAAGGATCTCCTGTAGAAAAAATAAAAATGAATAAATTTGGAAGTGGTATAAGGAGGAGAAGAAAAGCCCTGCTGGAAAAGGTGACCCCAGGATAAATACAAATATGATTTATAATATAAACATGATTGATGTAAATATGATTTGTTTCCTATTAGAGAGGGACTAACTCTGCATCTTCCCCATGAAATCTCTATCCTTAGTGAGAAATGATCAGCAAAAGATTTTGGACCAACTGAAATATCTTTCAGAGTTGCCCATGTTATACTCTGGCAAGTCACTGGAGAAACTTCTGTGTGTTGTTCAGCCCATTCATGCTGGCAAGTCAACTAACTAACCCAGCCTGCTCAGCTGGGGGTGTGATGTGGTTTGTACTGTGTTTTGTGGTTAACTTTCATTTATGTTATTATTACTGATGTTATCTGTTATAGATGTTGTAGTGAAAATAATTTTTTTTGCTCTTTCTCTAGGCTCAAGGAAAAGGAGAGTTTTACAAACCAATAAACAAACTTAAAATTTCTCAACAAAGAAAATATAGACAGTCCTGTTCTTTGACAAACATGCTGGCATTTTCATTGGGAAGGTTTTTGTTTTCAAACAAATGACTTTCTTATTGTTCTCAAGTAGTTCTGTAGTACTTTAGAACAGAAAAGATTGAAAAGATAGGTAATTTTCTCAGTTAAATTGAGAATTTAAAATTTCCTTGGACTTTTTGCTGATTTTTCTTGCACATTTTGCACATTTTATACATTTTCCATTTAATACACTCACGAAGGCAGTTCTGGCTTATCTGTGAGTAACTAGATGCTACCTTGGCTCAGACATTCCTAAATCCATCTATTTTAAGAATTTTAAAGTACCTCTTATCATTTCAGAATTCAGATTCAAAGTCAGGGAAAGGAAGAGAGATATTTGTTCTTGGCTTCAGTCCCATTCTGAACAATATGAGGCTGATATGGTAGCTTGGAGAATGAATTTGGGATGTGTATAGATTTTATTTTAAAACGACTTACAGTTCCTTTCATGAACAAGCAAATGGTGGTTCTGCAACCATCTTCCCCAATTGAAAACACATCTATTGTGAAAGGAACACTCTCTTAGCTCTCAGTGCATATTTTTAAAATAAAAATAAAACTGTATTGTACTCGTTTGTGGGAAGATTAAGATTTTTTTGCTTAGAAAACCTCTTATAGAGAGAGAAAGTCAATAACAAGCATAAGATCATTTGTCTCATGAGTTTCTGGAAACTGAGGTACCTGAATAAGAAAGGTGCAGCATAGAAGTAACTCTTATTTCCAGTTCGTGACTAAAATGAGCTGAGCAAACAGGTTTCCAGGTTCTCTCAGCCCTGTGAAAAATCCAACCAGAATTCCTTAGACCGTCAATTTTGCTTTGTGTTTTGGAGTCTTACTATTCCTAAAAATGACTAAAATGACTCCACAATGAGATTATAAAGACCGCATAGGTTTCTTAGACGACCCTGGCCAATGCCTGTCTCTTCTACACAGGAAGATGCAACAGAAGATTCACTTGTTGCATCTCCTCAGTTCATTCCTAAAATCCTGATATGTTCAAAGTTAGTCTTTCCTGGGCAACACTGACCAGTATTTCTCTTGTCAAGTGTCTCTCAGTGGGTCCTGTGGCTGCGTCTTTTTGGGTCTCACTGAGTTTGTGGCCCACTCTTTCTGGCAAAACCACACAAGCTAACATCCTAATAGTTTCTTTCATTTCCTGGCTTTTCTGTTTTACTGTGACTCTTTCTCTATGAGCTCTTGCTTTCAATCAAGTTTCTCTTTAGTGAGACGTGAGAAAGGGTCCTTTCGTTTTCTTTGCTGTTTGTACTTCTCTCTGCCATCACCATGGGGCCCTTCCAAACGACCATTTTTAAAGGTCACTTGTTTTGTTCTATATGCAGTTGAGTCTGACAGTGGGTTAATGACACCCGAACAGGCCATTTTAAAATTACGTGCTGCATGTTCATAAACAACTCTTGAGTAAAAGGAGGAGAAAGTAAACAAGTTCCCTTCCAAGAAACCAACACTGAAGATATTAGTTAAAATGTTAAAGTATATTAGCCAATTATATAAAATCCTTTTATATTGCCTTGCTTCATTTCAAACATGGCATGGGCTATTTTGTCTGTGAACTCAAGTGGAACAAAAAGCTACAGAATGCAATTTGTGTCAGAAGCTGGACTACAGAAGGACAACTAATTCTAATTAGTACGAATTCCCCATAGGCCCGAGGGAGGCCAAGTGCAGGAACCAACTGCCTGATGCCGTTTCTATCTTGCAACAGGTGGGCCAAGGCCTTCTGAAGGTTGTCATGGCAATAGCTAATGATAGACCTTTAGCTGGACACCAGTAATTAATTGTGGGCATGTCCAGCCTTTGAATGTGATATCTTTTAATACATTTCTGAACGAAAAGAAGATTGGCTCCTCTAATTGGTTGAAATTAGGAGGCTTTGCCAAGAATTCCTGCGATGGAGTGCAAGTCTGATTTCAGCTTCTCAAACTCAGATTCTTTGCCTATCGCCACATGAAGGAGTAAAGAGAAAGGTATTTATTTCTGATAGCATTCATATTCAGTTGCATATGGGCTGGAGAGCAAGCTGCTGCTGTTGCTAAGTTGCATCAGTCGTGTCCGACTCTGTGCGACTCCATGGAGAGCAGCCCACCAGGCTCCCCTGTCCACTCAAGACATCCGTGCAATACACTGCTCTGTCCATGCTTGAGGCCTATAAGAGGTCTTCCTTCAAAATTCTGACAGGGGATCAGGAATGTCATCAAGTTTCCCAGTCTTGAATGTGTACAGCCTGCAAGGCAGCTTTTGCTTAGACAGCAGTGATCTGTGATGGTTTCCTGGGTGAGGGGTGGCCTTTGAACATGGGTTGGTTTGGGGATGTGGCCGAGACTTGGGCAGTGGTGGAGCCACCAGCAGGATGAGGTGACTGAACAAAGACAGCTGTACCACACGCTCCATAGACGTCCCCCGGGCACCACATCAGTCTTTGTAAGCTGCCCTACAAGCTGGTCAAGGCCTACCTTGCAGGAGATTTGAGAAATACGGCATGATCCAGTTTTGACAAAGTGTGTGAGAATAGGGTGAAAAAGAATGGATGTTCTCTTCCCTCTGGGTTTGGTTTGTGCTGTTGCCTATTGTGAAATGATAGAATAAGAACAACCATAACATGAATAATAGCTAACACATATGTGTGCCAGGCATCATGCTAAGTACTTGCCTTATTTGAGCCTTCTGGAAACATTAGGAAATGGGAATTGCTATGATTTCAGTTTTAGGGGTCAGGAAACTGAGCTGTACAGAGGTGGACTTGCTCACTATTTCTCAGACAGTAAGAGGCAGAGTCAGGATTTGAATCCAAGTCTGTCCCCAAGGCTTGAGCTGTTCACAAAAGAGAAAGCCATTGAAGTAGTGAGTTAAGCTGTGTTTATTTGTAGCAAAAACGAGTCAGCCTCCCTTTTAAATGATTCAGTCCAAAAGACATTATATAATCTCTGAACTCTGAGTTATGAACCCTGAACCTGAATTCCTGAATTCTGACCCCGTTTATTGAAATGATTTTTCAAGGGACCTTTCATTAAATGCTTATTTTTTAATTACACATCCATTTGTCCTTCTTCCCTATCTGTTGAACATAATGGGAAATGCAACTGTTCTTTCTCTTGTTCTAATGGTAAAAAAAGTAAACAAATAAGGAAGGCGCTCTCCCCCACCTCGCTGTATTAGCCAAAACACACATTTGGAAATTTCCAGCCACTTCTCTTCTATGTCTGATGTTTTTTAAAAAATAATGTTTTAGTGAAACAAACTCGACTCAATCCATTTTAAGAAGTGGATGTTTTAAAATATGAGGTTCTAAGCAAAATGATACTGAATTATATATTTATGAGGATAAACTTGCTTTCATGTATAGTAGTGCTTTTCCTGTGTAAACAATTTCTTTTTGGTTTCCTTGGATGAGAAAAATACACAATTCTTTTTTTTTTTTTTTCCTTAGTGAGATTTTAGTTCTTTAGGTGAACACTTGAATTTGAAATATCTATTTTTGTTATCCTCCAAGTGTCAGTGAATAAGTATGAGAAGTACATGAGGAAAAAGAAAATGAAGGCATCTCTAGGATTTCAGTTCATGAAAAAGTCTTAGCCTTGTTCTTTGACCACCTTGTCATGATATGTTTTGTGGGCAACAGACTCCCACACTGTGTTATCACACATCTCCAAAGTTGATACATGTATGTGCTTTGTGGTCTCACCTTTACCTGTGTTCATGCATGCTCAGCTGCTAAGTTGTGTCTGATTCTTTGCCACCGCATGAACTGCAGTCCACCAGGCTCTTCTGTCCATGGGATTTTCCAGGAAAAATACTGGAGTGAGTTGCCACTTCTTCCTCCAGGAGATCTTCCTGACCCAGGGATTGGACCTGGTCTCCCGTATCTCTTGCACTGGCAGATGGATACTTTACCACTGAGCAACCTGGAAAGCCCCTTGCCCCCAGTGACACATGTTCAAAGCAGAATGGTTTTTTAATTCACTGTAACAGAATATTTCTGAGCTATAGGCCTCCAAAGGGGAAAGATTTTAGTCTCATTGTTTTAATACTATTCCTTTTATCAGGCCCTACTGCTCAGTAAATAAAGCAGCCATTGGAATCTCCATGGATTTACTTTTACCAAACAATTGGAATGAAAATGCTCCAGAGGGTGATGCCCCCACCCCCATCCTGTTACTGGAATCATTTTATTAATAAAATGCTTTTAACATGACCTCCCAAGATTTTGACTCTTATTTCTTGGGTGACACTAGAGGCTAAAATGAGGTTCCTTTTAATAATGCATTTGCATAAGTTGATCTGAAAGATTCCCATGCGATTACATGACTCCAGGGTTGGCCTGTCATCTCAGAAAAGCCTGAGGTACTCGTCCCAAAGAGATCAAAACTCAAGAATTAACTAGTCTTCAGAAAACGAGAACATCTCTAGGAGCTGTAAAACAAATGATTATCATTTCTTTTTGGCGTTGGACTATGCCAAGCTAGAGAAAAACAGAGCTTTCAAACGTTGACAATCTGGTATATTGAAGTATGACCATTATTTTTTATTTTCCACATTTTTGGTCCAAAGACAGTTCTGAGTAATTGATTCCCATAATGAGCTATGGTTCGTTAGTCAATTTAATTTATAATTGAATTGGATGGATGTAACTCTGTGTAAAATTGTCTCTGAAGAATCTGTTTTGTTCGTCTGTTCAACTTCTGACAGGGATGGAAGAAAATCTAAATTATTCCCTCCTGCATGGGGGAAAAATTCAGTCTCAGCTTCCCTGGTGAAATTAAGAGAAAAAATATTTTTAATAGTTGCCATGCAAAAATATTATGGCTTTACTAAAATTTATACAAGCATGTCAATTAACACATTCATGGCAAGGTTGGTGGATTCAGGCATCTGAGTAAATGCCTGAGGCAAAGACCTTTCTGAGTGCTCAGAAGGATTTCTCATTATTAGAATGAACACTAGGTCTCTCTGCATTTATTTTTATCAGTTATTGACAAAAGATGGTCTTATTGCCACATAAATATACCCAGAAAACAATAGCTCTAATTTTCCAGGTGTTTTGCAATCATCACACCTTGTATTTTCTATACATTTCTAATAATGGTATAATTTGCGGAACAATTATTAAAATAACTATGTAGAGTTTTTTTATTCCCTTAAGTTTTGAAAGATTGTCAGGAAAATGTTGAACTTTAATTGTTAACAACAGGCTTTCATTTTTGCTCAGAGATTTTTCTCCGGTTCCCCAAGCCCTTCACATTTAAAACTTTTACAACCATCTTAGCACACACTCAAAACAAAGCCATAATTATGTAAAAAGAAATGTTTTACAGTTAATGCCATCTAAGACACTCACCAAGTGCCAAAATGCATAGGATTTTGGTAAAAGGCAATCTGTTCTTTGAGGATAATGCATGCAAACTACTCTTGTGCAAAACCTGAGGCAGGAATAGTACCCCGCCTTAGATCACACCTATGGAGCTGACTTTGATACTATGCCCAGAAGTGGGTTACAGGCTGTGATTTGAATGAAGTTTAATCATTTTTAGAAGTGAAGGGCCTTTAGGGTACTCTTGTTCCCTTAGACTTATTATATCTAAGAGAGACGAAGGCATAGGCTTTATGCTTCCTTGTTAACAATAGTAATACAGTAATGATCTCTAATGATGGACTGTTGTGTGAAATCAACTGACTGCGAAGAAAAGCTAGATGAAAACAGCTGTCATTTAACATCGTCAAACTGTGTTCTTATGTGGACAAAGAGATCATGAATTCACATCCTATAATCTGATGGAGAAGGCATTATATCACAGTATGTCCACTGCCATTTGTACGGGCTTTAATCTAATCCCTTGCAAATGTTAAAAATATATATTTCAGTTAGTTACAATGATATGTATAAATAGGGTTGAATTAAGGTGGGTCAGGATATGAAGGTCAAATGTTACAGCTCCCAAGAGACAGATCTTTGGATGTTTCTCTTCATGCACACACACCTGAATGCTTTTTTCTCTGACCTTCGAAGGGTTTCAGCCAGTTTTTATTTTTAAACTTCTGACACAGACGAAAAGGATATTTCTTTTGGAAAAATGCTGCCCAAACAAGCCAGGCTTGACTTCAGTTCTCTGATTCTAAACAAAGCAGAAATTACTTTAATCAGGTGAATAAAATCACCAGAGATCACTTAAATTCATAATTGTTACATTCCTCCTGTAGAATTTTTCAGTAGGATTCATCTTTTCTGGAAGTCAGCTATGTAAAATGGATTGAAAGGTGAATCTAACAAAATATTCAAATCCACATCAATCATTCATACAAAATGCACCATTCAATGAGGGCCGACTCTGGAGCCCAGATAAGCAGTGTCACAGTAAGTTATGTTCTATGGGAGCCAAATCAGTTGTGATCAATCACCTAGTAACCCGCATAAGTTACATTTTTACTTTAGTCCTTAAACTCTTTTGAGTGTACTTTGAAAAGTATTGTTTTTGTCTAAAGTAGTAGATCAATACTGGGATCAATAAGTGTTCATTTCCAACTAACAAGGACAATGGGAAGTGAATTCCTTTAAATAGTTTCATAGCAAGAAATGTTGGGTTGAATAGTAGATCATTAATATGTCAAATTTTAAGCAGGGATCTTAAAAACCTTCACTAGGATAACGCTCAATGAGCACTCCCTTTAAGACAACTGTACTATTTCTGGAATTTCCAGGAAATTCATCAAAACCTTGTGTATTGATAGCTTCTATAGTTTTAATCCAAAATCAATAAAATGTAAGTCATTATTTGTTGATAGTTTTGACTTTCGTGAAATTTTATAACACATTTTGTGTGATGAGGTGAACACCTTTGCAATGGCACTAGTGAATATTAGAGGAGAGAATAAGGAGGGCTCTGTTCTCGGGTCCACACTTCTAGATGTGGGATCATGGAAGGAGGCCTGTTTGCTGGTCCTGAGATCAGGAGAAAGAAGGAAGACTGGGACACTACTCAGCTCAACCTTTTCTAAATATTCACTAGTTTTCACAGTATATCTTTTAACCAGTTCCTTGAGGGAGGGACTATGGCTTATATTTTATTGTCTTCAGGAGTTGCTAGTATCTCTTTTGCACTGACAAAGATATTAAAGGAATATCCAGTGGAGATATTTTTCCAGTAGCTTGTAGTTTTGACTTGAAGGCCTCAGCTTGCCATTGATTAAGTGGCTTTATTTCTACGACAGCAGAGGGTTGGCTCAGATGAGAAGTGGGCAGGCATTGCAAGATTGGCTGGATTATAAAGTGGCCTCTTGGATGGACCATAAAGTGGCCCTTAAAGTAGCAGGCTTCGGGCTTTGAGAGAACAGAGGAAGATAAGATGGGATGTGGAATGGGCAAGAAAGAAGGGACTTGCTCCTTCCTGGACAAGTGTTTCCAAATTCTTTCAAGAACACCCCCTAATTAAAAAAAATCCCTTGCATACACATCTATACATGTTTGTTTATAAATTATATACACGTGCCACTATCATCAATTAATACCTCAAACACAAAGTCCAAGGCTAAGTTTATCATTTACAACAAGGAATGTAGCTGCCTTAAAACATTTTTTTGTTTATTATTGGTTGACTTATTACCATATAAAATTATGTTGCCCTTCTTTTAGTTAGTAATATGGTGTTGAAGAGCTCAAGCTTGTGCTTACATTACTGTTTTCATCTTTGATCCGTAGTCTTTTAATCTGCATTAATTTCAAGCTGTAGTTTGCAGCAATTTAAAAACATAAGGTGTCCACTTTGTGAGGTTAGTGTAACTAAAGTCAGATAACAGACTCCACGAATCCGTTTTATCAGTACGTTTAACCTTCAGTAATGGCGTGTTGCATGTGCTTTCATTCCCTCTCCTCAGAATCTTGTGGTTGCCACACCACTCAAAGCTGCCTGATACACATACAGACTGGGATGGGCATGAAAGTTGATTCAAATAGAAAATATTTCTAAAACTTAGTTCTATATAAATATAGATGAACACCACAATATTTTACGCTGCATAACAGTGTCATTTTACATAAGCCATTTTACAAAACAACGTGCTAGACTACAGGGAAACACCCCACTAATTTCTGAGTGTGAACAGATTTCATGTATTATGACTATTGGAGACGCTGAATTCTGTACTCCTATTTGGGAGAAGGTAGGCTTACATTGGAGAAGGCAATGGCACCCCACTCCAGCACTCTTGCCTGGAAAATCCCATGGACAGAGGAGGCTGGTGGGCTGCAGTCCGTGGGGTCGCGAAGAGTCGACCACAACTGAGTGACTTCACTTTCACTTTTCACTTTCATGTATTGGAGAAGGAAATGGCAACCCACTCCAGTGTTCTTGTCTGGAGAATCCCAGGGATGGGGAAGCCTCATGGGCTGCCGTCTATGGGGTCACACAGAGTCGGATATGACTGAAGCGACTTAGCAGCAGCAGCAGCAGCAGCAGCAGCAGGCTTACATTATGAGGCTTCCCTGGTGGCTCAGATGGTAAAGAATCTGCCTGCAATGCAGGAGACCTGGGTTTGATCCTTATGTCAGGAAGATCCCCTGAAGAAGAGAATGGCTACCCACTCTGATACTCTTGCCTGGAGAATCCCATGGAGAGAGGAACCTGGAGGGCTACAGTCCATAGGGTTGCAAAGAGTCAGACAGGACTAAAGCAACTTAGCATATATACACAAGCTTGCATTGTAAACAAAGAGAGTCACTTCTGCTTCCTCTCCCTTAAAGAAATACACAAGAATGAGAATTTATTTACCTTCATTAATTCTATAAATATTTAATGGAAACAGTCTGTAAGTCTGGCATTCAGTCTCTCTGTCTGTATGGAATTTATGTTCTAATAGAGAAAATGGAAGCAGGAAATGATAAGACATCCAAATAAGCTCACAAAATGGAGAAGAAAATGGCAACCTACTCCACTATTACTGCCTGGAAAATCTTATGGACAGAGGAGCTGGGCGGGCTACCGTCCAGGGGGTTGTGGAGAGTTGGACACAACTGAGCACACACACAGGTGCATTAATGACAGTGAACACAGGTGCGCTCTCCACCTGGAGAGACGCTTCACCAGGTTGTGTAAGCTCAGGAAAGCTCCCCAGAGGAAGTGACTTGGGAGCTGAGGGCTTCACACTAAGTAGCACTGGGGGAAGATGGGCTATGTAAGATTATCTTAGAAACGGTCAGAGAAATCCAACTAAAGTATCATTTTTAAGGAAACTAGTGGTTAAGGGGATAAAAGACTAGATGTTGTAAAAACCTAGCTGTGTTTTAGGCATTTCATCACACAAGAAAACAGGTGGCTTATTCCCATTTTTGGATACACTAATACCTGCTGTGCTGAAATTAAACCTCACGTGAAACAGGTATTTAGAATGCCCATCAGAAAAAAGATTAAAAACAGTAAATCTCAAGCTCATGAGGTCCAGACTAAATCTGGCAAGCAGCCTATTCTGCAAATGACTTTCTACTGTTGAAGACAGCAAACTTCAGCCTGGTCAGGCAAAGACCATGCACAAATACCGCAAGAGAATCTTTTCTTTTTCTTTCTTGCATGAAGGGTAGTGATGCCTCAATTCTTTACTCAGAGAAAACAAGATTTATTCCCAAAGGAAAGAATTTAATTCCCTGAGACAAGAGTGGGAAAAACCTATGAAAGGAAATATGAGCCCCTCTTCAAATGATGTAGGGGAAAGTCAGAAGGAACTAGTCTGTATGTGGAATGGATCATCTCCATCTGTCAGAGTGTGACATTGTATGATTTTACCACCTTCACTGCAATGAGAGACGATTCTCCCCCAAACAAACAGCAAAACAAATACTAGTTTGTGATTCTGCTTAACAAGTCAGAAAGTGCGCAAGAAAGGCAAATGTAATTTAAAGTTGGCATAAGGAAGCTAAGGGCATATAATTTGGAACAGATGTTTTTTGTGTGTGTACACATGGTCAAGTTATAGTTTACCTTTGACTTTTATGTGTGCTTTCCCTTTTGGGTGCATTTCATCCAATACTGCTCCAGATTTATATGTGCAATATAACCTAGAGAATGATGTACAGTATTCAATACTTTTTTGTTGGTACTATCCATTTATAATAATAAACAGTTAAAAAGATAAAATGTAATGATAATAGTAAACAAAAATTCAGTGCTTTTCTAGTTTCTCATCTCTAACTTTATCATTTCCTCTAATGTGTATCTGTTGACTATTTTAAACCCTTTTCCTTCTTACCTTCACTTCCATTTTGTCCACTTTGTCACCATATTCCTCTAGATCCCTAAATCCTTAAACATTCCTTCTTGCTTTCATATTTAAAATAAGCTTTAAAATAGGGTCTTCCCTGGCAGTCCAGTGGTTAAGAACCTGCACTTCCATTGCAGAATCAATGGGTTCAATCCCTGGTGGGAGAACTAAGATCCTGTGTGCCTTGTGGCTCGGCCAAAACATAAAATAATAAATTTTAAATGATTACTTTCTCATATCAAAATGCTCCATTTTCATCTTTTCTTAGCTATTACCTTTAGTTTTTTCTCTACATTTACATTGCCTTCAAAGCACCACCTTTCGTCTCTCTTCCTGTTCCTCACGTTCTTCCCTTTCTCTCAGCTTCTACTACCTCAAGTCACATCGCTTCTTTTCTCTTCCATTATGCCTCTTCCTTTTCTCTTCTTTCATCAGCTGCTTTTTCCTTTCCTCCTAGCTCTTTTTCCTTTTGTTTTGCCTCCTTTCTATCAGCATATCTCTATTCCCCCTTTCTCTTCACCCCCCCCCCCCCCTTATAATATACCCTACTGTAGAGATAACATGGAAATACTACAAGTATAACATGATTTTTCTCCGAAGCAGTAAGAACACAAGAAAAGTATAATGAGATAATTTTAGGGAAATAATATATCAGACACAAGTATGTCCTGCAATATTAGAACACGGNCTCTTCACCCCCACCCCCGCCTTATAATATACCCTACTGTACAGAGTAACATGGAAATACTACAAGTATAACGTGATTTTTCTCCGAAGCAGTAAGAACACAAGAAAAGTATAATGAGATAATTTTAGGGAAATAATATATCAGACACAAGTATGTCCTGCAATATTAGAACACGGCTTAGAAATGGATTGATCAGACCTTTCTATTATTACATGGATACAGAACCATGACACTATAATTCTTCCAGGAGCACTTTGTTTGTAAAAAATGTCATTTTATCCCAAATTCCAAATATTGAATAGTGCTATTAGAATCTGCCAACCATTGTAAATTCAACAAATGTAGTTATACTCAGAATGTTGGGCTCTAGGATTTTGTAGGTTTTCTGCTTGAGCTGCTGATGATCTTCAGGCTTAAGATATCATAGGCACATTTTGAAGTCAACTATTTGTTAGAATTGTGAAGTAACTGAGATCCAAAGAGTGGACACTGGGAATACTTGATATCAGCCCTAGGGTTTGAAATCAGGCCCCACTCAAAATATTTGCAGAGGAAATGAGCCAATGCACTCTTTATTTGGGGTATAGAGATGGGGACAATCAAGAAGCTACTTAGTCATTAAGTCATGTCTAATTCTTATGACTGTAGACTGTAGCCCACCAGGCTTCTCTATTCATGGGACTTCCCAGGCAAGAATACTGGAGTGGGTTGTCACTTCCTTCTCTAGGGAATCTTCCCAGTCCAGCTTGTGCTTCTTCCAGCCCAGCGTTTCTCATGATGTACTCTGCCCTGCTTAGGGTGACAATATACAGCCTTGACATACTCCTTTTCCTAAGAAACAAGCAAAAAAGATTTTTTAAAACATATCCTTCAGATGAAGAGCTCAATTTTCTTTTACTCAAATATGATTCCAGAAATTTCCTCCATAGTCGCTGAAAATAGTCACAAATGCCCTCTTTTCTATCTCTCCCATGTTTGTTTAATACTGTTTTGGTGAACAAGTGAAATATTGCTAAGTTATAAAGAATATTGATAGAGATTGATAACAGCTGATTTATAAGTTTATAAAACTCTGCTTATATCTACTTGTTATACATATTTCCTTAAATCTATATGAAAGACTGCTGACATTGTGAACATTTATTATAAGATTTTCCTTACATATAAAACCTTTTACCTTCCTTAGATTCACAAATGTTCCTACACTTTTTTTTTTTTTTTGAGAAATAATCTGTTTCTATTCAAAGACTAGACTAGCACACATTAAGCCTACCTATCCAACACTAAATTTTTAGAAACAAGAAAAAAAAAGTTAATGCATTGATAACAAGAAAGGAAAACTAGTATCTCATAAACTATTCATAATCTTTCAGACATAGACAGTAGACAAAATGAATTCAAAGAAGGAATCCATAGCCTAAAATGTGTGGCATAGTATGCTTCTATTAATAAGAGCTCACAATCTTCTGTCTGGAAAGAAACAGACAGAAAAGACAGGAAGCACTGCACCACATTTCCTCCTGCCTTTTCAGTTTTTTTCCCTTGCAGTGGCAGCCAAAGAAAGGTGTTATTGGTTTGATTACCCCCACAGAGACAACTAGGAAAAATTTTCCCTGTACACTGCTAACTTGTGTCAGACAATAGCTATGGAGACAGACACCTACAGGCAAAAGCACAGGATTTAGGAATTGAGTTAGAGTGACAGGGCAATGCAAAAAGCAACTGGCTATACACTGGAAGAAATAGGGGGCTCACAACCAAATTTTCTTCTCAAGTATTATGCCTTCCACCCCTTACACTCTTCTGCCACTCTCATAGAAAATAGATCAAACAAAAGCAGCAGCATCTGCTGCCAGGTCTTTAACCATAAGCAGGCTGTGCAAAGGATGCTATAGGCAATCTAGTAGAAAGTTCAGCTAGGAAAATAAGTACATTTCATAGCCAACACTAAGAAACAACTCAACCAACACAAGAACTAACACTTAAGGAATCAAAATTAATAGAACAAGCAGAAAAGATGATTTCCACTAACTATACACTTAGAGGCATTAATGACATTGGATAATATTCTAGCTATAGAAGAAAAAGCCAGATCAGGATTTGGAAAAATCAGCATATACAATCAATTTTATGGTAAATATAAATGACCTATTTTAAGTTTATTAAAATATGAAAAAAGTAAAAAATATAGGACATGCAAGTGAAATATCAATACATAGTTTACATATTATAAATATATGTGATGTGCTCAGATGCTCAGTCATGTCTGACTCTTTGCAACCCCATGAACTGTAGCCCACCCTGTTCCTCTGTCCATGGGACTGTCTAGGCAAGAATGCTAGAGTAGGTTGCCATTTCCTCTTCCATGGGATCTTTCTGACCCTGGGATCGAACTTGCATCTCCTCCACCTTTTGCATTGGCCAGAATATTCATCACGACTGAGCCACCTGGAAAACCCCATAATCTATTACCAATTCCAGTTTCACATCTTTCCTCTCACAAAACAATTTCATTATTTTCTTTTTTCAGTTTTCAATATCTCCTCCCTCTTTTCTTTCAATCAATGATTGTATTTAAGTGTCATGCTTCTCTGAGAAACATTCTGATTTTGTTCGTTCATGTGTTTGTTTGTTTTGTTTTGTTTAGCCCTCAGCTTCAAGTTTCTTTTTACCTTAAACAGCTAGCACCTGGAGATTTTTGTCAGAGGACTAACTTAGACTAATCAATTCTGTTTTGTAAAAACAAAGAAATTCCAAGAACTTGGAATTTACTACACTGGGGAATATTTAAACAATGAGTGATGAATATATGTATATGAAAGTCCAGCTCATTTGCCTTTCATCAGAACAACTTTTTATAATTTACACTCCAAAATTCCCCTTTAAGATCAAACTAAAGATTTACTCTTCCAGTAAACGTCTTCTTTCTTGACTTCGCTTTATTGTCCTGCCTGCCAGTCCATCCAATCTCTTTTTTGAAATTTATTTATTTTTAATTGAAAGATAATTGCTTTATAGTATTACTTTGGTTTATATCAAGCATTAATATGAAACAGCCATAGATTTACCCATGTCCCCACCCACTTGAACATCCCTGCCACCTCCCTCCTCATCCTACATTTCTAAGCTATTCCCTAGGCCCAGTCTAATTTCCCTGAGTCATACAGCAAATTCACATTGACTGTCTATTTTGCATATAGTAATGCATGCACATTTCCATGTTACTGTCTCCATACCTACTCCCCACACCTTCTCCACCACCCAGCTGTGGCCGTGAGTTTGTTCTCTATGTCAGTGTCTCCACTGTTGTTCTCCAAATCAGTTCACTGGTACCATCTTCATAAATTCCATATATATGTCTTAGTATATAATACTTTTTCTCTTTTTGACTTACTTCATTCTGTATAATAATCTCTAGGTTCATCCTCCTCATTAGGACTAATCTGAATGCATTCCTTTTTACAGTTCAGTTCAGTTCCTCAGTTGTGTCCAACTCTTTATGACCCCCTGGACTGCAGAATGCCAGGCTTCCCTGTCCATCACCAGCTCTCGGAGATCACTCAAATTCATGCCCATCAAGTCAGTGATGCCATCCAACCATCCTATCCTCTGTTGTCCCCTTCTCCTCTGCCTTTAATCTTTTCCAGCAATAGGGTCTTTTCAAATGTGTCAGTTCTTCACATCAGGTTGCCAAAATATCAGAGCTTCAGCTTCAGCATCAGTCCTTCCAATGAATATCCAGGACTGATTTCCTTTAGGATTGACTGGTTGGATCTCCTTGCAGTCCAAGGGACTCTCAAGAGTTTCCTCCAACAACACAGATCAAAAGCATCAATTCTTCGGCGCTCAGCTTTCTTGATAGCCCAAATCTCACATCCATACGTGATTACTGGATAAACCATAGCTTTGACTAGATGGACCTTTGTTGGAAAAGTAATGTCTCTACTTTTTAATATGCTGTCTAGGTTGATCATAGCTTTTCTTCCAAGGAGCAAGTGTCCTTTAATTTCCTCTTGATGGATGAATAATATTCCCTTGTATTTTTATCTCAGCTTCTTAATCCATTCTTCTGCCAATGGACATCTAGAGCACTTCCAAGTCCTAGTTATTGTAAATAGAGCTTAATGAATATTGGGTTGCATGTGCCTTTTGCATTTTGGTTTCCTCAGGATATATGCCTAGTTGTGGGACTGCTAGGTCAAAGAGTTTTTATTCCTAGTTTTGTAAGGAGTTCTCCATTCTGTTCTCCATAATGTCTGTATCAATTTGCATTCCCACCAACAGTGCAAGAGAGTTCCCTTTTCTCTATAGCTTCTCTAACATTTATTATTTATAGATTTTTTGATGATAGCCATTCTGACTGGTGTGAGGTGATATCTCATTGTAGTTTTGATTTGCATTTCTCTAATAGTCAGTGATGTTGAGCATCTTTTCATGTGTTTATTAGCCAACTATATGTCTTCTTTGGAGAAATGTCTGTTTAGATGTTGTGCCCATTTTTTTAATTGGGTTAATTATTTTTCTGATATTAACTTGTATGAGCTGCTCATATATTTTTGAAATGAATCATTTGTCAGTTTCATTTGCTATTATATTTTCCCACTCTGAGGGTTGTCTCTTCACCTGGTTTATAGTTTCCTTTGCTGTGCAATAGCTTTTAGGTTTAATTAGATCTCACTCATTTATTTTTGTTTTTATTTCCATTGCTATAGGAGGTGGTCATCGAAGATCTTGCTGTGATTTGTCATAGTATATTCTGCCTATACTTTTCTCTAAGAATTTTATAGTTTCTGGTCTTACTTTTAGGTCTTTAATTCATTTTGAGTTTATCTTTGTATATGGTATTAAGAAGTGTTCTATTTTCATTCTTATACACATAGGTGTCCAATTTTACTAGCACCACTTATTGTAGAGGCTATATTTGCCCTATTGTATATTCTTGCCTCCTTCATCAAAAACAAGGTATCCATAGGTACATGGGTTTATCTCTGGGCTTTCTGTCTTGTTCCATTGGTCCATACTTCTATTTGTGTGCCATGCTCTCTTGATGACTATAGCTTTGTATTATACTCTGAAGTCAGGAAGGTTGTTTCCTCCATGTCTATTTTTCTTTCTCAAGATTGCTTTGGCTACTAGGGTCTTTTGTGTTTCCATATGAATAGTGAGATATTTGATCTAGTTCTGTAAAAAAATGTCATTGGCAATTTGACAGAGATTACATTGAATCTGTAGATTACATATGGTAGTATAGACATTTTCCCAATACTGATTCTTCCAATCTAGGAACATGAAATGCCTCTCTATCTGTTTAAATTTATTTGAGTTCTTTCATCAGTGTCATATACTTTTCTGTATATAACTCTTTTGTCTCCTTAGTTGAGTTTATCCCTAGGCACTGTATTATTTTTGTTGCAAATGTAAATGGGATTGATTCCTTAATTTCTCTTTCTAACATTTCATTGTTACTTTATAGGAATGCAAGTGATTTTTGTGTATTGATTTTATATCCTGCCACGTTGCTAAATTCACTGATCAGCTTTGGTAGTTTTCTGAGAGTACCTTTAGGGTTTTCTCTGTGTAGTATTAGGCTTCCCTGGTAGCTCAGCTGGTAAATAATCTGCCTGCAATGCATGAGACCTTGGTTCAATTCCTGGGTTTGGGAAGATACCCTGGAGAAAGGATAGACTACCCATTCGAGTATTCTTGGACATCTCTGGTGGCTCAAAAGGTAAAGGGTCTTCCTGCAATGTGGAAGACCTGGGTTTGATCCCTGGTTTTGGAAAATGCCCTGGAGGAGAGCATGGCAACCCACTCTAGCATTCTTTCATCTCTCCATGGACAGAGGAGTCTAGCAGGTTATAGCCCATGGGGTGGCACCAGAGTCAGACACAACAGAGTGACTAAGCATATGTATAGTATCATGTGGTTTGCTAAAAATGAGAGTTTTACTTCTTTTCCAATCTGGATTACTTTTATATGTTTTAATGCTGTGATTGCCATGACTAACACTTTCAAAGCTATGTTCAATAATAGTGGTGAGAGTGAGCACCCTTGTTTTGTTCCTTATCTTAAAGAAAGTGCTTTTAGTTTTCACCACTGAGAATAATGTTTGCTGTGGATTTATCATACGTGGCCTTTATTATGTTGAAATAGGTTTCTTCTATTTTTTGAAATTTTTATCATAAATAGGTGTTGAATTTTGTCGAAAGCTTTTTCTGCATCTATTGAAATTATCATATGGTTTTTATCTTGTTATTTGTTAATATGATGTATCACATTGATTCATATGGATATATTGAAAATCCTCGCATCCCTGGGATAAATCCGACTTGATAAACTTCACTTGATCATGGTGTGTGATTTCTTTAATGTGCTGTTGAATTCAGATGCTAGAATTTTGTTGAGGATTTTTGTATCTATGTTTATCAGTGATATTGGTCTTTAAAATTTTTGTTCTTGTTGCCTTTGTCTGGTTTTGATATCGTGGTGATGTTGGTCTCATAGAATGATTTTGGAAGTGTTCTTCCCTCTGCAATTTTGTGGATGCATTTTAGAAAGAGAGTGATTAGTTCTTCTCCAATTATTTGAGAGAACCCATCTGGCCCTGGGCTTTTGTTTTTGGGGGCATTTTTGATCACAGTTTCAATTTTAGTGCTTATAATTGGGTTGTTTATAATTTCTATTTATTCTTGGTTCAGTTTTGGAAAATTGAATATTTTAAATAATCTGTCTATTTCTTCCAGGTTGTCCTTTTATTGGCATATAGTTGTGTGTAGTATTTTTTTATTACTCTTTGAATTTTTTGTTGTCTGTTGTAACCTCTTCTTTTCCATTTCTGAGTTTGTTGTTTTGATTCTTCTCCCTTTTTTTCTTGATGAGTCCTGCTAACGGTTTATGAATTTTGTCTGTCTTCTCAAAGAGCCAGCTTTTAGTTTTATTTAGTCAGAGAGGGAACACCACAAGGTAAATAACATCTCTGCCAGAGCCTAGCTGAGCAAGATTGGAGCTTCTTTGGATCATTCCCACCTGCACAAACAGCTGGTACACAATAAACACTCAATAAATATTTGCTGAATTGAATAGGAAAGTTAGGAACAGGTCGTGGTGATGGGACAGAAAAGCTAACTTACACCCAGCCCCAGAAATCCCGAGACTGATCACCAGTTGAATTATATCTGAACAACTCATTAAAAACCAGAGGAAATGCAGAAGAGCATTTCTTCCCTACCCCATTACTCTGTGGGAAATACAAATGAAATAGATCATTTACATAACGGCATAATGTGCCTAGATATAACAGTATTTGCATAACTGCATAATACTACCAATCAGGGAAAAAGCCTTAAATATTTCTGGGATATGAACATACAGAATTATATAAGGTATGCATATCAACCAATAATCAGACCCTTCTCTTTTTTGTAATTTGTAATAGAGGGAAACTAGTCTACAGAAATGAGTGAACCTCCCTAGCACCATAATATGAACAAGGAGTGTTTGTAAGAAAGACTGTCTGATCTGGGTTCGATTTTCCCAGTCTACCATTCTTTCGCTTCATCATGAGCCGTTGACAGGGACCTATACTCGTTGGAATACAAGAGAAATCCTTTTAAAGACAATTTTAGGGTGAGTAATGAAGAAGTAAGGACATGACTGTTAGGTATCAAATGCCTTACCTTTTTTGTTAACGAAGATAGCCGTTTAAGGAACTAGCAGGACAAGGGAAGAAAAAAAAAGGCTGCATGGTGTAGTGAGATTTAATAATCTTCTTTTCCATAACCAGAGGAGCTATAACAGGTTATATATTTATCTTAGTGCAAAAGTTCTTTAGTGTGTGCAACTCCACTGTTCATTATATTTTTTTAATGTATCTCAGACTAATTTCAGATTCTGATTTCCCAGTATAAACTAGAGTAACAAATATATAATTATTCTCATAAATAACTCAGCACCTTATATTTCAAACAAGTTTCCCCACAAGGCACAAGTGCCCTATATTAAATTCTTTTAAGTGTAAGTTGATTAAGGTAAAATTAGTTGTTATTACCTTATGGACATTTTAGTTTTAGCAGCAATTCAAAGCCAGGTCTATCACGAGTAGATTTGTTGCCGCCCACAGGTATAATCATCAGGAAAATTAATAATCATGTTCAGTATGACTATAAATCATTGTGGTTTAGGCAATTAATTTCTGTAGAAAAATGAAAAATCTATAAGTATTATTACTGTGCAAACTACATGTTGTGAAAACCCAAATCCAACACAGTCAAATTGCAAATGCAGGGTTTCTAATTCCAGAGTGTGATAATGTGGGGTCATCAGAGGCAGGGAAGCTGACGACTCTGAATAAATAATGTGGTAATTTTTAGCGGTTTATAGTCGACTGTAGCTTTTAGTACATACAGTATTCAGAATCTCTAAACCAGATGCAGTGGAAAGAGTTGTTAATTTCTAGTAAAGGTAGAGGAAATGACTAGAAGATAAGGGACACAGCAATATTTGAATGAGTCCACCTCGTGGCTGGGCAAATACCCTGAGAGTCATAGTGTAAGGCACACTGTTGCAGAATTGTTTCCTCTTATTCTGGTCTGTTCAGAGTGTGGAGTCGGACTGGGTCTCCAACTGAAACAGAGACCTTTAATTAAAAAAAATATATTGTAACATCTACTCGTTGGTGAATACTTCTGGTGTACCAGACATCCCCTTGGCACTTACTTTCTCACTTAATGCTCACAGCCACTTTATGAAGTGTTTGTGATTGTCCACATTAATAGACATGGAAAGAAGCTCAGGGGCTTCCCTGGTGGCTCAGAGAGTAAGGAATCCACCTGTGGTGCAAGAGACCCTTCTTCGATCCCTGGGTCAGGAAGATGCCCTGGAGGAGGGCATGAAAACCCACTCTAGTATTCTTGCCTAGAGAATCCCATTGACAGAGGAGCCTGGCGAGCTGAAGTCCAAAGGGTGGCAAGGAGTCAGATAGGACTGAGCGCCTGAGAAGACACGCAGAGACGCTCCAGTGGGTATGTAGTTTGTTCAGGGCCAAAAGGCTGGCGGATGGCAGGGCCACGCATGGCTCCCATCCAAGCTGACCACTTAGGTCAAAGGCCTCTTCCCATCTTATTCTCTGTTTTTTCTTTACTCTCCCTCTATCTTTTTGTTTCCTTTTCTGTTTCTACTATCTGACTTTCTTTTTCAGATTTTTTTTCCTTTGTCTTTATACTTTTCCCTTGATGTTTAAGGTCCCCTCCTGATGAGTATTTCTTAGCCAAATAACAGTCCCTAATTTCAAAAGGTGACTGCCCCTTTGGGCAGTTGTGGCCTTGGTAAGTGTGACAGTTTGAAGAACAGTTTATTTCTATTTTTAATCGTAAGTATTTTCTCTTTTCCAAGCCTATCTCAGTCTGATGTTCTTTGTCCCACCCTTTCACTATTTATTAAAATCTCTTTTCTAAGAGGCAATAAGTCTTCGTTTTGTTTGTGTTCTGCTTTTCCTAAAGAAAACATACAGGTGAGATGAAGAAAAGAGAAAGAAACAGACAGAAGAAGGAAGGAGGAATGAAAAGAACAGGAAAGAAGAAGAAAGAAAGAAAAATATTGTAGCATGACTGTTCACATTAAAAAAGATTTGCTGCTTTCCCAAAGATTCACCATAGGTATTTTAAATGGCCAACTAATTTAAAACATTGACTAGTATTGTGGAGATTTACCGGAAACCATTCGTTGCATGGATGCATTAGCGCCATCTCTACCACTAGTTCAGCAATACCTCACCTTGTAGAACATAAAACTAATGTTAAGAATGTATATTTACCAAACTAACTCATTTGACTCTCAGAAAAATATAACACATTGGGTGGCTGGGGGAAAAGTTTTTATTTCTGTTTTTCACCTGAGAAAGGAATTTAAACCCTAAGGGATTAAGTGATTTGTGTAAACCATGTACTGAGAGGAGAGAGGATAGGAACTCAAAGCCAGGTTTTGGTCTCCAAAGTTCTAAGTCTTGAGATTAATTTTTCTTTCAGATTCTTACTCACTTAGGGTAAATGACCCAGCTTCTCCTCCCATCTTTCTGTTGAAATTGCTCTGGTTAGTGCAATCAGAACTTTCCCAATGATTTAATTAACCATTCAAGTGTTATCTTACCTGACCTCTAGACAGCTTCAACATCCTTGAAATTTATTCTGTGTCTCTTTAGTTATTTATTTCTTCTGAGGCTCTTTTCTATCCTTTTTCTCCTCCTACACTTCAAATCATTCTTTCTCACTCTTTTACTGGTTCATTCTTCACATACTTAACGTTAATGTGATATCAGCCCATTTTTCATTTGAGCATTCTTTCTGTAGGGTATTTTTTCCTTCTATACTACCTTCACCACAGAAGATGACTATATACTCATACCTGTGGTCGAAGTTTCTCCCCTTAGTTCCATGTCTATAATTCAAACTAATAAATGGATATATTCATTGGAATGTCAAAGTTGAAAGTTCACATTTCAGTCACTCAGTTGTGTCCAACTCTTTGTGACCCCATGGGCCGCAGCACACCAGGCCTCCCTGTCCATCATCAACTCCCAGAATTTATCCAAACTCCTGTCCATTGAGTCAGTGATGCCATCCAATCATCTCATCCTCTGTTGTCCCCTTCTCCTCCTGACTCCAATCCCTCCCAGCATCAGGGTCTTTACCAATGAGTCAGCTCTTCACATCGGGTGGCCAAAGTATTGGAGTTTCAGCTTTAGCATCAGTCTTTCCAATGAACACTCAGGACTAATCTCCTTTAGGATGGACTGGTTGAATCTCCTTGCAGTCCAAGGGACTGTCAAGAGTCTTCTCCAACACCACAGTTCAAAATTGCCATCCAATCATCTCATCCTCTGTTGTCCCCTTCTCCTCCTGACTCCAATCCCTCCCAGCATCAGGGTCTTTACCAATGAGTCAGCTCTTCACATCGGGTGGCCAAAGTATTGGAGTTTCAGCTTTAGCATCAGTCTTTCCAATGAACACTCAGGACTAATCTCCTTTAGGATGGACTGGTTGAATCTCCTTGCAGTCCAAGGGACTGTCAAGAGTCTTCTCCAACACCACAGTTCAAAAGCATTAATTCCTTGGTCCTCAGCTTTCTTTATAGTCCAACTCTCACATCCATACATGATTACTGGAAAAACAGTAGCCTTGACTAGATGGACATTTGCTGGCAAAGTAATGTCTCTATGTTTTAATATGCTGTTTAGGTTGGTCATAGTTCCTTCCAAGGAGGAAGTGTATTTTAATTTCATGGCTGAAATCACCATTTGCAGTGATTTTGGATCCCCCCCCAAATAATCTGTCACTGTTTCCCCATCTATTAGCCATAAAGTGATGGGACCGGATGCCATGATCTTAGTTTTCTGAATGTTGAGCTTTAAGCCAACTTTTTCACTCTCCTCTTTCACTTTCATCAAGAGGCTCTTTAGTTTTTCTCTGCTTTCTGCCTCTGAGGGTGGTGTCATCTGCATATCTGAGGTTATTGATATTTCTCCTGGCAATCTTGATTACAGCTTGTGCTTCTTCCAGCCCAGCGTTTCTCATGATGTACTCTCCATAGAAATTAAATAAGCAGGGTGACGTTATACAGCCTTGACATATTCCTTTTCCTATTTGGAACCAGTCTGTTGTTCCATGTCCAGTTCTAATTGTTGCTTCCTGATCTGCATATAGGTTTCTCAAGAGGCAAGTCAGGTGGTCTACCAGACCCATCTCTTTCAGAATTTTCCACAGTTTATTGTGATCCACACAGTCAAAGGCTTTGGCATAGTCAATAAAACAGAAATAGATATTTTTCTGGAACTCTTGTTTTTTGATGATCCAGCGGATGTTGGCAATTTGATCTCTGGTTCCTCTGCCTTTTCTAAAACCAGCTTGACTATCTGGAAGTTCACGGTTCACATATTGCTGAAGCCTGGCTTGGAGAATTTTGAGCACTACTTTGCTGGTGTGTGAGATGAGTGCAATTGTGCAGTACTTTGAGCATTTTTTGGCATTGCCTTTCTTTGGGATTGGAATGAAAACTGACCTTTTCCAGTCCTGTGGCCACTGCTGAGTTTTCCAAATTTGCTGGCATATTGAGCGTAGCACTTTCACAGCATCGTCTTTCAGGATNGGTTCACATATTGCTGAAGCCTGGCTTGGAGAATTTTGAGCATTACTTTACTAGCGTGTGAGATGAGTGCAATTGTGCAGTAGTTTGAGCATTCTTTGGCATTGCCTTTCTTTGGGATTGGAATGAAAACTGACCTTTTCCAGTCCTGTGGCCACTGCTGAGTTTTCCAAATTTGCTGGCATATTGAGCGTAGCACTTTCACAGCATCATCTTTCAGGATTTGAAACAGTTCAACTGGAATTCCATCACCTCCACTAGCTTTGTTCAGAGTGATGCTTCCTAAGGCCCACTTGGACTTCACATTCCAGGATGTCTGGCTCTAGGTGAGTGATCACACCATCGTGATTATCTGGGTTGGAAGATTTTTTTTGTACAGTTCTTCCTGTGTATTCTTGCCATCTCTTCTTAATATCTTCTGCTTCTGTTAGGTCCATATCATTTCTATACTTTATTGAGCCCATCTTTGCATGAAATGTTTCTTTGCTATCTCTAGTTTTCTTGAAAAGATCTCTAGTCTTTCTCATTCTATTATTTTCCTCTTATTTCTTGGTACTGATCACTGAGGAAGGCTTTCTTATCTCTCATTGCTATTCTTTGGAACTCTGCATTCAAATGGGTATATCTTTCCTTTTCTCCTTTGCTTTTCACTTCTCTTCTTTTCACAGCTATGTGTAAGGCCTCATCAGACAGCCATTTTGCTTTTTTGCATTTGTTTTTCTTGGGGATGGTCTTGGTCCCTGTGTCTTGTACAATGTTACGAACCTCTGTCACAAGCACAGAAAATTAGCCAATCTGATCACATGGACCACAGTCTTGTCTAACTCAATGAAACTAAACCATGCCGTGTAGGGCCATGCAAGACGGACGGGTCATGGTGAACAGTTCTGACAAAATGTGGTCCACTGGAAAAGGGAATGGCAAACCACTTCAGTATTCTTGCCTTGTAAACCACATGAACAGTATGAAAAGGCAAAAAGATAGGATACTGAAAGAGGAACTCCCCAGGTTGGTAGGGGCCCAATATGCTACGGGACATCAGTGAAGAAATAAGAAAAAGTGAAAGGATGGATCCAAACCAAAAAGAACACCCAGCTGTGGATGGGACTGGTGATAGAAGCAAGGTCTGATACTTAAAGAATAATATTGCACAGGAACGTGGAATGTTAGGTCCATGAATCAAGGCAAATTGGAGGTGGTCAAATAGGAGATGGCAAGAGTGAACATTGACATTTTAGGAATCAGTGAACTAAAATGGACTAGAATGGGTGAATTTAACTTAGATGACCATTATATCTTCTACTGTGAGCAAGAATCCCTTATAAGAAATGGAGTAGCCATCACAGTCAACAAAAGAGTCTGAAATGCAGTACTTGGATGCAATCTCAAAAATGACAGAATGAGCTCTGTTCATCTCCAAGGCAAACCATTCAATATCACAGTATCCAAGTAAATGCCCTGACCCAGTAATGCTGAAGAAGCTGAAGTTGAATGGTTCTATGAAGACCTACAAGACTTTCTAGAATTAAGACCCCCAAAAGATGTCTTTTTTATTATAGGGGATTGTAATGCAAAAGTAGGAAATCAAGAAACACCTGGAGTAACAGGCAAATTTGGCCTTGGAGTACAGAATGAAGAGAGGTCAAGGCTAATAGAGTTTTGCTAAGAGAACGCACTGGTCATAACAAGCACCCTCTTCCAACAACACAAGAGAAGACTCTACACATGGACATCACTAGATGGCCAACACCAAAATCAGATTGATTATATTCTTTGCAGCCAAAGATGGAGAAACTCTATACAGTCAGCAAAAACAAGACCGGGAGCTGACTGCGGCTCAGATTATGAAATCCTTATTGCCAAATTCAGACTTAAATTGAAGAAAGTAGGGAAAACCACTAGATCATTCAGGTATGACCTAAATCAAATCCCTTATGACTATACAGTGGAAGTGAGAAATAGATTTAAGAGACTAGATCTGATAGACAGAGTGCCTGATGAAATATGGAGTGTCAAACAGGCACTTAATTCCCAAACTAAACCTAGCATCTTGCCCACCAAATCAACTTTTCTGTTTGCTCCCCACATGGGTTACCGGTGCCACCATTAAACAATTCCCAACTAGAAACCAACCTTCACTCAACTGAACAACGTCACTCAATGTATTTATTCTTCATTCCAAATACATTTTGTGTCTGTCCCTTTCTCTTTATTTTCCACTCCCATTCAAGAAAGCATATCAAGAACATGGGTAAGCTTAAGTTTAGTGGAAAAAGCAACATCAGCTTGACTTGGGTCTCTATCCAAAGCTGAAGCCCATGCTGGCCCCAAAGCCAGTCCTCGTAGTTTATAACTGCTTCCTCTTTTTACTTTTCAGCACACAAATCTCTAAGCATTATATTAATAGTATATTTATTTATTTCTCATTGACTCTTTTCTCCACTTTAAACTTCAAGACATGAGGGAGTCTGCCGTCTTCACTGCTCTTCCTCAGGGCTGAGATGAATTCCCGTCTTATTGTATACTTACAATAAGAGAAATGTATGTAGATCAGTCAGCATCTTTGCAGAAACAGAAAGCATTGTTAAACTGGGGAAGTTAAGAAGATTTAAATCAAGGGGTTATTTAAATATTCAGTCATGTCCAACTCTATGTGATCCTATGGACTATAGCCTACCAGTCTCCTCTGTCCATGGGATTCTCCAGGCAAGAATACTGGAGTGAGTTGCCAAGCCTTTCTCCAGGGGAATCTTCCTAACCCAGGGACTGAACCTGTATTGGCAGGCGAGTCAAGTTTAAGAAAAGGAGCAAAAGGTCACATGGGATTTCAGGTGGGTAAGAGGTGGGGACACTTACCACCAGTTGGCTGAGTAGGTAATTGCTGTTCAGATGCTAAGTCACATCTGATTCTTTGTATCCCCATGGATTACAGGCTTCTCTTTCCTTCACATTTTCCCTGAGTTTGCTCATACTCATGTCCATTGAGTCAGTGATGCCATCTAGCCATCTCATCCTCTGCCGCTCCCTTCTTCTTTTGCCTTCAGTCTTTCCCAGTATCAGAGTCTTTTCCTATGAGTCATCTCTTCGCATCAGATGGACAAACTATTGGAGTTTCGGCTTCAGCATCAGTCTTTCCAATGAATATTCAGGACTGATTTCCTTTATGATAGACTAGTTGGATCTCCTTGCAGTCCAAGGGACTCTCATGAGTCTTCTCCAGCACCACAGTTCAAAAGCATCAATTCTTCAGCACTCAGCCTTCTCTATGGTCCAACTCTCACACCTGTACATGACTACTGGGAAAAAACCATAGCTTTCACTATATGAACCTTTGTAGACAAAGTGATTTCTCTGCTTTTTAAAATGCTGTCTAGGTTTCTCATATCTCTCCTTTCAAGGAGCAAGCATCTTTTAATTTCATGCCTGTAATCACCATCCGCAGTGATTTGGGAGCCCAAGAAAATAAAGTCTGTCACATTGCCACTTTTTCTCCTTTTATTTGCTATGAAGTGATGGGACTGGATGCCATGATCTTATAATTAGTGAAACGATGGCCTGGACTTAGATAACCATGCGAAGGCACCACCTGACAGAGGCCGTGGCCTTCTTTGGAGGAATACAATCAGTTTGCACTGGGACCAGCCTAGCAGAGAAGGATTGGAGGGAAAAACATATCCTGACTTCACTCTCATCTTGCCCTCTCATATCCTGCTCATGCCCATGGTCTTAATCCAGTTGAAAGCCAGCAAGCATGAACATAATCTAGCGTTCACAAAGTTCAGCCTTCCAGGGCGCAGAATCGGGTAGAGAGTAGGAGCTTGGAAAGGCACCTGGAAGATCTCGGTGTATGTTATCAAGTGAATGAAGGAGAGAAAAGTGAACAAATGACAGTCATATCTAGTTAATTCTAATGCGTACAAAAACAGCTTGTCACGCAAAACTGCATCAGTTTAACTTCAATGAACAATAAATACTTTCAATGCAACTCACATCCTGTGTAAATACACCTTGGCCGAGGGCCACCACTACATGTTGTAGCCAGTGGCATCTTTTCAAAGCGCTCATCTGATCAATCAGTGTCCTACCTGGAATATTAAGATCATTGTGATTTGATCCCATTCTCTTTCTGGGCCTATCTCCTCTTGCCCTGAAGTACATGGTCACTACTCACCCAGTGGGGAGTAGGTCCTTTGGAGAAAGGACTGCTCCTGGTCCTTGGTGCTATCATTCCTTTGCTCATATTCTTTTCTTCTGCCTAGAGGTGTTTCTTTTTTTTTTCTTTTCTTTTCTTTTTTTAAAAAATTTTTATTTTTACTTTATTTTACTTTACAGTACTGTATTGGTTTTGGCATACATTGACATGAATCTGCCACGGGTGTACATGAACTCCCAAACATGAACCCCCCTCCCACCTTTTTTTCTTTTCTTAATCTCCTTTCCATCTTACATACTTTTTTTCCTGGCAAAATCATGCTTTCCTTCAAGAATGACTTGAATATAAGGTCTCTGATGCTTTCTATCGGGGAAGGCAATGGCACCCCACCCCAGTACTCTTGCCTGGAAAATCCAATGGACGGAGTAGCCTGGTGGGCTGCAGTCCATGGGGTGGCTAACAGTCGGACAGACTGAGCGACTTCACTTTCACTTTTCTCTTTCATGCATTGGAGAAGGAAATGGCAACCCACTCTAGTATTCTTGCCTGGAGAATCCCAGGGATGGGGGAGCCTGGTGGGCTGCCGTCTATGGGGTCACACAGAGTCGGACACGACTGAAGTGACTTAGCAGCAGCAGCAGATGCTTTCTATGGCATCTTATCCCAGTCTGAATACTTTCTTTTTCTTATTTAAGGTTTAATTTATTCCAAAGAGATTCAAAGTAGAGACCTTACACAATTAACACCTCCTTCATTTAGTCTAATAATGTTTTGAAATGCCTTTATTTACATTTCCGTTCTTGTATTATTTAAATTTCTTTTTACAGAATTGTCCCTGAAAGCAAGAACTGGATGAATTTATTATGAAACTCTAAGACTGAGAAAATGTCCAGTGCATAGCACCTGATGGACACAATAGTTTTTTAACGAATAAATGAGAAAGAAAAGAAAGCCTAAAGTACAGAACTGTCCAGTGTGATTCCAACCTACTAGATTCTAAAGTTTTAGCATCCAAAGAATGAAGCATAATGGGTTTCTGTGATAATAAAAAGCAGAAGGGGAAACCATTCTTTTGATTCTTGTGTGCATGCTCTTGCTTCAGTCATACCCAACTCTTTGAGACCCTGTACTGTAGCCTTCCAGACTTCTCTGTCTGTGGGATTATCCAGGCAACAATACTGGAGTAGGCTGCCATTTCCTCCTCCAGGAGATCTTCCCAACCCAGGGACTGGACCTGCATCTCTTATGTCTTCTACATTGGCAGGCAGGTTCTTTACCTGTAGTGCCACGTGAGTACAAATGTATGGATAAACAAATCATTCTTTAATACACAGTCACTGGCTAGAATAGAAAATTAACAAATAAAGCGTATAGATTTTAATATAGCACCAAGGCATACTGATTCACACATATTAGAAACAATCTGTCAATTATAAATCATTATACAAATACTAAAGACATCATCATCATAACTAGTCATTATGACCTGGAAAGAGATACAATTAATTAAATATTTGCAATGAGGATGGACCAATGTTAGAATAAAATATTTCTACTCTTCCTGGTCTTTGTGTTTCTCTGTGTAACCTTCATGTTTCATAGTATGGTTCACCTTTTGAAGACTAAGTAGACCCTTGAGAGGCAGAGTGGGGAGAAGAAATATTTAGTGAGCTTAGAGAATATTTGGAGAGCAGAATTGAGGTATTTTACAAAGTTTGGAGCAGTTCAGGTCTTTCCTAGTATACTTTTCCTTCACTATATTTTCTTTTAAAATTTCTTTTGAGATAAAATGTACGTCCATTGGAATTCACAGAACTTAAGTGTACAAATCTATGGATTTTGACAAATATATACACATGTGCAGCAAACATCCTTATCAAGAAACAGAATATTTTCAACACTCAAGAAATTTCCCTTGTGTTCCCTTCTAATCAATCTTTATCCCCATAGGCCACCACTGTTCTGATTTATAATACCATAGATTGGTTTGGCCCGTTCTTAAACTTTATATAAATGGAACTATACAGTGTGTATTTATTTGTGTCTCACTTGTGAGTCAGCATAATGGTTATGTGATTCAATCATATTATTGTATGTATCAGTAGTTTCTCTTAATTGCTATGTGCTATGATATTGTGTGAATATACTACAACTTGTTTATCTCTTCTCCTATGAGATGACATTTAGGTTGTTTACAGTTTTCAGATATTATGTTATATGAATAAAGTTATTATGAATAAAGCAGCTATAAACATCCATGTACAAGTCTTTTGCAGACATATGCTTTTATTTCTCTTTGGAATGGCATTGGTAGGTAGGTGTATGTTTAACTTTATAATAACTCTCATTTTCCCAAAATGATTGTATCATTTTATACTCTCATCAGCATATATGAGAGTTTCAGTTATACCACATTCTTGCCAATATTTAGTGTTATAAGTCTTTTAAATTTTATCCTTCATAGTGGGTGTGTAGAAGACTCTTGTTGAGGTTTAATTTGCATTTCTTTGATGATATTGAACACCTTTTCATGTGCTTACTGAACTTTTGTGAAAACTTTAAGTCCTTTTAAATAGTTTGTCTTGTTATTTAGCTATGAGTTCTTTATATATGCTAGATGTATCCTTTTCCAGACTCTCTCTCTCTCTCTCTCTCTCTCACACACACACACACACACACACACACACTCATACAGGGAGAGGAGAATATTGAGAAGGGAGAATACTGAGAAGGGAAGAAGAGAATATTGAGAAAATAGTGTTTTTAACAGTGTCATTTAATGAACAGATGTTTTAACTTGATGAAGTCCAATTTATCATTTTTTTCTTATATAATTAGTGTTTTTTTTAATGTCCTCTCTAAAAAAGTATTTTCTGGGTAATAAGGTCATGAAGATATTCTTCTATATTTTCTTTTAGAAAACTTACAGACTTAGCTTTCATGGTTAGGTCTCCAATCTATCTCAAATTATTCTTTGTGTGTGGTGTGTTGTAGTGGTCAATGTCTGTTTCATTTGTTCATATGGATATTCAGTCTTGAAATATCCATATGATATAGATATTTAAAAAATGCTTTTCTTTTCTCACCGAATTTCCTCAGAACCTTTGTCAAAGCCCAGTTGATCAGTATGTGTGGGTGTATTTCTGAGCTCTCTCTTCTGTTGCATTGACCTCTTTGTCTGGCCTTTCATTGATACCACGCTGTCTTGACTGCTGTAGATTTAAAGAAAAATTTTAAACCAGTAGATAAGTGGAGTCAACTTTGTTCTCTTTCAAGACTGCTTTGTCTCTTCTAGCTTTTACCATCAGGTACATTTTAGAATCAACTTGTCAGTTTCTGGGAAAAATCTATTTCTTACCAAGGAAACATATTTATTTGACTGTGATTTACTTGAATCTCTAGTCTGAGGATAATTGACATCTTGATATTCATATTCAGTATAGTAGTAGTGATAGTATTGATAATAATATGAAAAATTTTAAATACAAGATTATTCACTTAGCTCAAGCTGCCATATGAAATACCAAAGACTGGTGGCTTAAAAATAAAAAATGTATTTTCCCACAGTTCTGAAGTCTGGGAAGTCCAAGACTAAGGTGTTAGCTGAAGTCTTTCCAGTTTGACGATATCCACCGTGGCTGTGTCCTCACATGGCAGACATGGAGAACTCTGGCGTCTCTTTCTCTTCTCACGATATGCCAGCCCCAGCAGGTTAGAGGCCCGCTCTATAACATCACCTAACCTTAATAAACTAAAGGTCCTATTTCCAAACACAGCCACATTGACGGTTAGGACTTCCACATATGACTTTTGGGAAGACACAACTCAGTCTACAGCAACTACGTTTTATCTTTGTTTATTCAGGCCTTTAGTTTCACTCAGCAATGTTTTATAATTTTCAATATAATGGTCTTGCACATTTTTATTAAATTTATTCCTAAGTATTTTAGGTTTTAACATTATTTTAAATGTAATTTTAAATTTGATTTTCTAGTTTTTTTGTTTCTAGGAAACATATACATATGGTCGATTTTCATACATTCCCTCCTTAAGGGGCATTTTTGAAGATATAGTTGGCTATGAAAATTTGATTTAGAGGAACTTGATAATGTCTGAAAGCAAAAGTGAAAGTGTTAGCAGCTCAGTCATGTCTGACTCTCTGCAACCTCATAGACTATAGCCCGCCAGGTTCCTCTGTCCCTAGAATTCTCTAGGCAAGAGTACTGGAGTGGGTAGCCATTTCCTTCTCCAGGGAATCTTCCTAACCCAGTGACTGAATCTGGGCCTCCCGCATGGCAAGCAGATTTTTTTTTTTTTTTTTTTTTTTTACCATTTGAGCTACCATGGAAGCCCAAACAAATGTGGAAAAAAAACGAAAAAAAACAAAACAAAACAAACAAATAAAACAACTTGCAACACTACATCCATCTCTTTAGAACTAGGTTGAAGTAGCCACACAATTTTTAACTTGTAAATTCCAGACACAGGAATGAACATTACTGTTAGTGAAGTAGGCAGTCTCCACTTTTCTCATAGTAGCCAACATCACCTCTGACACATCCTTTCAGGATCCTTTCAGGATGGCTCCTGTCCAGAATCCAGTTTCGGATACTTAGGACAACAAGAGGGCTGAGTTTTCATTAGTAGCTGTCCACGTGGGCAGCCATCCACGTGGGGTTTATCTCCTTAACCAAAGATACCATGGTGGTGCCAAGTATTTTTGCTACAGATTCAGTTTTTAAGAAGCACAAAGCATACTGAATATAAACTACAATCACTTAAAACTTTCATAGCACATATCTACAGACAAAGTTTCTGGGCAGCCATGGTATATAGCTATGTTTTTAAATTTTTTAAATGGATTAACTACAGATTTGATAAATTATGAACCAAAAGAGGAATAATTCTTAAAACAACAACAACAACAAAACAACCCAACTTTCCACTGAAAATTTAGCTGTGTAATTATGGTATATCTTATATTCTTACCTTGGGCAATCTGGGGACTCTCTTGTAGAAGAAAACATATTGTTTATGGTTTGTATGTGTCTCAAAGACAATGGGACCTCCAAAACATTTTGTAGGAGTGGGGGATTATAAACCTTTAGGTGAGAAAACATCTTCTGTTCTGAACAAGCTTGAATATCATTCCATATTTTTCTCTGAAATGTAATCAGATACTTATCAATACAGACTTCCCCCATAGCTCAGCAGGTAAAGAATGTACCTACAATGCAGGGGACACAGGAGACATGGGTTTGATCCCTGGGCTAGGAAGATCTTCTGGAGGAAGAAATGGCAACCCGCTCCAGTATTCTTGCCTGGAGAATTCTGTGGACTGAGGAGCCTGGCAGGCTACAGTCCAAACGGTCTCAGAATTGGACACGATTCTGAATGACTAAGCACGCATATACTTACTGATACACTGCGAAAGACCAGAGTTAGGAACTGAGGGCTTTTCTACATGAAGTCCATCACCTTCCTAGGACGCATTGAACAGAAGCAGTGAAAATTCAGCCCTTAAGCTTCTGATCCGCTGAACCCAGGGCCAATTTTTCTGTTTAAGTGAACTCATCTCATGTCTTCAAATAAAGTCTCCCACTAAATACTAAAGGCAAAGCTAATTCTCCACAGCATATTTGTATGATGTGATTCTTACTGTCATAAAGTAAGGACACATCACAGAGAACTTATTGCGATTTTCTATGAAGTAATACCCGGTGATTCACTTTTCATTCTTCGGGTTTGTACTGTTGCTAGATACTTCACTATCTTTTGTAACAGGCCATCCGTTCAGCCTGGTGATATTTATTTAGTTTCTTTTAGTTTATCCTCTGAAGAAGCTTTTGATTCCAGAGAGAAGGGGGACATAAATCCATCAGTGAGGATTTAGGGCAAATTAGGTTTAATAACCGCAGAGTTGAAATTTTGCCACTGTACTTTCTAAATATCCACTCCAATTTGTTAATACAGCATAGATTAGTTTGAGAATGATTTCAGACTTCCCTGTCTAGAGTTTTACATATTTAAAATCATTTTAAGGTCAGAAGTTAAGTGTTCATAGTTACAAAGGGCCTTTAACCTCCTAGGATAATAGTACAATTTTATGGTCTAGGTTAAGAATTCTTCTCCCAGTTATTAAGACTGAAGAATGAAACTTGGACCCAAAGGAAACAACTCTAGAGTGAAAAACATGGCTACTGTTCATATCCCAACAGCAGAGCTGCCACAGGGAAGGCAGAAGATAAAAGTAAGAAAAAGAAAACAAAAAGGCTTCCAACAGACAATTCACACATGTCACAAAAATCCACCCTCCTGTGTCTGAAGTCACACATATGTCTCTGTATTTCTATATTTAAGCTTATCTTTGCAATATCTTTGATTGTAGAAGTTATAGAGCTTTTTATTCAAATGGGCATTTGCAAACAATATGTTTTCATTTGCAACACACATCACTTCAGATCATCCAGATTCCAAGGGCTCTCGCTTAGTCCACTAATATATGTGACTTTGGAATTGTCAGATTAAAGCCTAATTCGACAATCAAATTTCCTTGTAAATGTAATTAGAAATACAAAGCATGAGGCAAGCATACGGCAGCTCTAGCTGAGTTAAAACTATCTATACAGCCTAAAACTTTTACTCCTTTTCATTTGAATCATCCATGTCTCATATTTAGATTTGTATTTCATTGCCATGAACAATGGAATCATTTTCAAGTTGTACCGAGTTCTCTTAAAAGATAATGTCAAATCTATATGGCTTTTATCAAAGTTTTATGAAAAATGCTGCATTACCAGTGCAGAAGGAAGAAAGCCACGCAAGCATTTGCAAACTTGATAAATATGTGATGCTTGGTTTTGTACATTAGTTAAGGTACCATTTATCTGATATCATACATACATCCCTGTGTCTAAGTGGTTAATCTTAAAGAGAGTTAATTTTCTCCTACGTTGAAGTCTAAAATGATTGTCATGATGAGTGAGCGACTCTGCTCCAGACTTTTTCCATCTGTGTCTCTACCATCCTTAACTTATAATTGTTAAGTTCAACATCCCCACTTGCATCAAGAATATGATGGATAGGGAGCAAGTGGGAAGTCTTTACTGGCCAGGCTGGGAGCTGGCATGTGTCACTTCTCACATTTCATTGGCTAGAAGTCAAATCATATGGTCATATGTAAGTCAAAGAGGGATGGGAAAGTCATCTAGTTTGGGGTTTTGGAGAATATGGATATACTTATTATTAAAGATAGCTGTGTTTAGTTTTTGTTAAATCAAGGTAAATAACTGAAACTCATATGAAAAAGTTTTCATAGAAATTATGAGAGTGAACATTTGTCTGGTGGGCACACAGGGATTTCAGAGTTGAGACATGCTGTCATTGTGTTTTCTGACTTTCTTACAAGGAATGATGTTCCTTAAAGCATCATTGGTGGTGTAGTAGAAAAAGCAATAGATCCAGGTTCATAAAATCTGACTTGTTTTCTCCCATATACTACTAGTTACTTGAGTGACCTTAGGTAAGTCACTTTCTGGGTTCCATTTTTTTCTCATTGGTAAAATTAGAGCATTGAATTAGATGACTGCTAGTGTTCTATCCAAACACTAATGACTTTGTTTTGTTTTTCTATATTACAGTATAGCTGTAATTAGGAGAATGTCAAGGAATATTTAGTATGTTACCCATGCTCTATAGAACTGTTATTTTTTTAACTTATAAGGCTTTGATGGGCGTTTGCTAAAAGTTTTGCCTTTTTCCTCCCTCTGTACACCAAGTCTTTTAAAGATTTACCCTCTCTCCAACTTTCTCACTGCTTATTTTTTGAGGAACAAAGGTTAAAAAGATACCCCTTTTACTTGTATCTGTTCTTTAAATCATTACAGTCTTGCGTTTGCAGGATAAACTGCATCATGAAGCTTACTGGCTGTCATCTTTGAGGGCAAAATGAGGAATCGATGTTGGGTCTTTTCAATTCCTCACTCTAGACAATAGATGGGATCTTGTTTAACATTAAAATGTTTCCTGAAGGTCTTCACCTTCCTTGTATCCAAAACCAGCATAGAAAACAGATTTTCCTGGTAAGATTTCTTTTTTTTGGGGAAATTTCTTATTTCCTTTACTTCCATGGATATAGGTGTGTGTGTGTGCACACTTAAAATAAACTATTTGCACTCCAATTTCCTTCACTCTTGAGCTTATATTTTGCTGTTCCAATATTCTCAATAGAGAAATGAATAAGCCTTTTCCCACTTTCAGACTTTCATTATCCTTTCCAACTCTTTACAGGAACGTATGTTCTCATGTTAATAAATGTACACAGGACAAGATTTGGAAGTTCTAGCACTGAATGGCAGAAGATGATATGCCAGTGGGCTTCATTCTTATGACCAGAGAATATATAATCATATATACTTACTGCATTTCTTTCTTGCTAGTGGGAAAAAGACAAAAATCAAAACAGCACAAACACTTAGAGACCTGTTTCCTTTTTCAGGATAAGTATCATAATAAGAGGCCAAGACCTCCTCTTCACAACACTCTGAGAGTAGATTATTTCATTAATTCCTATCAGGCTCAAGAGAATGTGGATCTGGTCAAATACTAGGTTCCACATTATCTGCTTTCATCAGAGAACCACAGAACACTTTGCCAACATAGATTCATTCACACTTATGGGACGTAATGCTGTCCTCATTTCCCTGTTGGGAAAAGTGGAACACTGAGAGAGTAAGTGACAAATTCAGAGGATGTGGTGGAGCATCCAACTGTACTCAGTGCTCTGGAAAGCCAGGTTCCTGCTCTAACAACTAGATAAGACCTCTTCTGAGGGTATGCTTGTGGCTCACATTCTTTAAAAAGATGCTATATTTTATTTTTAAGGCAGAGATACTTATTGAAGAGACATGGATGAAAAAAAATCTAATAAGTTTTACTTAGAAGGTTGAATGATACTTATTATTAGAAGCTGAAAAATATGTCCTACCTGGAACAATCCAAGATGCTGATAATTTGTGAAACCATGAACAAACAGCAGAATAGGAAATGAAAAATATTCAAGGGGATTTTTAAAAATAGAAATATCTTGGTCTAAGAATTAAATTTGAAAATGAGACTATCCCAGCTTCTTTTCAATTCATGTTTTCATTACTGATTCTCACCATTGAAAACATATTTCATTGCTCTCAACTAGACACATTCTCTGGGCATCTGTCTCTCCATCAGTATATTTCCAGTGTGATCTTTGTCATGTGATACTTTCACTTGGACAAGGTAGACTTGTGTATTAAGTAAAATCCAAAATATGCCAAACTTGATGAACTGTTTCAGTTTTGAAAACATCAGCTTAGGTAAGCCTTTCAACAATAAGACATTAATAATCTTCTGTCCATGATACAAAACAACTTTTAATGATTGATTAACAGCTCTCTGATGCAAACAGTGATAACAATGAATGTACATGTTTGTGGTTGTGTAGGCAGATAGAGAGATCGTGATTCAAATGAAAATTAATCTATAATTAATAAACAAGCACATGCTGAAGTCAAATATTTATGCCTCCAGCCCTTAAAGCCAGTAAACATACAAAGCTTGTTGAGTATTTTAAATGTTACTGAGGGAGCAAGCACTTAGAAGATGCAAGAAGAAAGACAAAAGGGTGTCTTGTCAGGAAAGAATGTGTTTTTAAAACTTGCCCAATAAAATCATGCAAACAAGCAGATTTTCATAAGCTCCAGGTTGAAAAAAATTATTCTGGACTTAAAGGGAATCAGGACATCCACCCAAAAGAGATGTATCACTTTGCTTCCCTAGTTTTCTTCTCATTCAGAAGTCTGTTGTTAATGGAGAAGTTCTGAGTTAGTCTTCTGCAAGGCTAATATTTATACTCCTTTTGTGAGAGGAATTGGAGGAAGTGATGGTTTAGGCCTGGGTGACCATGATGAAGCTTGGGGTAGGGAGGCCCATGCAAATTCTGGGGATCAGTAAAACTTTAAGAATGTTTATGGAATTTTTCAAATCCTTCAGGAAGGAAGGGGATACAGAACACAGCTGTTGCAAGGATGTATAGTGTTGTAAACCTTTTAGTAATTGTGTCACTGCCAAATTACATTTTCTCTTTGATTTACTCAGTTGAGTTCCATGCAGCCTAGAGGAACTCTGTGTATAACAATGATGGAAATGATGGGGATTGCAAATTGACCATGAGGTGGTACTGTGGTTTTTGTAAAGCAGTGATTCTCAAAGTGTGGTCCCCTGACCAACAGGATCTGTACCTGGGAATATATTAGAAATGAAATTCCTTGGGCTCCATTCCAAGGACCTACTCAGCCGGAAATTCTGGGTGTGAGGTTTTAACAGGGCTTCCAGATGATTCTGACCCACACTGAAGCTTGAGAACCATGGTTAGGAGAACTAAGCAGCACTCCTGGGACAACCTGACATTATAGGGAGACCAGACAAAACAGGATTCTCTTCAGGGGATTCTGTACTTGTGGACTTGGACAGGGTCTTAGGACCAGGTACACTAATTCTAAAAAGTCTTTAAATCAGGTATAAATTTGGATTTTGAGGGCTTAATTGTCACACCTTGAAATTTTTCTCAGTGTACACTCTGGATGTAAGTGGTAGCAGGCCTGAAGGAGCCCAGCCAACTTCCCAGAAGATACTGTAGAAAAACCACAGACAGGGTCAGCTCACAACCTGTTACTTGTTAATTAGAAGTCAAATCATATGGTCATATGTAAGTCAAAGAGGGATGGGAAAGTCATCTAGTTTGGGGTTTTGGAGAATATGGATATACTTATTATTAAAGATAGCTGTGTTTAGTTTTTGTTAAATCAAGGTAAATAACTGAAACTCATATGAAAAAGTTTTCATAGAAATTATGAGAGTGAACATTTGTCTGGTGGGCACACAGGGATTTCAGAGTTGAGACATGCTGTCATTGTGTTTTCTGACTTTCTTACAAGGAATGATGTTCCTTAAAGCATCATTGGTGGTGTAGTAGAAAAAGCAATAGATCCAGGTTCATAAAATCTGACTTGTTTTCTCCCATATACTACTAGTTACTTGAGTGACCTTAGGTAAGTCACTTTCTGGGTTCCATTTTTTTCTCATTGGTAAAATTAGAGCATTGAATTAGATGACTGCTAGTGTTCTATCCAAACACTAATGACTTTGTTTTGTTTTTCTATATTACAGTATAGCTGTAATTAGGAGAATGTCAAGGAATATTTAGTATGTTACCCATGCTCTATAGAACTGTTATTTTTTTAACTTATAAGGCTTTGATGGGCGTTTGCTAAAAGTTTTGCCTTTTTCCTCCCTCTGTACACCAAGTCTTTTAAAGATTTACCCTCTCTCCAACTTTCTCACTGCTTATTTTTTGAGGAACAAAGGTTAAAAAGATACCCCTTTTACTTGTATCTGTTCTTTAAATCATTACAGTCTTGCGTTTGCAGGATAAACTGCATCATGAAGCTTACTGGCTGTCATCTTTGAGGGCAAAATGAGGAATCGATGTTGGGTCTTTTCAATTCCTCACTCTAGACAATAGATGGGATCTTGTTTAACATTAAAATGTTTCCTGAAGGTCTTCACCTTCCTTGTATCCAAAACCAGCATAGAAAACAGATTTTCCTGGTAAGATTTCTTTTTTTTGGGGAAATTTCTTATTTCCTTTACTTCCATGGATATAGGTGTGTGTGTGTGCACACTTAAAATAAACTATTTGCACTCCAATTTCCTTCACTCTTGAGCTTATATTTTGCTGTTCCAATATTCTCAATAGAGAAATGAATAAGCCTTTTCCCACTTTCAGACTTTCATTATCCTTTCCAACTCTTTACAGGAACGTATGTTCTCATGTTAATAAATGTACACAGGACAAGATTTGGAAGTTCTAGCACTGAATGGCAGAAGATGATATGCCAGTGGGCTTCATTCTTATGATCAGAGAATATATAATCATATATACTTACTGCATTTCTTTCTTGCTAGTGGGAAAAAGACAAAAATCAAAACAGCACAAACACTTAGAGACCTGTTTCCTTTTTCAGGATAAGTATCATAATAAGAGGCCAAGACCTCCTCTTCACAACACTCTGAGAGTAGATTATTTCATTAATTCCTATCAGGCTCAAGAGAATGTGGATCTGGTCAAATACTAGGTTCCACATTATCTGCTTTCATCAGAGAACCACAGAACACTTTGCCAACATAGATTCATTCACACTTATGGGACGTAATGCTGTCCTCATTTCCCTGTTGGGAAAAGTGGAACACTGAGAGAGTAAGTGACAAATTCAGAGGATGTGGTGGAGCATCCAACTGTACTCAGTGCTCTGGAAAGCCAGGTTCCTGCTCTAACAACTAGATAAGACCTCTTCTGAGGGTATGCTTGTGGCTCACATTCTTTAAAAAGATGCTTTATTTTATTTTTAAGGCAGAGATACTTATTGAAGAGACATGGATGAAAAAAAATCTAATAAGTTTTACTTAGAAGGTTGAATGATACTTATTATTAGAAGCTGAAAAATATGTCCTACCTGGAACAATCCAAGATGCTGATAATTTGTGAAACCATGAACAAACAGCAGAATAGGAAATGAAAAATATTCAAGGGGATTTTTAAAAATAGAAATATCTTGGTCTAAGAATTAAATTTGAAAATGAGACTATCCCAGCTTCTTTTCAATTCATGTTTTCATTACTGATTCTCACCATTGAAAACATATTTCATTGCTCTCAACTAGACACATTCTCTGGGCATCTATCTCTCCATCAGTATATTTCCAGTGTGATCTTTGTCATGTGATACTTTCACTTGGACAAGGTAGACTTGTGTATTAAGTAAAATCCAAAATATGCCAAACTTGATGAACTGTTTCAGTTTTGAAAACATCAGCTTAGGTAAGCCTTTCAACAATAAGACATTAATAATCTTCTGTCCATGATACAAAACAACTTTTAATGATTGATTAATAGCTCTCTGATGCAAACAGTGATAACAATGAATGTACATGTTTGTGGTTGTGTAGGCAGATAGAGAGATCGTGATTCAAATGAAAATTAATCTATAATTAATAAACAAGCACATGCTGAAGTCAAATATTTATGCCTCCAGCCCTTAAAGCCAGTAAACATACAAAGCTTGTTGAGTATTTTAAATGTTACTGAGGGAGCAAGCACTTAGAAGATGCAAGAAGAAAGACAAAAGGGTGTCTTGTCAGGAAAGAATGTGTTTTTAAAACTTGCCCAATAAAATCATGCAAACAAGCAGATTTTCATAAGCTCCAGGTTGAAAAAAATTATTCTGGACTTAAAGGGAATCAGGACATCCACCCAAAAGAGATGTATCACTTTGCTTCCCTAGTTTTCTTCTCATTCAGAAGTCTGTTGTTAATGGAGAAGTTCTGAGTTAGTCTTCTGCAAGGCTAATATTTATACTCCTTTTGTGAGAGGAATTGGAGGAAGTGATGGTTTAGGCCTGGGTGACCATGATGAAGCTTGGGGTAGGGAGGCCCATGCAAATTCTGGGGATCAGTAAAACTTTAAGAATGTTTATGGAATTTTTCAAATCCTTCAGGAAGGAAGGGGATACAGAACACAGCTGTTGCAAGGATGTATAGTGTTGTAAACCTTTTAGTAATTGTGTCACTGCCAAATTACATTTTCTCTTTGATTTACTCAGTTGAGTTCCATGCAGCCTAGAGGAACTCTGTGTATAACAATGATGGAAATGATGGGGATTGCAAATTGACCATGAGGTGGTACTGTGGTTTTTGTAAAGCAGTGATTCTCAAAGTGTGGTCCCCTGACCAACAGGATCTGTACCTGGGAATATATTAGAAATGAAATTCCTTGGGCTCCATTCCAAGGACCTACTCAGCCAGAAATTCTGGGTGTGAGGTTTTAACAGGGCTTCCAGATGATTCTGACCCACACTGAAGCTTGAGAACCATGGTTAGGAGAACTAAGCAGCACTCCTGGGACAACCTGACATTATAGGGAGACCAGACAAAACAGGATTCTCTTCAGGGGATTCTGTACTTGTGGACTTGGACAGGGTCTTAGGACCAGGTACACTAATTCTAAAAAGTCTTTAAATCAGGTATAAATTTGGATTTTGAGGGCTTAATTGTCACACCTTGAAATTTTTCTCAGTGTACACTCTGGATGTAAGTGGTAGCAGGCCTGAAGGAGCCCAGCCAACTTCCCAGAAGATACTGTAGAAAAACCACAGACAGGGTCAGCTCACAACCTGTTACTTGTTAAGGCAACAATACAAATTTCGCAACCAAATTTCTCTCATTTGTTTTTCTAGTACTGTTGAAACTAGAATTGTAAACATGGATTGGCTTCCTTTCAAATCATGTGTAGTCTCACTGGGTATGTTTGAGTTAAGACAGAGAAAGATTTAGCAAATCAGATATTATACACTATTTGGAGATCACCAGTCCTTCAAATATTGAAACATTGAACCCAGTGCAAAAACTGCATGTAGTAAAAATGGAGAATTTGTAATAAAATTTTTAATTTACCCTAAAATTCATAAGCAAATATTGTTTTTATCTCTCCATCAGTCTATTCTCAGTGTCATTTTTGTCACTTGTGCAGAAGATGTGGAGATGAAAGAGATGACAGTTCAAGGGTGACATTGAGAGTGTAAAACACCCATCATGGAACAGGATCTGGAATACCACCACACTAGGCACCAGCTTATGTACTGAAGGAGCAATGGTGCCTTGGGAAGGTGACAGTGTGGCAGGGCAGGGGAGGCACTGGGGAGGCAGGGAAGTGATTTGGTGATTTCCAAAAAAGTATGACCTTTGGTGCATACATGCTGTGCTATGGCCCTAACTCAAGAGGAAGAAAATAGATACATTAAATATTATGTATATTTAGATATATTAGGTATATTAGATATATTAGGTATTTTTTTTTATAATGTAGAGTGAAAAGGCTCTATTAATATTGAAATTTTAACCCATAGGCCTCTCATTTGTATCTCTCGGATGGGAGTCTGAGCGTGGGTTGGATGGTCTTCATGCTTGTTTGGCAAACTGTATTTTCTCTTATCATGTATGAATCACATTCTATTGTGAATATCTATTTATTTGCCTTTGTCTTTCACTGGACTGTAAACTTCTAGAACACAAGGGCTTACTATTTCCCTCCTCTTCCTGTACCACCTTCCTTTCTTTATGGCCTTAGCATCTGTAGTGTCTGATACAGTCAGTAATCAGTAGGTGTTTTTGAATGAATGAATAATTACAAGCTTGCTGGATCTAACTGATAAGAGCTGATCAACAAGAGACAGAGGAGAGATGCCTCACCATGGGACAGACTGGCTCTTGGTTCTAGATGAAGCCATGAAGAAAAGAAAACATACTTCGGTGTCTCTGAGGAACACAGAGGCCAGTTATAGAAACCAAGAAAAGAATCAGTTCCTAGAAGATATGGATTCCAGAAATGGCATTTTCTTTGGGAAATCAGGATATTTCAGAGAAGAGTGAGGCTCAGCTCAGACAGAAATGGGAACTGATGGAAAAGAAATACCAACCAAACCAACAAACATCTCTTTTCCTTAGGTATCTGGTATAGTTTGTAGGAAGCCAGGTTTGAGTAAGTCTACTAGAGTCATAAAGGAACTTGGGGAAAGATGCTCTCAGTCCAGGGACAGATGAGACCCAGAGAGATGGTCACAAGAGATTTAGAACAAGAAGTCTGTAAAAAGAACACTTCAGTTCAAGCTAGACAGTCTCTCTGTGTGCTGAGGACCTTCAGGTTGTTCACCTGTAAAATACTGGTTGGTCATCTAAGAAATAGTCCTCTTTGTACCATATTTTGTAGTATTACAAACAACTGGCCTAAGAGAACTATTAGCTGTGACTTTGGGTAGGTGTGCCTTGAATATCACAGGCAATTACTAAGTGCTTGTTGAAAGAATAAATGAATCATGACAAGGGCTATATGTCATTACTGGGCTAGGAAGAGCCCAATAATATTAGGGTGGGGGCCTGCTTTATTACCCATCAGTGAGGCATTTAGGGTGACAAGTGCCCCAGGTGACTAAATGAGAGGAAATAAAACAATAAAGCAGGAGGCTTTTGATTAGTACCAGGAAGCACTTTTTCAATCATTAGTTTGATAAGACATAGAAATTGGCTACTAAGAGAGATGATGCTCATCATTTACAAAATATTTGAAAGAAGATGAAAGACCTCATCGATTTTGGAGAGGTGTTTGTTTTTTTTTTTTTTAAATTTTCCTGGCCTGAAGGCAGCACCTGTGTGCACTCAGTCTAGAACCTGGACAGTTTCTCAAGCCCCCCTGAACACACTGTGATTCACTCTATGGCCACCTATCCTTCACCTCCTTTCCCATAGCCTCATCTTATTATCTTGCTCTTTCTCTTCCTTTCTTCTCAATATTGGCTGTATCTCTGACTTTTCTGTTTCTTTTACTTCAAGAGCCTTTCTTAACATGTGTCCCCAGACTTTTCCTCTTTGGCAGCTGTTTTGGAGGATGTGGCAGTTGGGCTCATTGCGGCCTGACACTGGCCCGTCTCAGCTCATGGGTGGAGCTTGTGAAATGCATCTCAAACAGCCTGCTCAGCCTAGGACTGGAGGAAGATCGTGGGTATGGCTCTGGCCAGGTGCAGCCCAGAGGAAGCTGGCAGTTGAGGAGGTAGCCTTCTGTAAGCCAGCTAGGGAGGGCAACATCGAATGAGGCAGCCTCCCTAGAAGGTACCCCTGACTCTGGGGCATTGTCTACCTGGGGTTTAATACCTGATTCTAAGATTCTAGAACTAGACTTCACAGACCAGTAAAATAAAAAGCAAAAACAAATTGGAAGACACATAGAATTGTTAACATTAAACTTATCTCAACAGCTTTAAAATTAAATATGGAATTTGCATAATAGCATGAAAAAACTATACCATCAATGAAGATTTACAAAAAGTTAAAACAACTCAGTTGAGCTTTATGAGAAGCATAAGCAGCAGCTCTGATCTTTTCCACTTCACTATCAGCCACTCTGTGCTTTGCTGGAGACCAAGAACTGGGCACAGGCACTGAGCAGATTGAGCAGCTGCCTGGGAGGCGGCCCCCTTACCCTGACAGTGATGGCTCCTCACTGAGTCCATGTGAGACTTTACGTGAGGCTCTGAACTTCTTTAGATCCCACTCCTCTCTGTAAACCAGAAGGGCTGAACCATGCTGGATTGGTGGTTGTGGTAGCTCCTGCCACGTGTGATCATTTACATTTAACTTAAAGATATAGTTCCTTGGTTGCTAGTCCCGCTTCTTATAGCTACTAGCCACAGGCAGTCATAATGCACAGTGCAGATGTGGACCTGTATCCAGCATTATAGAAAGCTCTGTTGGACGAGGACCCTTAAAGTTTTCTTACTTTTAAAATTTCAGAATTTTTGTGGATACATGTAAACCCCATTTAGCTTCTGAGCCAGAGTAGCTTGCCCCATAGTTAAACTTTTCATTTGCCTCCTAAATCTGATGGTGATGATAATTCCTGTCCAATTCTGATAGAGGGAAGGGTATTATGATATGCAATGGTATGTAGTTTGGTTACACCAAAGTCGCATATTCAGTTTTTTGTATCTATCTGAAAGAGTCTCCTCTCTTTTACTATTCACTTCTTACCACACCAGGTATTTTCTTTTTTTTTTTTTCTTTTTTGGTCTGAGATTAATCTCTCTTAACATTTTCACAATCTTATGGGAAAAACTAATCTAAATGATAAGTAGGTTCTTTTTTCTTCTTCAATCTACCATAAAATTGCCAATGTGTTGTAAAAACCACTATTTTTATAGAACTTGTGTAAACACTGTTTTAGAGGACTCCATCTGTTGAATCAGTCCCAGCCGCTAACAAGTATTGTGAGATGTGCCATCATCAGTGATGTGGATGGGGTGCAAACTGAACTGGCCTGGCAACATGCAGGGCCACATAAATTAAGCCATTGTTGTTGCGAGTAAAGGAGAGCACCAATGCCATTTCATTTCTGTGCAAAGTTGAAGATGGGGGCGGGAAGCACACAGCACTTGCTTTTTGAATCTGAAAGAAGAAGATCATAAAGAAATATCAAAATGATATCCAAATTTCCAAGATATTAAAACAATTGAAAGGAACAAAACTAAAGAAAGGGAGAATGAAAGAGAGAGAACTTAGTGGTTCCTAAAAATAACTCAATAAATTCTATTATCCAAATAAATGATGGTTTTTGGACATCAATGGCTATTCACTCAGAGTCCTTTCTTAAACTTTATCTTTCTCTGAGCAGTAGAAGATACACAAGCTATGCCATTCTCTTCCACACCTTGAAGTAAATATAATAAAACAAGTAAAATCTGAATATGTGTGTGTTAAGTTGCTTCAGTTGTGTCTGACTCTTTATGACTTTATGGATTGTAGCCCTCCAGGCTCCTCTGTCCATGGGATTCTCCAGGCAAGAATACGGGAATGGATTGCATGCCCTCTTCCAGGGGATCTTCCCTATCCTGGGATCAAATCTGCACCTTTTATGTCTCTTGCATTGGCAGGCTGGTTCTTTACCACTAGCACCACCTGGGAAGCTCTAAATTTGAATATACCTGATTATTATAAATATGCAAAAGTGCTGGCCAACACAACTGGTAAGAGTGTTTAGCAAAGTTCTGTGACACTCATTTTAGCTACACAGACACAAACTGACTTCCAAGCCTGTTCAGACTGTGTTTCTTGTCAGTTATGTGTTGTTGACCTCAGTACCATACTGCCCATGTGCTATGCTCAGAGCAGAGAAACTGTTCCCTGAGTGGGCTTGTGTCAACATTTTTATTGCAAATTCCCATTTTCTGATCATTAAGGAACTTTCGGCACAGAAGTAACTTTGAGAGAGTTCAAACTTTGAAAGAACTCATTTAGTGACTTAAAAATAACACTTGGGCCACACCCATAATTTAAAATGTTCTAGCTGGCTTTGTGGCCTGGGTTTGCTCAAACTGCATAAACTTAAAACATGAAGGGACTCAGGACTTGGAGCAGCTCCAAAGATTGGTTTTTAGTGTTTAGCAAACTGGATGAGGTTCCTTAATGGTGAGCTTTACATGCAGAAATGAAATTGTAGGATCAGTTTAGTTGGAGTGTTTTCTAACTTCAGCTAGAGAAGGGTATCTCAGTAGCTTTCTCACTGGGTTATGAGGGAAGAAGGGGTGGGCCTAGGACAGGCTGCTGACTTGGAAGACCTAGGGCAAAGTGAAAATGCAGGGTCCCTTGCTCAAAAATGATTAAGAATTTCAAGATGGTGAGAGCAGAGTGTTGAACCAATGTGGAGCCCCTCTAGAAACAGGGCCTGTTTAACTGCACAGATTGTCCAGAGTTGGCCCTAGCTGGACCCTCTTCCTCTCCTCTCACCTCACTTCCTTCCTGCCTTCCTTCCTCTTTCCTTCTTCTCAAGATACACTAAGGATTTTACTGTTTCTAAAGCACTATTCATGGGATCACTAGCTCAAGTATGATTTACATGTGAGCACTATTATTTTAATAGGTTCTGTCTTAAATCTTTCATAAGGAACAGATATTCCAAAAAGATAACAGATTTTTCCTTTTCAAAAGCTATGTAATAATAATTTTAAAAAAGTGGCTCAGACTGTGTAGAATCTGCCAGCAATGCAGGAGACCCATGTTCGATCCCTGGGTTGGGAAGATCCCCTGGAGAAGGGAATGGCTACCCAATCCAGTATTCTTGCCTGGAGAATCCATGGACAAAGGAGCCTAGTGGACTACAGTCCATGGAATTGCAGAGTCAGACATGACTGAGAAACTAACACAACAACAAAAGGTGGTTTTCCTAAAGCTGGTAAAATGTTTACATATCTGTTTTCAAATGTAATCCTTAAAATAATTCCATGATGTTATTAGACTAAAATTAACCCATTTTTCAAATTGAGGAATTGAGGCTTCACTGCAAAATTAGGTGGTTTGCATAAATCACCTAATTTCAGTTTTTTATTTGTACAATCAGGATCAGAATTTCACTCCCTTGACATGCAAAGCTGTTTTGAGTAAAAGGGTGTCAGATATCACAAAGCTTAAACACTAAAAGGGAAGAAACCTTGAACCAACAAAAATGGGAAATTATGAAATAAGTTTCTTTCATAATGCTGGGTTTGGACCAAACTAACTCCTTGTAAAGATGTTAAAAGATCATATTTTGATGACGTCTTTTTTTTTGTTTCAGGAGACGTGTCCTACAGTCCAGCTAAATCCGTGTGATATGAGGGTTGTGCTATAAATGGGCTTGTTACAACTCGGTAAACAAAAGAAATGGAAGGGCCTATCCATTGGCTACTGTTGAATTCTAAGAAAAACTTCAGAAATAGAGATTTGAGGTTGGAGGCTCACATCTGTTTAGTGAAATATTGAGTCCAGCATTTCTCAGTGCATTCCATAGACTGTTAATAACGTGCTATTTGAAAAAAAAAAAAAAAAAAAGGAGAAGCTCTTTTTGGTCAGTTAAGTTTGGGGAAACAATGACTTTGACAAAGATAAACAGCTTCCTGATTGCAAGACTTTTCACACATTTAATGAGCCTCTGTGATTTGTGACCTTTCCAGAGGGAATGCAGCTTTTCTGAACTTACTTGACCACAGAACATCCTACCTCCTTGTTTTGTTTTTGTTTTGTTGTTGTTGTTGTTGTTTTCCAAAGAATCTCAAGGGGCTGGTGCTCCACCAAATACACTTTATGAAGTAAAGTTTTAGATTAAAGAACCAACATCATTGATGATAGTCTTGTAGTGGGTTGAATTGGGGCCCTCCCTGGAACCTCAGGAAGTGACCTTATTTGGAATAAGCATCCAAAATGTAGATATAGTTAAGGTATGTGCATGCCTGCTAAGTTACTTTAGTTGTGTTCAACTCTGTATGACTATAGCTGACCAATTCCTCTGTCCATGGGATTCTTCAGGCAAGAATCTTGGAGTGGGTTGCCATGCCCTCCTCCGGGGATCTTCCCAACCCTGCTATGGAACCCACATCTCTTAAGTCTCCAGCATTGGTAGGCAGGTTCTTAACCACTAGCACCAGCTGGGAAGCCTATAATTAAGATTAAGTTCTCAAAATGAGATTGTTCTGGACTTAGCATGAGCCCTTAATCCAATGGCCAGTGTCTTTTATGAGAGAAGGGAGAGGGAGATTTGAGACATGCAGAAACAAAGAAGAACGTCATATGAAAGTGAAAGTAGAGAGTACAGCCATGTAGCCAGAAGCCAAGTAATGCTGGAGCCAATAGAAGCTGAAAGAAGAAAGGGAGGCGTCTTCACTAGAGCCTCTGGACTTTGTAAGCTCCAGAACTTGTTCTTACTGCAGCCCTAAGAAACGAAAACTAGTTCCATCAGTAAAACAGAAGCAAGAGTACCTCTATCTAGGTAGAAAGAAATGTGAGTGGCCTGACAGACTTGGAAATGGAATTTATTGTCAGACCCAACAACTGGCCCAGAGTTCTCTCCTGCACTGTTCTGGGGGGATAGGAATTGCTCATGAGAGGGTTAACTTAAGATCTAAATAAGGACGTGAATGGACCCTATAGAAAAGGCAAAAGCCATCAGTAGTCCAACCACTGGAAGAAAGGGGAACGACATGACGGGACAAAGAGTCATTGGTGGGGCTCCTAACAATGTCACTGCTGTCCTCAGGGGATTCTCCCACGGGTCTCTCAGTTGCCTGTGGGGCGAGACCCCCAAAGCTCTCAACTGTCTTGCCCCGGCTTCCAGGCTCTCACACAAGACTGGGAAAATGTCCAAGCTGGCTTTGTATTCTGACCCTCTAAGAATGCTCATGGTTTGTTCTCTTGGCTCTTAGTTGAAGAGGGCATTTCTTTTGTCTGCCCTTCTGTAGCCTTTCCCCCACGTCGTTGCCTTGGTCATTTTGGGCAGCAGCATAAGCGCTTTCTCTGGCTCAGCGTGAGGAGAAGCTGTGTTAACGAAACTAAACTATTCTGTAATTACTTGTGTGCTTATTGTGTATTAGTAGAAGTGGCTAAAATGTCAAAGAAGCTTTTGCTCAGTGGCTTTCACTTGGGAGCTTTAGAGGTTATGGCGGCTTGGGAGGGCACTTGAGTTACACTAGGTTTTGTGATTGCTATTAACACAAAATAATGGCAGGGGAAGGCTGCAGCTCACATGTTCTAGAGGCTGGAAGGAGTGATTTTTAACTGAAAGAAAGAAAGTGAAGTCGCTCAGTCGTGTCCGACTCTTTGCGACCCCACGGACTGTAGCCTACCAGGCTCCTCCATCCATGGCATTTTCCAGGCAAGAATACTGGGGTGGGGTGCCATTGCCTTCTCCAGGAGATCTTCCTGACCCAGGGATTGAATCCAGGTGTCCTGCATTGTAGGCAGACGCTTTACCATCTCAGCCACCAGGGACTGGACCCACCCTGATCAGAAGGTGATCAGAAGCCACCACTGGGATTTCCAACAATTACTAGACACTTGTCTCCTAAAAGCCTGTTGAGATGCCCCTTCCTCTGTCACGTCAGTAGGGGGAATCCTGGCAGGGGTAAAGGAGAGAGAACAGCGGGGCTGAGGAGCAGTTCTGGACTGCAGCTGGGCTGGTCTGTTCTCCGGCTCTACTGACAAGAAGGGAAACTGAAAGGGAGACTGGTGCCAGGCCAATGTCTGGTGCCACGGTGAAGAGCGGTGTGGCCTGGTAGTGCAAAGGTGATTCTGAGGTGGTGAGATGGGGACTAGTAGAATTTTTCCCTGTGTGACTGATCCATAAATTTTGGAAACCTTGGTGATCACCCTTATTAAAAAGGCAAAAATATGGGCCACAAAGAGGTTATTTCAAGTTCATCCTGAGACACTAGGGCAGTACTAGAAAATAAACTTCTGACTCCTGATCCCTGTTCTACAACACCATTCCAAGATGAACCGAGTTACCCCTAGCCTGTCATCCGACTCATAAATACAAGCAGATGAATCCACTTTCAGAATTCCTTCGCCTACTCCTCCGACTTGAACTAAACGTCCATCCTGAACTCGAGTGCAGGAACAAATATATCAGGCAGTGAAAGCTTTCAGGAACTTCGTACAGGAAAGCAAAGAAGCCCAAAGGCAATAGGTAGAAAAAGACCAGAGAAACATCTGGAAAAAATACCAGAGTGCATAATTATGATAACGACTCCCAGAAAGGGCTCAGCTTGAGGTTTCTAGGGTTTCTCCTTTCCTTTATCTGTTGTGCACCCCCTACCCCAAAAGCAAAGCGGACATCTTTGCCCTGGTGTCTCCCTCCAACCATGCATAACTCCAAACTCTCTGCATCATTAAAAATGACAACTGCTTTGTAAATCTTTCTTGAGTTACTTTCCTATATTTAATATTTATTTGCTTCTAGCCTACAGGCACCACAGACTTTCTTTTCATGATTTAAGATGGAACAATTAGCTAACAGGCTATCTGGAAACTGACACCCTTTAGGATGCACTTCTTTTCTTTGATAAGTGGTCGGGAGAACCTGTGTGGGACTGTTTTTAAGCAAGACAACCCTTTTCTGGGAGGTTCCAAACACATCCTTTGCCCTCCTCAGTCAGCGCTTGTTAAATCCCTGCTGCAGCAGTGAAACTGCCCATATTTAGATCAAACATCCAAGTAAAGATCTGCAGGAATGGAGGCTAATTCGAGAATGTAAGATCCATTAAACTATGCAAGTATGCATGAACTGGAAAAAGTGGATCCCATACATAGCTCTATAGCCCTTAGCTGTTAGCAGGTGTGAGTCAGTCAGCTGTACAATTCATTTGTCTACCTAATTGCACTGAAGATAGGCTTTTACTTTGCCTATAACATCTCTAATGAGTAGGTTTTCAGTTCGATCTAACTAATTAATTCTTGTTAACTTCCTCTGCATTGCTGTTCTTTTAATTTAACCAGAGACAGCCCAGAGTTGCTACTAGTGTTTAGTCTCAACTAGATTACCCCTATTCATTAAGGGCTGTAATTGTTGGTCATACCCTTCCAAGCGGTCATTACAACCTCTGGCTTGCATATTGAATAACAGCAATTTCCTGACTCCAACAGACTCTTGTGTGAGGGAGGAGAAAATGCTAATAAAGAAAGAATAAATGATTCTCGACTCCATTCAGGGCTGTGTAGATTTCTTTTGCAGCAGAAATTGTACCGAGGTGGTAAAACGGCCTTCTTGCAGGCCCCCTACCTCCACCCTGAGCGAAAACAATAAGAACCAAGTGAAGCATTCCCTGCTACTGTGATTACAGCATCCTAAAAGTGATTATATGGCTGCTGTAATCAACTTCAATGAAAGCTGCCTGTTAGAGCTTCAATAATTACTCATTTCTGTTAACAGCTTGCTTTCAGTTTCGCACTTTGAGGCCAAGGGGGGAAAAAAACTAGGGGTATTTTAATAAAGGATCTCACTCACGTGATATTTTTTGGGGGTGAGTGCTTGTGTGTGGGCAAAAAAAAAAAAAAATGCACATGTAAGTTTTTTGTCCCCTTTTCAATAGCAGCCTCCTTTCATTTTAAGCTTAGATTCTATTTAACCAGCAAAAGCACAAGTTCATACAGGGTTCAATCATGTACTGAATGTTTACTGAAGGAGGCACAATAGTTTAAATAAAGTGGTGGTTTTAAATATTTTACCCATTTCTTTAAACAAATTGCCAATCCTTAAAGTCTGTGCTAAACACATTTCAAAAGCAAAATACCACAAGGATCTTTCAATAAAACTCTACATTGACTGTTTCATTTACTCTCCTCCCCTCCCCCTCCTCCCTTGCCTTGGATGGGTTTTATTATTTATTTTCTAGGAGAGGGCAAGTTTGGGAGAGTAAAATTTGTTCTAAATGGCTTCATTGGAGGAAACAAAGAGACTGTTCTAAGCCTAGTGACATCAGTTATGGGGGGCTGGTATCAAGTTTTGGAGGTTCTGGGTAAGGTGTGATTCGGTGGATAGAAACACAAATCAGACCCACTAGATCTTGATACGCATGCCTCTCCCCAGATCTCACTGTCAACAATTCTGAAAAACAAACAGGTTACATAAATATAATAGTTTACAAACTGGAACAATACAGACCTTGTTTTCACTAAAGACAGAGAGCAAGACTATTAACGCATAGAAGTTCTTTGAGCTCAGACACCAAACAATAAATCTACCCTCCTCTCCTGCCCCCCAAACCATTACTCCAAACAGAAAATGTGGAAAACCTTGTAAGAAAGTTGGTTTCTATTTCCACGCCTTCAAAGTTCAGATAATTTGGGAATTCTTCAAAATTTGGATGTAGTTTCAAACCAAATCTAAACATTTTTTGTTTGCTTTTCCACAACAAATAAAATCCAAAATCCATATTGAATTCAAATTCTAGTACCTTCAAAATGCTGCTTAGAAAAAAAACTTAAAAAATAATTATCAAATGGCTAAATGATTAGTGAGGAAAGTCTACTAGTATTTTGAAAACTGTGGTATGAAAGTATCATTAAAATGCCTAAATAACAAAAAGAGTTGTGTTTTATCATAGCAATAATTCTGTTGACTTTGATTTTACTCATTTTTATTGAAGGGTTCGGATTTCACCTATTTCAAGATTTCACTGCCTTGTCATATGTACCACAAAAAGAGGCTAGGTTATCTAGGAAATAAACATTCTTAAGTATTCTGCATGATGATGTTTAGCACATAAACAATGATCTCCACATTTCTGGACTCATTTAATAGAATAAAGGAACATGTTTTCATTCGTCTTTCTCCACAGCTATTAAACTGGTTCAAATAGTCTTTCATCTAAACCATGTTTTTCTGTATGACACATCTTCCTTTCTTCTCTTATGTTGCCCTCAACTCTAGTTTTATTTCACTGTGACGCATTCTTCTCATTGAAGTCTGGCTGTGTGTAGAGGACTGGGTAAACTGAGTAAGGACTGTAAGTGGGATAGAGGATGGGGGGAGGGGAGAGGACTAGCCAGAAAGATTTTCCCCCACTGGTAGTGTATGCTGTTGTTTCAATACCATTCTTACCCTCTGTCATCAGAGAAGATTGTTGTTTAGTCACTAAGTCGTATCCTACTCTTTCGCAACCCCATGGACTGTAGCCCGCTAGGCTCCTCCATCCACGGGATTTCCCAGGCAAGAACACTGGAGTGGGTTGCCATTCCCTTCTCCAGGGGATCTTCCTGGTCCAGGGACTGAATCCGTGTCTCCAGCATTGGCAGGCAGATTCTTTATCGCTGAGCCTTTAGGTAAGCCCAGGTTATGGGACCCCAAAAACAAGTTTATCATGTGAGCCCTTTCTTTTATTTCCTTCCACATTGCCTAACCAGGATTGTCTCATTCTAATTTTAACTGTTTCATCATATCCTCCATTGCATATTTTTCTATACTTTTATAAAGGGGGAAAGATGAAGCTACACTCAGGATTCAAATAAAATAGGACAGTCCTTTTGATACTCAGCTTTTTTGAGAAAAAAAGAATGTAACTAATATGACTAGAGTTTTAAGACTATTTTTATTTACTCTTATCTGCGTAAAGTTACACTTAAACATGAAAAAGAGAGTTTAGATTTTTGGTTAGCACCTCTGTAAAATGAGTAACATGTGAAATATAAGATAATGAGGGTCACTGAAAGTATTAATATTTAGGAGATTTATTTTTGACTTCTGTTTAAGACAGCTGCATTCTACTGAAATCTCAAGAGTTGCCACCAGCATATAGAAGTCAGGCTTATACCATATTGGCTAAGAACCTCAGCAAGTTATATTCTACATAATGTTGTATTCTCTGAATGAGAAAAGAGATAAGATGAGTCTTTGGAGTGGTTTTTCCACTGAGATCTTTATACCAGAGTTGGGTCCTGTAGTTTCTAGTTCAGTGCTTTTTTTTCTGGTTTCTAAACTTTAGTTCATTTGTTTTCCTTTGTTTATGGGACATAGAACCACCCAGGTGTCTCCAATAAACAGCCAATTTTGCTGGGATTCAGGTCTTTCAGGCCAGGGCATCACAGAAGACAAATAAATCGGTGATGTTCTGACATATTGTATTCTTAAAACACAAAGATTGGCTTCAAATCTTTTAACAGGAGGAGATGATTAAGAAAGACAGGCTGGGTAGGTACTGGTACTTAACACTGTAGCTTCTGGCTACTTTATCAAATTACAGCATTAGATAAGCCTCTGCCTCCCAATTGCCCCCTGTACCAAATACCAGGATTCCCTAGTTGTTGGGAGCTGGGGGTGGGGAATAAACTCTACAAAGATTTCAAGAGTGAATCTATTCACAATTAGTCATTTAATTTGCAAACTGAAGGCTCTGGAGTTAAATAATCAGTATAAATCCTTGCTTAGAGGCAAAATAATATCTTTTTGATATCCTTTTGATCCTCAGTGTTACCCTGAGAATTGGTGAACTGCAAGATGCTCCCAAGTGTGGAACACCTATCATAGTACTTTGTGCTTCTAAAATGCTTTCAATAAATATTTGCCTCATTTGCTATTACTGATTTTTTTTTACATTAAATAAATACTTATGAAAGAATTATCTTACAAGCAAAAAAATTTGTTTTTTCTATTGGAACCACTGCCCCTGCCCCAACACCGCACCCTTGCCCCTCAACACACACACCAACTTTTCAAGAGAAGGAAGTAGAATTTTAAATAAATACCTTTTGGTTTTAGATTAGTAGTAGGTCCCAGGGCTAATCTATAGAGGTAATGACAAGTGTCTGTTATAAAGCTAGACCTTATTTTAACATTATTTATCTAATTTTTATTAAGACATCCTTCAGTATCTGGAACTGACTTTTTATTAATGTTTCTGAAAACCCTAGAAAACCATCACATATCTCCTTCATGTGTGTGTTAGTCACTCAGTCATGTCCGACTCTACGGCCCCATGGACTGTAGCCTGCCAGGCTCCTCTGTCCATGGAACTCTCCAGGCAAGAATACTGTAGTGGGTTGCCTTGCTCTTCTCCATACACATCTCGTACTCCATGAAAAAAAAATTAATATTTTAATATTTTCATAATTGCTGTGACATTCTCTCCATACTTCAAGATGTTTCTCTTATTTTTACAGCTGAAGATTGAAATCTAATGGTGATGAGTAAATGAATACATTGATGATATTGATATTGGTGAGAGTGTGGCAAAGGGGATATTCTCACATGCCAGTGGTGAGAGTGTGTACAATGTTTCTGGAGGACAGATACATCAAAATTTTTAAAATTTGTGATTTTTTAAATTAAAGTATAGTTGCTGTACAATATTGTATGTTACAGGTATACTAAAAATTTTTAATATAGTAATTTATACTAGGCTTTCATTGCTTTTGAAGTGACAATGCCCCCTCTAAAAATTATTCTGCCAAAAGTATTTGTATAAATATATAAGAAAATGTGTAAAAGTATTCTCATTGTAGTATTATTTGTACTACAAAAAATTGGAGACAACCCAAATATTCATCAGTAGGAGAAAAGTTAAATAAATATGGCACTGACACAGAATAGAATGCAGCCATGAAAATGAATGACAATTATGTGGCAAGATGCCTATAATATACTGCTGAGTGGAAAAAAAAAAAAGAGCAAGTTGAAGAAAGTAACACGCACAGTCTCTTTCCATTGTCATTTTAAAATTTATATGTGTGCGTATTGACAAAGGACCTGGAAGAATACAAATTTACAATGAATCCTGAAGAAGCCTTAGAGACTGAATTTCATTTTTGACCTTATGGATTGTGGGCAGGAGAAGAAGGGGACGACCGAGGATGAGATGGCTGGATGGCATCACTGACTCGATGGACGCGAGTCTGAGTGAACTCTGGGAGTTGGTGATAAACAGGGAGGACTGGTGTGCTGCGATTCATGGGGTCGCAAAGAGTCGGACACGACTGAGCAACTGAACTGAACTTGAACTGATACATTCAGAAAACGAAGATCATGGCGTTAGGTCCCATCACTTCAGGGGAAATAGATGAGGAAACAGTGGAAACAGTGTCAGACTTTATTTTTTTGAGCTCCAAAATCACTGCAGATGGTGACTGCAGCCATGAAATTAAAAGATGCTTACTCCTTGGAAGAAAAGTTATGACCAACCTAGAGAGCCTATTCAAAAGCAGAGACATTACTTTGCCGACTAAGGTCCATCTAGTCAAGGCTATGGTTTTTCCAGTGATCATGTATGGATGTGAGAGTTGGACTGTGAAGAAGGCTGAGCGCTGAAGAATTGATGCTTTTGAACTGTGGTGTTGGAGAAGACTCTTGAGAGTCCCTTGGACTGCAAGGAGATCCAACTAGTCCATTCTGAAGGAGATCAGCCCTGGGATTTCTTTGGAAGAAATGATGCTAAAGCTGAAACTCCAGTACTTTGGCCACCTCATGTGAAGAGTTGACTCATTGGAAAAGACTCTGATGCTGGGAGGGATTGGGGGCAGGAGGAGAAGGGGAAGACAGGGGATGAGATGGCTGGATGGCATCATGGACTCGATGGACTTGAGTCTGAGTGAACTCTGGGAGTTGGTGATGAATAGGAAGGCCTGGCGTGCTACGATTCATGGAGTCGCAGAGTCGGACATGACTGAGCAACTGAACTGAACTGAACTGATACTCTCTGGTCTGGATTGAATAATTTTGTTTAAAGAATTTGTTTAATAATTTTGTTGTTTAGTTGAATCTGACTCTTTTGCAATTCCACCAGGCTCTTCTGTATGTACTTGTGATCTCACCCTTACCTGAGTAAGTGCATGCTCAGTTGCTAAGTTATGCCCCACTCTTTGAGACCTCATGGACTGTAGCCTTACAGGCTCCTCTGACCATGGGGTTTTCCTGATAAGAATACAGGAGCAGGTTGCCATTTCCTTCTCCAGGCGATCTTCTTGACTCAGGGATCAAACACGCATCTTCTGCATTGGCAGGTATATTCTTTAACACTGAGCTACCTGGAAAGCCCTTCAGATTGTTGGATTCTGGATTAAAGTGAGAAATGTTAAGAATATCAGATATCAGAATAGAACCCATCGAGAAACAGAAAGTAATCTTTTATAATTGTTTATCAATCACAGTATTCATCAAAATTGCTTCCTGGGGTAAAACACTTAGATTAGCTTTTAAAAGAGGATTTATTTTGGAGGATAAATATACAGTAGCATTTAAACTGAAGCTTTAGTAATAGAGTTTCTGGAGATAGGTTTTTGTCTTTTCTTTATGTCAACTTTTTTTTTTTTGCAAACAAGAAAAAGCCAATTAAAAAGGACTGAGTAGTTTAAATTAAAACAAAAACAACAACAACAAGGGATAGATCTATAGTTTCAGTTCAATTCAGTCGCTCAGTTGTGTCTGACACTTTGCAACCCCATGAAGCACAGCATGCCAGGCCTCCCTGTCCATCATCAACTCCCGGAGTTCACTCAAATTCATGTCTATCGAGTTGGTGATGCCATCCAGCCATCTCATCCTCTGTCATTCCCCTTCTCCTCCTGCCCCTAATCCCTCCCAGCATCAGGGTCTTTTCCAATGAGTCAACTCTTCACATGAGGTGGCCAAAGTACTGGAGTTTCAGCTTTAGCATCATTCCTTCCAAAGAACACCC